>JACEFZ010012182.1:0-95720 GCA_014155875.1 Cepaea nemoralis
TGCGCTTGTGGGGAGCATCTCATTTAATTCATATAAGTAGTCATATAAGCTCCCGTTCTCGACTATCTGTCTGTCTATCTGTCTGTCTGTCTGACCCGGCCTAGCTTCACCCAGTCCCTGGTGGGAAGCATCTCATCTAATTCATATAAGTAGTCATATAAGCTCCCGTTCCCGACTATCTATCTATCTGTCTGTCTGCCTGTCTGTCTGTCTATCTGTCTGTCTGACCCGGCCCGTCTTCGCCCAGCTCCTGATGGAGAGCATCTCATTTAATTCATATAAGTAGTCATATAAGTTCCCGTTCCCGACTGTCTGTCTGTCGACCCGGCTGTCTATCTATCTGTATATCTATCTATCTATCTATCTATCTATCTATCTATCTATCTATCTATCTATCTATCTATCTATCTATCTATCTATCTATCTATCTATCTATCTATCTATCTATCTATCTATCTATCTATCTATCTATAGCCAGGGGACTTAACCTAAGATATAGCAATGCTACTAAAAGTTATGTCCCTTTATATATATTTTTCTTATGTTAAGTCATGTAATTTAATTATTAAACTTTAGTAAGTAAATAGGTGATTCTACACTAAAAAAAAAACTATGACAGTTGGTTGCACGGGAATGAAAAGAAGACGTGTAGAGGGACGCAGAGGTGTTTCCAAGGCACCAGAGCCGGGTTATATACTGGCCAAGACCTACTGACGCGTCCTTGTCGAGCGTCCTGGGCAACAGGTCCCTTTGGGGTCCTGGCTAAAGTCAGTAGGATCGCCGATTCCTCCGAAGTCGGAGAGTGTCTGCCTGTACGGCGAGGAACCACCAGTCTGCACACCAATAAGCCAGACATGGGACAACGGATACTCACGCAAACCTCAGGTCCTGTATGACATCACATTGATGTTGGACAACAGGATGCCTTCATCCGACATACAGGACTTCACGTTGGAGCTCAAGCCACCGAACACAAGCAAGCAAGCAAGACGTGTAGAAAATTTCATCTCAATCGGATGGACCGTTATCGAACGCAACCAATACATCCCCACCCACATACATTCTGTTATATATATATATATATATATATATATATATATATATATATATATATATATATATATATATATATATATATATATATATATATATATATATATATATATATATGCCTCTTCTTCAGCATTCCGAGCCATTGAGGTTCTTTGCTGCAGATAAGAGCCGTCTCCATTCATCTCTCTGGTTGACCTTCTCTTGCCAGTTGCTGATTCGAAGTACCTGTAGGTCTGTATGTTTATTATCTCTCCACCGTCTTCTTGGTCTACCTCGGGGTCTACGGTCATTTATTTCACAACTTGGCATACTTGTAGACAAAGAAACCAATCCACAGAGACAGATCCCAGACCGTTTTCTTCTTTAGTATTTCAACTTCGAAGAGATCAGTTGTAATAGCAGCCATGTTTTTAAACCTAGGGTTATTGATTAGTTTGGTGGTGTCTTTTCCCTGGCAGTAGGAAACATCGGTATGTTTGGCTCTATTGGTTAGTGGTTTACCATAAGCGGCGTTACCTAACAATTTCATAGTGTCAGCTGTAATAGCCTCAGTTGAGTGTTTGTCTCCTTGGCGGTGGGCATTAGAGACTGTTTCCCCAAAATGTTCAAGACAGCCAACCGGTCGATACTCTATTGTCTGGTAGATTTGGGTTATTACCAACCCATGAGCTAGATACCACTTTAAAAGTGGGGTGGCTAATAAAACTTTCTTCCCGAAATAACTACCGATCAAAGTCCGTCGTGGAGTAGTCAGTAGTTTATTTTGTATGGCGTATTATTTCATAAATTCGCCAACGTCGTCTCTCAACACTTCCGTGTTCTTGAAAATAGGGGGCATCTCGGCAAAGGACTCTTGTAAATCAGCCGGGGATCTCAATATCACATTCAACCAATCCGAAAAATGTGTCAGTTTTTACAGCCTCGAGGATCTGTTTTTTTTTTCAGTCAACGAACCCCAAGGAAGCTCTGACGATGGAAACTTTTCTTTCAGGAAATGCTTGATTGCTGTGTTTTAACTTTTTTGTTTAGTCTCTGCCACTTGCACTCCTAAGTAACGTTAACTGTCACCCGACCATTTTCTCCAGATACTCGTGAATGTCACAAGTATACTGGTATAGTTCTACCAACGACTTTTTATTAACGGGAGTAATCGTTTTCCCAGCAGTTAGAGGGCAACATGGGTGCCCGTGGAATAAACAACCATGGAATTGGTAAGCTGTCTTATTCTTTTAATACCACCCATCTACTCCAATATGCCGATCGCCGAGCTGCATCTCATAACTATTGCATTGTGGTTTTAAATGTATGTTGTGATTATGTGACACCCAGGTTGACCACTCTCGACTCTGACGTGTGTATTTTGTGTGATATAAAACCGTCCTCTCTGCTTCCATATATGGAGAAGTCTGTTGGCATGTCATCCATCAGTGAATAAAGGTATAATGCAATCGCATCAAAACCCTTAATCGATTTTACCAGCTTATTACTCCTGTTACGGGTCTGATGGGCTTCGTGATAACGGTGAAATATAATACTCGGGCCACCCGCCACGTTATCTCTTAACAACTTGCGCAACTTCTTCTTTGAACACAAAACAAACAACCTCTTTATTCGTGGTGTTGAATAGATATGTAAAGTAAAGCCGGGGACAGAGATGATCTGCTTGCACATAACTATATTTAACTCGGCATAAAAGGTCACTTGTTTGTCCAGTGCGTTTAGAAAGGGAGACACGACTTTGATGTTGTACCAAATTAGAAAATCCCTCAAGGTAGTCAACTTGCTGTCGACCCACGCTTTCTGACAAACGATGTATTAGCTTTGGAAATATTAAAGTTTTTACATTTTGAGAAAAAGACTGAATGTGGTGGGGCTGTCTCATTTAACTTGCATAGATCTGTCAGGTAGTCATGGCACAAAAGCTTTTCGTTTCCTTCGGGAAATTAAAACCCGGCGCCAAAAGAAATTGGAGACGTCAAAGAATTTCAGTCTTTCTGTCACAATGCACATGCAATTATTATTTCTTTTGACAATAAACTTGAACGGGTTAGCCTCCCGATCAATGAAATACTTTATCAAATAAGGTTTAATCAGGGTTATGTCATATCTCCCACTATTCAGGCCACATATCGGTAACCCCTCCAGATAGGAGTCGAGTCTTTCGCTTAATATTGTGTGGTAATTTAATTGTGCAACGATTGACTCGAACTTTTTGAGTAACAGCTCATACCACTTAGCTGTTATTTCATGCAGATAGTCCAACATTTGGTTTACGATGATCTGTGAATCGTCTGTCGTTATGAAGCATTTAGGGATGTCGAACCCAGGGACATTAGAGAGACTGCTATAACAGAGTCTCTCTGATGGGGGATCGGGATTTTGTGTGCAATGGGGGTCTAGTAGTCAACAATGCGTGGGTGAGCACCCCGCTGGGACGTAACTAGGTGATGTCACGCTGTGACGTGAGAGTAGAGAACAAGTTAGTTACCAACTATAGCTCTTGCCGGCAAGACATGATGTCAACATCTGGAGAGAGAGTCAGTTTATATTTTATAATGTCAACTGTAGTAGACACCTTGCAGTCTTGACAGACCAAAGTATGTGAGTGGAATGTGGCCAATATTCCATCACAATGTCTGGGCAGAGCTTCAGAGAATCATGTGATGCCCAAACGACATGATCTCTCACTCGGCCTAGTCTTGTGTGTTCCAGAGGAATGGGTAACCAATACGTCTGGCACAAGGTAGGCTGCAGACGCTGGCGGCTCAGCGTCAATCCACCGAGACCTCACCACCACGAGCCGGTGGCGAGTTATGGCCAGACCCTGACACCCAAGGGACCCTGCTTAGAGGCGCTCAGCCATGTCCCACAGGTGAGGGCCTTGTACGAGCCCGGACCATGAGGGCGCGCTCATCTGTCAATCACAAGTGTCCGGACCTGTGTTAAGCGTGCACTATCGTCAGACTCCCCACCTGACTTATAGCGGTCCCCGCGACCAGCGGGAATAGGCCCGCCATAGCTACCGCAGAAGATATTGCCTGTCTATTTGCAAGCAAATCTCCCATACTTCCACTGTGCGGATCTCGCGACCAGCGAGAATAGGCCCGCCGGAGATTATGCTCGTTTGCTGCGAACAAATCTCTACCGAGAGACTGAATAAGTAAAGAAACGATAAAATGTCAACTGTAATGAACTAATAAAGTGGGATTTCCAGAAGTTACTGCCATGGTTTCTCGTTTTCTCTGTTTACACCTCATCACCTTAGTCTCCAGCACTGTTATAGGAGACGAAATGGTGCCTCAGACAGCGGATTTCAGAACCTGGGTTGTTGTCGCAGAATACGCGGAGTGGCGCCACGGCAGGAATTACCCAAAGTCTGCTTTGAGGAAAAGGTGCAACTACGTTCATAAACGCTTGTTGAAAACGTGTGTCAAGAGATGAAACTGAAAAATGGCTTCTATTTCTATAACGTCGTCTGTGAGAGTTACAGCAGCCAAAAGCCCGGCTAGGGTGGCTGTCTGTAATTATTTCTTCAGCGAACCTTGCATCGCTGTACAGGCAATCGTTATCAAGTGCCTGAGAGAATCATCGCTGTACAGACAATCGTTATCAAGTACCTGAGAGAATCATCGCTGTACAGGCAATCGTTATCAAGTGCCTGAGAGAATCATCGCTGTACAGGCAATCGTTATCAAGTACCTGAGAGAATCATCGCTGTACAGGCAATCGTTATCAAGTACCTGAGAGAATCATCGCTGTACAGGCAATCGTTATCAAGTACCTGAGAGAATCATCGCTGTACAGGCAATCGTTATCAAGTACCTGAGAGAATCATCGCTGTACAGGCAATCGTTATCAAGTGCCTGAGAGAATCATCGCTGTACAGGCATTCGTTATCAAGTACCTGAGAGAATCATCGCTGTACAGGCAATCGTTGTCAAGTACCTGAGAGAATCATCGCTGTACAGGCAATCGTTATCAAGTACCTGAGCGAACCATAGCTGTACATGCAATCGTTGTCAAGTACCTGAGAGAATCATCGCTGTACAGGCAATCGTTATCAAGTACCTGAGCGAACCATAGCTGTACAGGCAATCGTTATCAAGTACCTGAGAGAATCATCGCTGTACAGGCAATCGTTATCAAGTGCCTGAGAGAATCATCGCTGTACAGGCATTCGTTATCAAGTACCTGAGAGAATCATCGCTGTACAGGCAATCGTTATCAAGTGCCTGAGAGAATCATCGCTGTACAGGCAATCGTTATCAAATGCCTGAGAGAATCATCGCTGTACATGCAATCGTTATCAAGTGCCTGAGAGAGTCCTTCCTGTACCGACAGTCGCTATCGATGTCACCTGTTGTCCCTGGAGGAAAGTGGACTCGACAAGCACACCTTTAATATCCTTCTACTATTGGAACTATTGAATGACTTTTGTCTACACTCCTCCCTTCTGTCTTCCATACACTATATATATATATATTATATATATATATATATATATATATATATATATATATATATATATATATATATATATATATATATATATATATATATATATATATATATATATATATCGCAATCCTTCATAACATACCCTGACAACAGTTTCCTCCAACAATTAATAACATGTTTATTGTTGAAAACTATGTCAGTTGTATGTGTTGAATGTGTATATGTAGTTGGTAGTGTCTGCTATTGTGAATGCAAGATATGACTCAGGAATTCGTATGTGCCGTATACTTTCTCTCCTCATCAATACGGCCAAACCACAGGACAGCAAACATAGAACTGGACAGATCTCACCCTGGATGCTCCGTTTCTGCTTGAGTCTGGAGGTAAATCCGTTATTTGAAAAAAAACTGTTCACCACTGGATCAACGTAAATTAATGTGATCACGGTAAGTCTTATGCCTAGACCGAGTGTTCTTTGATTATTATTTAGTTAATAAATCCACCGTGAACAACACATCACCACTGTCTATCAGTTTTTTGAATACACTTTCAAACGTTCTGGAGTTCTTCAATGTTTCTTTTAGGTGAGTATCCAATTAGAATATTTTAGCCTATTTTGCTCTGCTTGTATAACTTAAAGTTCTTTCACTGAGGTTTAATCGATTAGATAAACTAAGGACAGGCTACAAGTCAAGAACAAACGCCTATTTCCCTATGCTATACTATTACGCTAAGGTTAGAGTACCTTATATGGTTTATGTTAATCCAAGAATTGAAATCTCTATCAGTGTCAGAGTCTCAAGTGTTGCCATCAGAGATGCAGGAACATCGTTACGCCCGCCAGGCGAATAGTCCCCAGCCGGGATGCAGTAACATCGTTACGCCCGCCAGGCGAGTATTAGTTACCTGCCCGCGAGGTTGCTGGCTGACGAGACAGCCAGCGGTCAGGCAAGGACAAAGCAAGACGCACGCAGGCCTCGTGAAGCCACTTCAGGAGGGAAAGCGCGTTGCGAGAAACAGACAGACAGCTTGGGGTACTTGGACCAGACAGGACGTATAGAGAGAGAAAGGCTTTCTGTAGTTCTGTGCCCGAAAGTCGAGTTCTTGTACATCTTGTGAGATAGACTGTAAGCTGTGGGTTGTCTGTAAGTGTATTGATGTATCATATATGTATTGGAATAATTATCACATGCCAAACTAGATCGTATTGCATGTGATCGGTAAATAAATCCATTGAACTTCGTGTCGTTGTGTCTCAAGTCCAATCCTGTTGTACTTGTACTTGTCTCACATGTGTTAGGGATAACGAGCCAAGTTTAAGACTCTGACAATCAGCACATAAGCACTTCTATCCCATCGCCTTTAACCAATAAGGGGTGATATTTCTTTTCTATTACAGGGCACATAAATCCAGTTTTCCGTCTAATTTGGTAGCACACTAAATACAAAAACAATTTTCCACCAATTTATACCGAGTGTCCAAGTCTCCGTTGACTTTTGATGTCACTACGTCAACAATCGTATTTTGCCGTATCCTTCACATCAAAAGTCTGTGAAGTCACGTATGCGTTATTGGCGCTCCGTGTCGTGTCTCCTTCGTCTCGTCCTCCATTCATCCGCTAGTTCCCTGTGTTTCCTACGCTAGTATCTCCAAGCGTCCGAACCCTTTGATCGCCGTCTTCGTGCGTTTTCCCCGTTCCGATGTATTCGTGTCTTCGTCTTGTCGGCCGATATGATCGGCAGTCATTGACCCTTTGTTACACTGTATTTTTCCTCTTTATCCTTCGGTCAATAACCCATACTTTGTCCTCGCTCAAAACTGAAGGCTGGATTGTTAACCCTCCTCCTACATTGCAATTAATCTTCATATTCCAGTTATCAAGGAATCACTAAACTAACAGTTTCCCGTGACAATCGAGTACCACTTGAGAGAGTCCTTCCTGTGCCGACAGTCGCTATCGAGTACCACCTGAGAGAGTCCTTCCTGTACAGGCAATCGTTATCAAGTACCTGAGAGCATCCTTGCTGTGCAGGCAATCACTACCAACTGCATGCTACTTAGCATTCAAGGGCAGTCCTAATCGTTACGTTGAACCAGAAGGCCAAAAGAGTTGTCTACAGTTGGCTGCCGGCACCTGTAAATGAGGATTTCACTACAATAAAGTATAAATTTAAAATTTAATTATTAGAGGACTGTAGAACTTGATTAGTGATACTGTTTTATTAGTAAATTATTGTATTGTGTAAATTTGTAATGGAAGCTCAAGACCTCTCATTGGGGCAAGTACTAGGTGGAGTAGGGAGAGCCATATCCAGACTAGATACAGCATTAAAACAACAGGGTGTAGGCACTGATATAGAAAAGTTCAACGGGCAGGCAAAGCATTTTAAGAAGTGGATGGTGGCGATTGAAAAAACATGCTTTTTTAGTAGGAGCTACAGATGACGAGAAGAAGAAAATAGTATATCAAGCTAGTTTGACACCGCTATCTGATCATATCAGACGTAAGTTAGAAGCAGGAGTAGATGAAAGTTGGGAACAGTTTAAAGACGATCTGGCACATAAATATGCAGAGATCACAGATCCTCAACACGCATTCTCTGTGTTGAGGCAATCTAAACAGGACAATGGAGAGAGCGTACAATTGTATAGCGATAGATTGATAAATCTGGCAGAAGAGGCATTTTTAGGACAAAATGTGCAGGGTGAAGAAGTAGAAAGAATGCTGGTGGGAATATTTGTGGATGGAATACGATCAGATGGACTAAAATTTCAAGTTGATGAGAGAAAATCCAGCAAGACTGTCACAGGCAGTAGATATAGCCATACAAGAAGAAAGTTTAAGGAGGAGGTTTAGATTACGAGTAGGAAGAGAAATAGGAAGCAATATTGAACAAAGAATAGAAGAACCTATGGAAGTAGGGCAGACAAGGTATGGATGGAGAAGACATGGAGTTAACCAGACCAGGGCTGAAATACAGACACTGGTAGGAAATAATGAAGGTGCTCAAGGTAGAGGAAGATATATGAGAAATTATACAAGAGAGACAGCAGGTAACACAGGTATGGTCTGTTGGAATTGTGGATAGAATGGACACAGTTATAGGTATCTGTGTCAACTAGACGCTACTCAGGTAGAGACATACACGGAATCTTGGTAATGGGGGAGGGCAAAATAGAAATAACTGGAGATGGAATAGAATAAATAATATAACAATTAGGATAGAAATTCCTCCACGGACACATAATAGAGGTCAACATAGTCGGGGCTTCCGTTCGAATGGACAATATAATTCCACTACGCTACGACCATAGTCTTGGTTCAACCTGTTTTAACTGTGGGCAAGAAGTACACTTTTATAGACAGTGTCCGAACAATGACAGAGGGTACCGCAGGCGAGATATTTACTGTATAAATATTAAATCTGACGTGACAAGGACACGGAGGTATATGGAAAAACAATATAACAAGCCAGAAGTCAATGCTTATCAGAGAAAGAATTTTTATAAGAAACGATGGAACTGGCCATCTGATAATGAAGAGGTGAGAACATTGCGAAATCAATGGTTCGAGATCAGACGGTTGAGATATTCACTTGCAAAGTCAAGCAAAGGAGAAGATCAGGTCAATAGAACCTCAGGTGGTCAGAAGGTGTTTTCAGTTTTTAGGGGCAGACAGGAAAGAGAGACACAGACACAAACAGTTAGTAATCCGGAGAAGAGTACCCAGACACCGATTGATGAAGTAGAAAAGGAAACTCAAGTACAATCAACTAAGAAAATAGTACGAGGAACTCGATTCAATGCAGTAGGAAACTTTCAGAGCAACCTCAGGTGAAATCAGAAAAGGGAGACACAGTTAAAATTGAGAAAGATAGACAGACAAAGACCAAGAATACCAGGAGGAAAGTTAGAAAAAGCGTTAGGGATAGGTATGCAAACAGTATGTTGGTAAATGTAGGAGATTATACGACAGATGGCTCAGACTCCTCAGAGTTAGGACATAAATTATATACCCGACCGAAGTACGAAGGGTGGTAACAGAAATAAGAATATCAGAGGTGCTAGTTCTAATTACAGAGACGTTACTTCCTCCTCTACAGCATATAGTAAACAGGCTGGCTAGAACAACTATAGGCAGTGATTATTCGGAGGACGAGATAGGGAAGATATAAGACAATACTGGTACGTGATGGATACGGCAAACGGGCAAACACAATAGGATGGAATAACAGAAGGAGATGTTGGTAAGAAGAACAAGTCATAAGCAGATAGCAGGATAGGGAGTTAATCCGACCTATACAGAAGATGACGCGAGGAAGATCAGAGAATATATGAGTTTTAAGACCTGAATATTTTACTGACAGTTACAGATATTGAAAATGAAGTGGATAAAGAAAGGCACTATTAGTAGGAGACAATTTGCTAAGAACAGAGTTTGAGACTGGAATGAGAACTGACTGATTGGTGACGGAACGCGTAGAGAGAATCTGAGTCGTTGATGGTGTAGGATGAGGTGATGAGGAGGTTGATGAGAAGTGAGTGAGTAGTTGAGTATCGGAGTGATCTGTCTGGTTATGTTGTAGATACGCAGGGAGTGTCTTTGCGTGCGTAAGCGTGTAGACAAACCTGTGCTCGTCACGCTGATTAGAGAATGATGAGTGGAGTTTTGAAACGTCGTCTGGTTGGAATGCATGGATAGAACGATGTCAGGTTATTGGTAATAGCGCATGGATGTACATAGCAGTTGGTATATCTCAGACTTGAAGCAGTGTGAAAGGAAATTGTGTAAGAATCACAAGAGGATGCACAGTCTGAGCGAGCATAATATACGCCTGCTGAAAGGAGAAGTTGACGATACGCTTATGGTGCGTTGAGTGGTTAGTAGAATGTTGATTTAATGTCTAATTTGTTTTCTTGGAAGCAACAGTATATGCACGTTGGGTTGTCGTGATGCGGGAATAGTGACTGGAACAAGGTTGCCTGTATTTCTGTTGAATGTGAAGTGGACAGCGAGTGCTCAGAGTGTTCGTGCGGTTCAGGGTTGTGAAGATTGTCCTCAGGATGGTTAGTGCGTATGAGGAGCGGAAGTACGAATAACCACCATGAGTGTCGATGTCGGATGGAAGTTAATAGAAAATGGTAAGAAATTTGACTAGGTGGGCGTCTGTGTAACTAAACGGCTGAGCATGAGTAATGATAAGAATAATTGAAAAGTGATGTGTGAATATGCGAGGATTTGCTGCGTGGTGACGCTGATAAAGCATACCGGTGATTACGCGGAGGGCAGAGTAAGTGAGTATGCGAAAGTTGGGAGGTAGAGAGTAGATGATTTGAAATTTGAGATGTCTTCTGTTTAGAATGTGTGGTATTGCATGGTAGAAGATATTAGATTGTGAAAATTCTATGACAAGGTGACAGATATGGAATTAACATTCTGTTTGTTGTTTTAGGAAGCAGATTCCATGTCGTTGGCGGATGTGAGTGTTCGGAGGAATGAGAGAACACAGAGAAGTTGGTTGCGAAGGGCTGGTGATAAATTGGAAAGTGATTGTCAGCGGGTAAAAGGTATAGGCAGCAGGATTAATGTGTTGGATGATGGAGGTTGGTGAGAAATTGAGTAGTCTGAGTTAAGTTGTGAAGAGAAGAGGTTGAAATTTGATGGTTGAATAAGCGAGTATTAGGTGGTTAGTGAAGATAATAAAGGAAATTGGGGAGTAATGGCAAGAGAGGCAGAAGTGAGTAATTCTGAGAAAGTATTATGTAAGAAGCATGTGAATCGTTAGAAGCATGTTAGAATGTAAGGCTTATTATGAGCTTGAGGAATTAATAATACGGGAGAATGTAGCGTTTCTTACGTCAGGTGTTCGAAAGCAGTCGACAGTAAATAGATGAATGGGGGACTAATGTTACAGAAGAATGTAGAGCTTGAGAGGTCAACTGTATGTTGTGCTCCCCAGACCTAGTACAATTAGACGTGAGGCCAATGTAGTAGTTTTCCCCAAACTAGGCAACAATTAGGAGAGTAACACTGGTAGGTAGAATGAAATACACATGAGAAAATAAAGAGGTTGGTTTGCGCTTATACTTGGTGTGGGAGAAGTGGTTGTTAAACTTCCAAGAAATAGTCGAGCATTGAGATGGTCACTTTAGTGGGTGAGATTTTGACTTGTAAGTCACAGCGAATGCTTTGTTTTATTGTTTTGGTTGCTACTTTAAGTTGCAAATACTATGGTGTTACATGATTGTTTTTAATATTATTTTACATTATGTTTGAGAATTCTGTCCTTAAAAAGCGACAGGATTCGAGGGAAAAAGGGTGTGTTGGTGTGTTTGTTGATTTGTTATAAATTGGTTGTTGCAATGTTTCAGTTGTATACATATATTATAATATGTTGGGGGTTAAGTGATGTCCATACAAGTGACGTAATTTAGGGGGGAATGCGTTGTTTCCTGAGTTGTGGTCTTTATTAATTTGATCCATTCGATGTTTTGAGTTGTAAATTTGAGTCCGTAATGGTTTAATTATTATTGACCAGCTTTGAATTTGGTTCTAACTAATGTTGCTTTAATTGGTTAATAGAACTTCATTACTCAAATGAAGTTGTTACATATTGAGTTATTAAGATGTCACGTCCGTAATAAATGGACATGTTAATTGCGTTCGGGGTAGGTTTTCTGTGCAATATTGCAGAAGTTACGTTCAGGTAACCATAATATTAATGATGTCTATAGTAAATAGACATTTTCTGGTGGCTTCGGGTTGCGAGGATACTGTGGTTGACGGCATGTATAGTGTTCGGGTTTTAGGAGAGGACAGATAGAAGGGTGGACAGTGATTGAGTGCCATTTAGTTAGTGGTTCGGTAGAGAAGATTCCCATAATAAATGGGATGGACATGGATTAAGAGCCATGAAGTAAAGGTGTGGGTAATAATGGAATGTCTATAAAAGATGGACAGGTATAATATGGGGTAGACAGGGTGGACGTTCACAGACATGAGGTCAGTGGTGGTATTTTTGTTGCTGTAGATAACGGCATAAATTGAGAAGTTAGAGGTCTTAGTAGGTAATGCCCATAACAAATGGGTATGAATTGAGGGTCATGAAATAGAGGTTTAGAAAGTAATGAGATAGATAATAGATAGATAGCTGGGGATACCGGCATAATACAGACACAAAGTCGTGGGTAGTATTTTTGATATGGTTAATAATATGATATGGAGCTGAACGGAGTAAACGTTCACAGCCATGAGCTGCGGATATTTGATTGCTGGGGATACCGGCATAAACTAAAGGAGACACGGTTGGTAATAGAATTTGGTATTGTGCTCATATTTTAAGATTATACGGAATTTTTTTTTTTTTTGAAGAAAAAAAAACAAACTTTATTTCATAAAGTTTTGTTGTGTACAAAGGAGGGTAAATGTGAGTGTTTTGGAATTCTCTTTACTATATTTTCTATTCTTGGTGCGCACCATCTCTGTTTTTCTATCTTGTGTCCAATTGTTTTTAGAAGAGTATGATATGTGATATTTTTATGATAAAATATACATCTACATGAATATGATGCCAGTAGGGTTTACATTTGGATTTGAATCTAGTAAACTTTTTAGTAACGAAAAAGAAGTAATTGTATGTACATAAGAGAGAGTTTTATAATGGCTGAGAAAATAATTTAATTAAGTTAACGAAGAAGAAGTAATTGTGTTCACTTAAGGGGGAGTTTTATAGTGGCTAGCTATAAGGGGTAAGGTGATTAGGGAATAGTGAAATAGCGGATAGCTATCACGAATTACAGAAGCTCCTATGAAGAAGGTCACTCGTAAAAGTTATAGATTGAGAATGTTAAATAGGTTTTGGGTCTAAGACTTTTACGGGGGAAAGTCTCGGTTGAGGGAAGAGAGGAATATAACAGAGTCTCTCTGATGGGGGGTCGGAATTTGGTGTGCAATGGGGGTCTAGTATTCAACACTGCGCGGGTGAGCACCTCGCTGGGACGTAACTAGGGGATGTCACGCTGTGACGTGAGGGTAGAGAACAAGTTAGATACCAGCTATAGCTCTTGCCGGCAAGACATGATGTCAACATCTGGAGAGAGAGTCAGTTTATATTTGATAATGTCAACTGTAATGAACTAATAAAGTGGGATTTTCAGAAGTTACTGCCATGGTTTCTCGTTTGCTCTGTTTACACCTCATCACCTTAGTCTCCAGCACTGTTATACTGCACTCGAGAAGGGGACATGTCTGGCAATGAAGGTCGTCGAATTTGAGTCAACTGGTAGTGCAGAGGAATCAAAAGAAGATTCTATGTCGTAGTACGCTCTGAAAGGGAATATAAACTTTGCATCCACATCAAATCAGTGCTCACAGAGCACCTCAAACATGGATTCAGTCGGGCGGTAAATCCCGCCTTTATATGTTTGTAAAAGTCTTGCTTAGGGCAAGAATTATGGCTCGTATCTTGACAAGTGTGATACTAAATATGTTTATCAAATAACACGAGGCTAACAGCCGATAATATAATTCGCGCTATTTATTCGCGC
Source organism: Cepaea nemoralis (assembly GCA_014155875.1). NCBI lineage: Eukaryota > Metazoa > Mollusca > Gastropoda > Stylommatophora > Helicidae > Cepaea > Cepaea nemoralis. The sequence continues at coordinate 14,060 of JACEFZ010012182.1, forward strand.
ACTGCACACATAAGAAACAATACAAGCTTCGCGCAATCACAATTCACAATATCCAATAGATTATAAATGCAAGCAATCAATACATCAATATAATAATACATCAATGCACTCCACTTACAAGTCACACAGATAGGCGTTCCATCTCCAACGGTCATACAGGCTAACTATCAAGACATGCATAAAACTCTCAAGCCGCTTTCACACGTCAGTCCGTTACGGCCACCAAGCCTAGTCTGCCTGGACTTTCAGCACACATCACAGTTGTGCTCGAGTCAGCCCGCGTGACCCCTCAATGTTCACGATGTGTTCCAGCTGACCGCCGACTGCTTAGTATCGCTCAGCGTTGATTGCCTGGCGTTGTTGAGGACGCCGCGTGATAGCTGTGGTGCTTATAATAGATCAGCGTTGCATTGTCGGGCGTTGGTGCAGACAACGCGTTATAACTCTGGGTGAGACTCTGACATGTTTCAATGGTGGACACACCGGTACATGTAAGTTCGTGACGTGCCAGTCGACAATACATCTTTAACAGCTTGCCGCATTTCCCACAGGAAAAAAACGCAAGGCGTGTTCAACACTTGTTATGTACATGAAATGGTTTTCGTGTAAAAGGAGATTTAACATGTCTGGATGCTCACTAGTACTTCTGATTTTCGGAACTAGATGTTTCTCATCAGTGAATATAAACACATTGATCTGTATTTTATAACATTCTTCCAGAAGAGGTAAATCAACTAAACTAACACCCGGGAATGTTTTGATTGATGTCACCCCTTTATAGCTCATCTATTCTTTTGATAGAGTTAGACATGTCAACATGGCGGATATGCTTGCAAATCTACAAATTGATGGGAAAGACATTAGACTTATAAAAAAAACATATCAGCCAATTAAGAGAGGTGTTAGGCAGGGATGTGTGATGTCTCCAGATCTTTTTTCCCTATACAGTGAAAATATTTTCAGAAATGTAGAGGATATAAATGGAATTAGCATTGGTGGACGAAACATCAATAACATTAGATATGCAGATGATACAGTATTAATTGCAGACAATGCGCAGGACCTGCAACAATTAGTAGATACGGTTGTTGTACACAGTGAGCAACTGGGGTTAGAATTAAATTGTAAAAAGACACAGATTATGGTCGTCACTAGGAAGAAAGAAGTGCCACAATGTAAGATACAAGTAAATGGAAATATTCTTCAACAAGTGAATCGGTACAATTATCTTGGAACAGTCATAACATCTGATGGGAGATGCCTTGAAGAGATTAGAACAAGAATCGCCATGGCGAAAGTAGCCTTTAGCAAGATGAAAAACATTCTGACCAATAAAAAGATGTCAATTGAAACGAGAAAAAGAGTGTTGAGGGGATAAATAGAGCCTGTTCTTTTGTATGGATGTGAAACTTGGACAATGTGCAGTCAAGCTGAAAAGCATCTGATGGCTGCAGAAATGTGGTTTCTGAGGAAAATGCAAAGAATACCATGGACAGACAGAAAAACCAATGACCAAGTACTACAGGAGACAAATGAACATCGTAAGCTGATTGGAGAGATTAGACGTTGGCAGTAACAAAATTTTGGACATTTTATGAGAAGAAATGGATTGAAGAACTTGATGACAACTGACAAGATCGAAGGGAACAGACCAAGAGGAAGACCGAGAGGAAAATACCTGGATGGCTTGACCACATGGCATGGACGAGACAGGAACACTGAGCTGATCCACGACACTGGTGATCGAGTGAAATGGCGAGTCATGACCGCCCACGCTTTCCGGCATGGCACATGATTGATTGATTGATTCTTTGAACAGCGTTCGTGTGTGTTTTCTAACAGAAGATTTAAACACAGATAAACAGCGAAATATACACCGGTTGTCTGTGTACGGCCTGCCGTTTTTGTCGAGGTGAAGTGTATTAATAAAATTGTTGCGTTTGATAAAGTCGGGAATTGATTCTCCTAAACAACAACCAACAGGGAACTCCACCAATTTGTAATCATAAACAGTGATACGGGGGATTGATTCGACACAGTATTTAGTATCTGGCCGGGTTAGTGTAGCTCAATCGACCAAATCAACAGTATTCACCTTGGTCACAAACGCCTCGAAATCAGACCTATTGTTTACTTTAAAAAAAAGGTATGTTGAACAATGACGATTTATTCTGGCATGCGTGGTAGAAGCTTAGCGCTTGTGTCTCTCGATGTCTCAAGACTGTGTGCAGGCTCACAACAATTTTGAAGCGTGAGTCTTGAGCATTGAAGAGCAGGAATAAACGAGATTCCCAATCAATAGTGGCATGAGTATCTGGTCGGTTAAACATGTCCATTCAGATATATAGCGGCCGTGTCGTATATGTGATCTAATCATGTCCCAATGGTCAGTATACACAACCCATACGTCCCTGGGTAATGTCTGCAATGGAAGATATTCACTAGCTGATGATGATGATGATGCGTCACTCGCTGTGGTACTAGATGATAACTGACCATGTGTCGACAAGGTACCTGTTGATGATGATTATTAGGCACTCGGTAAGGTACTAAATGATAATGATGATGCATTAACAACAGAGGTTGTTGGTTCTGCGTCACTCGCCAGGGTAGTAGATAATGATTATGGTTGTTGAGTATTTGCCCGCTCATTTCCTTGTACTCCCGCATGCCCTGGCACGAAGATGAAACTAATTTTTGCCAGCCGAGACCGCTCCAGAGGCAGCAACCATTCTCTTCAGATCGACCCCTCCTCTATCCTCTTGATCATGTTCATTGAGTCGCTAAGGAAACAAGCCCTAGTGAATGTCTGTGTCTCGAGCCATGTTATTGCTTTACTTACTGCCATGACTTCCATGGTCAGGCTGCTTGTGGTTTCAGTGAAAGCACCAGAGTCCTCCTTCACAATTCTCCCTCCGGCCCGAGCTGTAAAGGCCCATGAGCTTCTCACATGTCGGGCGACCGACCCATCTGTGTAGATGACCGCGTCACCGCCTAGCGAATTCTCGAAAATCAACGCTTGTACTTCAGCCTCAACAGCAGCCGGATTTTCTTGTCTGCATTTTCTATCTAGTTGGATGCAAACTGAAAAGGATGTGCAGAAGTCTGTTGGCACTTGCACCCACTCCTCGCCAGGTTCTAAGTCCTCAAGTGAACACACCTGTTGAAGAATGTCTTCGGCTTGACCCATCCACGACCGTCCTCTTTTTAACCTGCTGCCCTTCACCTTCCTAATTTCACTATGCAGTGGATGTTGTGTGTTTGCGCTAACTCTGAGGCAGGCGCGTGCCCTGCAAACTTGTATTCTCTCTTCAATGGTTGGAAAATCAAGAAGGTAGCGCATCGCCCTGCATGCTGTATCTCTTGTACATCCAAGAATAATGCGCATAGCTTCATTCTGTATCCTTTCCATCCTTTCTACCTGCTTATGGCTGAGAGTCAGGATTGCCATTGCATACTCCAAAACAGACATGACCAGCCCCTCGTACAGAAGACATAGATGGCGCTGCTCACAGTTTGCTGCCGCCTTCACCCGCATCGCTGCCAAACCCCGCTTGGCCTTTGTTATCACCTGGTCTATGTGCACATTATAAGCAAGGCTTCGATCAAACCGTATCCCCAGGTAATTCATTGCCTGCGTTCTTTCCACCGTCTCTGAACACAGCATTACAGTTGGTGTTGGAGTGTTGACAATATGATTATTCAACGAGAACCATCATGGTACTGTGCTCGAGACAACCGGGGACTCCGGGTAGCCTCCCTTTTTGAACCGCTGTCTCGATGTACTTGTTCCCCGCCAAGTACTTCGTGATCCGACTGGCCATGATCGAAAAGAATATCTTCCCCTCAACGTTCAGAAGAGAGATCGGCCTGAATTGGGTAATGCCGGCAAAGTTTTGCTCTTTAGGAATGAATCACCGAAAAACGAGAAGTAGATATTGTGAGCTTTACAAGAGCACGATTACAAGAGACAAAATGGACGTTGCAGCCAAAGCCTTCGCCAGCAACAGAACAAACAAATAAAACTAGACAAACAAATACACGAAAGACGCTACATGAAACTATTAAGGGTACTCATCTGTATCCTAGCTTGAACGGCTATCCGTGGATGAAAAAAACCGGATGTAGTGGTTAAAGGGTCAACTGACTAAAAGGTCACTAACGCGAGAAGTTCGGGGATTGGCTAAAGCGACCGGTGAGGGAACCGCTAGCTGGGGGATGGGGGAGCGCCCATGAGAGCGAAACGAAGAAAAAATATGGATAGGTAGAGCACTGTAGCAGACTCTGTGGCGATGTAACGGATGCAGTTCACAATTCCGCACTCCAAGCTCGAAACAACGCTGCGGGCGATAGGATGTAAATCACCCGGCGCTTGTCATCATGGAATAGCACAGTTTCCAGTTGTTCAGAAAGCAATGAGAAGTGACTGAACGCAAACTAACCGGGAAGTCACAGAAGGCAAAGATAATGCTGGCGTTGACTACGCCGTCCTGTGAAGGACATGCAACTGGCTTATTAGTGGACTATATGGCTACGGGGATGGGAGGGGGCAGGGGGAGTACGGGACTTAGATAAAACTTCTTGGACATTGAGACCGTGGGGGGAGAGTGAAACCACGTGGAAGATGAGGCTTTTTTCCAATGTCTTACGATCGCGTTCGTGAAATATGCACGATGTGATTGCTGTGACCTGTATGTCGGCAACGCCACAGTGGTCAGAACTGTTGAAATGTAGGGGTACCGGTTTCTGGGCACCACTGTTGATATAAGAGAGGTATTGCCTAAATCTGTCCGCCAGACGGAGACCTGTCCTCCCAACATATCTCATGACACAACGTGTGCAGATGATCGCATAGATAACGTTGCGTCTCGTGCACGAGAAGCTCTCCCATATGTGGAAAGTAGTCTTCGGGAAAGCCAGACTCTGGGTTTGAAGGAAACGTGGACAGGTCTTACAACGAGATCGGAGACCTGACGCCGTGCCAGGAAGAGACTTGTGGGGTTGGGTAGAGTGCTATGGACCAGCACATCCCTCAGGTTACGATCCCGGATATATGCCACTAGTGGGGCCTCTGAAAAGACATCGCGAGTGACAGGGTCTGCCTGGAGAATAGATAGATGTCTCATGAGAATGTTCTTGGCAGCAATATTATGAGGATGTGTCATATATTCTGAAGGGAGTGGGAAATCACTGTGGTGCATGCCCCATTTCTAATCAAAGAAGTTGGGCCCCATCCTCTTCTATCTTCAATAACCCCAGAATATGACCCTCGAGTTATCTGCAGGCCTCGTCTTATTTAATTTAGTCTAGGAGATATAGATTATGGCCCTGGTGAGAATAATAAATACCAACTTGGATTCTGCCCCTTCTCCAAAGATTCTTATAGCTCTTGAGGCCCCCCCCTTTTTTTTTGTTGTTTATCAAATCTGAGGAAAGTGTGGAGAATTCTCTCAGCCTGATTTATGTTAAGAAAGCATGGATATTGAGCAGTGATAGACCTAGTCTTTCCTCCCCATTTTTAGTATTTCATCCTGATTGAATTTGTTTTTAAACAATTAAACACATAACCAATCACAATAGATCTTGACCACATGATGTACACATTAAATGGTGAATCACAGATAGGTTGAACTAATAAATCAACATAAGATAAGTGACAGTTAATTATTTATTGAATGGGCCTGTGTCTTCTGGCCTGGTAAATACACTTTCTCTTGTGGGTTGCACAAGATAAATTAGAAAAATGCATATAGGACCAATGTCACAGACCATCAACAAATAAGCATCAATACATGAGATGTCAATAAGAGTGGAAACATGGTATACATTTGAATGTTGTACATGTTAAGTGTGAAGATGAGGAATCTACATTTAGGTATCAGTTCTTGAAAACTGAGTGTTGTGTCTTTTCTTTCTAAGAGAGAGATAACCTTATGATTTGGAGGATTATGATAGGCCTGGGTCCATTGACTGATGGATCCACTTCAGGTCTGCCCGTGTAGCTCCTCTGATCAAGGCCTCCCCATACTCTGCTCAGGGCCAAGTCATCCTCCATCTCAAGTGCTGTTCATCTATTTCTCTCTCGGGTCTGGTTTGGTTGGTTGGCCAGTTGGATGCCAATTGGTTGCCAATGGGTTGCCACCAAGACTTCACTGTGTAAAATTCACATAATCATATACAATCCTACCAATGCAATATTCTAGAAGTAGGTCAGAAGAAACCTAAATTCCTGAAGTAGGAACTAGTCCCCCCCCCCCCCTCTCTCTCTTCTTTTCTCTAATCTAGTGTTGGGTTAATTTGGGGTGGTCAGAGTTTATCACACTGTGTACGCCTTGTCTCAGTTGGTTCCTGCTGTATGTAAGTTCTCATTGGACCTGGGGTCAGTGAGACGTGTACAGTAAGACAGTGACAAGAGTGAGGAGGTGTCAAGATGCATGTAAATAAATGACATACATTTATAACATTTATATCACTCAATTGGGTTTGTAGTGTGTATAAATGATTCTCTGTGTTTTCCCAATTAACCAACTTCTTCTTCTTCTTCTGTGTATAACTCCTTTCCCATTATCTGTTGTTGTTGTGTTGAGTGTTGGGTGGTGTGGTGTTGAGTGTTGGGTGGTGTGGGGTTGTGTTTTTAAGTTGTGTTGAGTAATGAGTTAAGTCAACTTCTGGTGGTGGAGTTCCGCGAAGCACAACTTTTCTGATGTAATGCAGTTCATAAGTGCCCTTATCTAATTAAAATTTGACGCAAATATAAATATTTATTCCATCAAACCCTATTTATTCAATAGATGAAGGAGAAAGGGAAGATTTGATTTCTCTTTCAGCTTTCTAAATTGAAAATAGACATAGATAAGTCTGTTTTAGAACAAGACACTCATTCTAGTACACGAACTGTCATTTTAGCTGTAGATAGTGATAGCATTTTAAGCAGTGGTTCAGAGGAAATGCACAAGATTGCCTTAGAATCATCACTTCGTACAGTTGTCCAGAATATAATGTAGTAGTATTATGCACTTCTTAAAGTTAATAATTATCTTTAAGAATATCAGAGATTGCAGTATTCTAAGAGAGTAGTAGATTGTCAGTTTGCCCGGGAATCGGCTTTGCGTCGTCAGAATCTAACAGTCGAGCATTTTACATTTCAGAGGTTTTAATTTATAATAATACAACTCAATTGACATTACAAACACTGGATACCCTTATTTGTCACTTGATACATCTGGTCATCAGTTTAATCAAAGGAGTAACAAGCTTACCTCGGATCTAGACATTCTGCCTTCCCTATTTGAAAATCGGTCACACTAGCTTTCACGTCTGTTCATCAGGCAGTTTGCAGAAAGAGTGCGCGATTAACATATTCTAAGCGAGTTTTCAAATGGAGGCGTTGTCACGTGTCTCTTTTTATCCAATGATCTCTTGTGCCTTGGCTGATGAAATGTTTCCCAGAATTGACGTCATCTGTCACTTGTTCCAGTTTCAGTTTTGATGTTGCGTTAATTTTTAAGGTTTGGTTTCAGTTTGCGTTGGTGTAGTCAATTGTTATATATTTTTTCCCTCTCTTTGGCGTGCATTCTTGGTAACTGAATAATGGTGGATAGTGGTTATGCCACATGCTGGTATGTAAGTGAGAGAATAGGTCTATTGTTACGTGGTTTCGGTCTGGGGGAGAAAGCCTCGGCACGACTAATAGACTGGCAGCGGTGAAGAGCTGTAGACAGAACATTCTCTGGATAGCCTCGAAGGCGAAAAAAATCCAACATTTCATGGTCTTTTTGATGGAAGTCGTTATTATCACGACAAAGCCGTCGGAGACGTAACAGTTGTGAGAAAGGAATAGAATCCATACAAGAGGGAGGATGGGAGGAGGTATAGAGAAGGAATGCGTGCGCAGTTGGTTTATAATAAACCGTCGTGCATAGGCCAGCAGAACCTAAGGAAACTGTTATGTCTAAGAAATTAACAGTCGACGAGGAAATAGTGGAGGTAGTCTGATGCTTGGATGAAAGTTGAAGAAAAAGGCAATGAAGTCCTGGAGATCAGACAATGGCATGTCTGAAACACCAATACCATCATCGATACCTCCTGTAGAGCTCAGAGAGCCTACTGGTGTATTGACTCCATATCTGGTGTTCCAGATAGCCCATGAACAGACAGGCATAACTCGGACCCATCTCAGTGCCCATAGCCACACCACTAATCTGGTCAAAATAGTCCCCATTAAACTCAAATGAATTGAGGTTGAGGATTAATTCTGCCAGTTGCAGCAATGGTCCGGTGGCTATGGTGGGGCCATGCCTTTTGTCTAAGAAAAATTCCAAAGCTTTAAGGCCGTCAGAGTGAGGAATAGATGTATAGAGTCAATCTAAAGTAAAGATGTGGTACTGAGAAGGGGTTGTGAAGCTGATGGAATCGAAGATAGAGACAGCGTGGTTGGTGTCTTTGATATACGAGGAGAGACTAGCGACCAACGGCTGAAATATGCTGTCAAGGAACTCCGAAATCCGTTCAGTAGGACAAAGGCAGGCCGATCGATGGGTCTGCCTCGGTTCCCTAGCTTGTGTGTCTTAGGCAGCATATACAAGGTGGGTTTGCCAAGCAACTATCGTGGATGATCAGCGATGTGGCAGAGCTAGACAAAAGGGCTTGCTGATGATGGCATTCGTCACTCTCTTGACCTGGGTGTTGTTACTGACCGTCCCGTCATCTGCCCGTTATCTGTAGAAATTTGCACCCCCAAGTTGTTTGTTGCCTTCCTGTATATACAAGTATTTCCTCCAAACCACCAACTCTACTCCCTTGTCAGCAGGCTTGATGACAATGTCCTCACGACGTTTCAACTGTGTGAGCGCCTTTTGTTCCTTCGCTGAAAGGTTCGAGTGCCTTAGTGGCTTGAATTTTAATTGTTGTATGCCGAAGAGAGTTTTTTCGATATAGAGATCTAAGGCTTTGGATGCTCCTGGATTGGGGACCCAAGTCGATCTTCGTTTAGAAAGGTGAGAGAATTGATCGGTGGGATCCGAGGAGTTGTCCCTGTTAGGTTGATTACTGAAGTGCAATTTCAACCTGAGAGTGCGATGGAAACGATGGACATCCTGCAGTAGCGCGTATCTGTCGCCAGAGGGACGCAGAGGTATGAACCGGAGGCCTTTACTAAGGACCGACTTCTCTGGTGCCGATAGGGGGAGATCGGGAGGTACGCACACAACTAAATTATCGGAACCGATGGTAGGGAGAGCCGAGAGATGAGAGGCGGAAGGGGTAGGAATAAAAGCACGAAGTTTGGCTAATGTGGTGTTTTTAGCCGTGGAAAGACACTTATATAGGTGGTGGTTAGTGCTGTTGATGATACTGCGTATCGCGTAATATAAGGAATAGTACCTTCGTGGCTTAGAGGTTATGACTTTTCTCCGTAATCTCGTATACTCTCGTCAGGTAACGTGATGACGGTTCAAATCAGCAGTGGTTCGAATCGCATCGGTAACTTACGGGGTATGTGAGCCGGCCGCTCAGAAAGCAATGGCAAACTACTTAGCGTAATCTTGCCAAGAGATCAACATACAGCTGAAAGATGCTGGTGTTGACAGCTAAGTCCTGTAAAAAGGATATGCTAAAAAAAAAAAAAACCTGAGGTAAAATGTTTAAGACGTTGATCGAGGACAGTAATACTTTAGCTAAGGTCAGACAATTAGGAATGTAGATTCCGTTGGCCGTCTTCCACTCCGTGCTGGCATGCTTTTGCTTCCACACGAATTTCAGTATCCTGTGTAGCTTCATAAGAACGTTCTTGCATCTTTTATAGACTGTATAAGGCACACCGTTGGGCCCCGGTGCTGACTTGCTTTTTGCCTTCTTCACTACCGCAACCACCTCGCTCCACATCGGAGGCCTGGCAATGAACTCCACAGTTGGTTTCGACGGGCTTGTGAGCCCCTCAATCTCTCCGATTTGGGACTTTCCGTTGGGCATCGGAGTACGTCGTCGCGAGGTGTTTCTCCAAATCCTCTTTGCTGACGTCGAGGACGCCGAATCGCGGCTGCTCGAACAAGTCTCGTGTAAACCCGTATGGTTCCCGGAAGAATCTCTCACGTTCCGTCCTGGTTTTGCGCCTGTTTCTGCAAAACCTTTCCGCTCGGGAGAGGGCGTTGTGCCTGGCTTTCAGATGTTGCCACACCTGGCGCAAGCCCTCCTTCTCATGCTCGGGCGCTGATTTACATCGTCTCCGAGCGGAATTCTTTTCTTTCCTTACCTCATCAAGCAGTCTCCTCCGCCGCGGCAGAGCCGCTTCACTCCTCTCACTGCTACTAAAATGACTTAGCGAGTGAAGGTAGACAGTTTCTCCGAACTTTACTATCTTCTCCTCTAGAGATATGTGTTTTTAGTTCTTCGTCTAAAACACGGGACAACATTGCGTCTAATGACGGCCACTCCTCCTTCCTGGTGGAATTAGGGAACTTGAACTCCACCCTTTCGAAAGGGTGCGCGGCTACGTCACGGGTGACACCGTCACAAGTGACATTAATTTGAGTCTTATCAGCTCTGTGGGGTTCGCCCTGACTGATATCCTCTTGTGTCTTATCAACCCTTTCAGGGCTGCGCTGTCATACCTCCTGTGACGCATTCCCGCACTCTTCTTTCCAGCGTGAATTCGGATCAGTTTGATCCGAAACTATAATGGCTCGTAACACCAGAGCATTCGCATGGCACCCGTAAGAGTTAACAACAGTAATCAAGACGAAGTGTGGAATAACTTGTACCGTAAAACAGACGTATCAAGAAAAGTATATTTTAAAGCCAACGACCGTGTCAGACTGGCTGAAACCAAACAACCTTTTAAAAAAAGGTTATATGTAGGGGTGGACAGAAGAACTGTTTACCGTTATTCATATAAACCAGACTAGCCCAGTGACCGATGTGCTAAAAGACGATTCAGGGGAAGAACTACAATGGTCATTTTACAAAGAGGAATTACAGATGGTGGGTGATAAAGAAATGTATCCTATCGAAACAATCTTACAAGAGAGGCGAAAGAGAAGTGGTGGTAAAGAGTATTTAGTAAAGTGGTTTGGTTATCCCAATTCATTCAACAGTTGGAAAGCCGACGCACAACTAGCCAGCTATGGAGACTAGTGGTATAACCGAAGACAACCTAGAAGCTATTGTGTTGCGCCCACAGACTACGGACGGGGAAAGAACTTCGTTCTGGTCGTTTTTTGGACAATGAGTGCCGCGGCCAGAAATTATATTCATCTGTCAAATGGTGGTTATATATGCCGAAATCGCCGTATCTCTGTTCAATCTGACCCAAGGCAGCGCAGACGCACCCGAAGGCAAGCTGTAGGTCACTCTAATATGTAGTTGTTTGGGTTATTTGCTACCTAACTCTAAACTAGAAAAACGATGCGTTTCTAAGTGACATTACCGAGCACCGAAAGTATTCCCGAACCAGCCAAGTCACTTTTTCGTCAAGTTGCCGCAGACTATTGAGGTGAGTCAACAATACGAAGTGGGCCTGACTGAAATTCAATTTCCCAATACATATTTTAACGGATTGCCGGTCGAAATTTGGATCCAGTACTTTCCGTCCAAAGGCAGTGGTAGAGAACCTATAACGCTTATATGTCAACCAGGTCCGTTCAGAGTCCCAGAAGTTTTCATCGAGGAATTGAATACGTTGTGTAGAAACCCAAGTAGATGAGAAAGTGAATATTAAATTTTTTATAGGTGCACTGTAACGGGATGCGTAGGCATTACCCAGCCGACGTATCACTGTTACTGTGTATACTGACCCCTGGGGCTGGACAGGTAGATACACTTGACCCTTCTACCTGCACTGACCACCTCACACGTAAGCTAAGTTTTTCAGTCTACAAGACCCCCCTCCCACAATAGATTCCAGACTCCCGCTATCCTACCCCACTACCTAGGGACCTTGAACCCTAGGGTCTCATCCAAGACATCACATGTAGACTTTAGAGGGACGCAGAGGTGTTTTCAAGGCACCAGGGCTGGGTTCTATACTGGCCAAGACCTATTGACGCGTCTTCGCCGAGCGTCCTGGGCAACAGGTCCCTTGGGGGTCCTGGCTAAAGTCAGTAGGATCGTTGATAACTCCGAAGTCGGAGAGTATCTGCCTGCACGGCGAGGAACCACCAGTCTGCACACCAATAAGCCAGACATGGGACAACGGATACTTACGCAAACCTCAGGTCCTGTATGACATCACACTGATGTTGGACAATGTCTTCATCCGACATACAGGACTTCACGCTGGAGTTCATAGCCAGCGAACACAAGCAAACAAGCATACTTTAGTAAAGACATATTAACCAAACAAGAAGTTTATTGTACACTAGCGTCGAAGCAAGAGGATGAAGAACCTGATAGGAAGGATAACTGTGTACATACTAGATGGCAGAGTAGAGTAGAGTAAGAGTAAGAGAGGATCCCCTGATCATCATCGGGCACTGGAAGATCTGTTGTGTGTATCCGTCTAGTCGGTCCTTGAGACTCACTAGGCTCTTTCCAAGCAAAGCTGTCTGGACAATTGTAGACTCTCCCGGCCTCATCAAGTACCCGGTGATACAAAATGGGATTAGCCAAGACTCTTTGACTTAACCAAACTATCCCCACAGATGGCTGGATAAATGTTCACTTAATGGTGTAGTCACTACGACTTCTGTCCACAAGTAGTCTAGTTGAGGCGACCCTCTGGCCTGAGGTGTCCCCTGTTGACCATCACTAAGTGTAGCTTCCATAGTAGAACCTAATAGTTCAAGTATCTATTCAAATGTGTCTAGAACTCTGACTGAATCATTGAACTTCATATAAACTCATTGTCTCTAGCACCTAAATGTCAGAAAGCCCCGTGACTGGGTTAAATGAGTTCACATAAATCATCTTGGAATGTAGCAGATCAATGTCAGAACACCACTGTCTGTACTACAGAATGTTCACCAGTCATTACAAAATGTAGCAGGAAAAATGTCACAATACCATTGACTGGAATACAGCAGGTTCACCAGTCATTATGGATGTAGCAGTCGTCAACTGTAGCATATTCATCACAGTCGGTTGACGAACATTATGACTGGCCTGAGTCTGGCCGCATAGAAATGTCTTCATGTTGTTGATTCAGCTGTCTACCAGCCAAGTAGCCTCTTAAGACGATTTATCATGCAGACCAAGGCGTGATCTTGGTAGACTAATATCGTCGGACTTCACCACAACGGGTGATCAACAAAATGTTCACATGTACTACCTGGATTGTGTAGGGTATGGGTACGTTTCACGAAGTCGATGGTGTTGACTCGCTCCTAGAACGTAGACTTCACCCAAGCCTGGACAGTCTCCCTGGAATGAGCGTGTAGTCAAATTGCTCAATCTATGCTTGCTTGCTTGTGTTCGCTGGCTGTGAACTCCAGCGCGAAGTCCTGTATGTCGGATGAAGACATCCTGTTGTCCAATATCAGTGTGATGTCATACAGGACCTGAGGTTTGCGTGAATATCCGTTGTCCCATGTCTGGCTTATTGGTGTGCAGACTGGTGGTTCCTCGCCATGCAGGCAGACACTCTCCGACTTCGGAGGATGCTCAATCTATGTCTCTGTTTCGTAGTTACTACTTCGATGATAAACCCTGCAAGGAGATCGGTAGGTGAGAGTATTCGGCACCAACACTAACTTCCATACACAACATAAACTTGCCATTGATCTCAGTAAATAAATAACCAATCTAAAAAGAAAGGTTATGGGATCTTCTCCATCAAGGAAGATGGGCAGGCAAGTATGTGAATACACTGTCAGAGTGCGCTTAAATTGCCCGTCAGAGAGGAGCGGTGCCAAGAAGATAGCACTTCCGTCCACTCATCCTGGTACCTATATCAGTATTTCTCCTATGGTTTATCTAAGTACAGTTATCAAATATACTATACACAAGTAGAACATATGTCTCCGGTAGAGATGTCCGACTGGACAACCCTCCATCATTGTCAACATAAACATCTTCATTACCTAATTAATTAAACAATGAAGTAACAACCAGTTAAATAATAAAACCATTCATCCATTGGTTTCTTGTCTGGGATCTCCGTCCCATGCCCTGGAGAAACCCTCCTTGATAGCCCCTCTGATCCAGAGGCAAGAAGTTTCCGTTGTAAACATGTAGCTTTCCACCCCATGTTGAAGGTGTAAATCCAACCCCCGTTCCCTTACCACCTAAATTAGCCGTTGGCAAAGTCTGAACGGTTCAACCGGCCTAGCAGGCCAGTCCACTCAACTGTGAAAATGCAACAAGTCTTCTATCCCGTATTTCCCATTTTCCCTTTGAGTATCCAAGCACCCTTCCCTTTAACAGTCAAACCCTAGTATAGGTGTTCCCAGACTGTAAAGATAGCGCATAAGAAAGTGTAGGGTAATCCCACAAACGGTTACCCAAATCACAAAACGGTTCCCCAAACATCATGAACCAGTCCCCCAAAATTACGACGCAAACGCACAGGCATATCGCATCGACCCACGTCGTATATCACGCCACATCGTTCATTTCGCACCGCACCGAATCACCAAATATATACGCTACAATAGCACAATATATATTTCACCACCACAATATCACTAACATATTAAGCAACGCCAGTTCCTAGAATGACACCACTATTTCCATGTAACTAACATAACCGCATCCACACAGTGAGCTTTCGATTCAGACTTTCCACGTAATGGATTTGCTAGCCAAGCAACATTCCATTTCATGCCTCTGGGACGCTTTTGTTACTGACATACCTGTGGTATGAAGTGTGGCAGTCTAAGTACTTCTTCATGCACCTTTAGATGTCAACCTGAATGTAGTTAAAGTAAGCTGCGGTCAACTTGAGCTTGTTGATATCTCCATAGAGCTTGTCCTCAAATGAAGCAGGTGTGGGCCAAAATATCTTTCTCTGTTCTGCATATATTGGGTACTCCTGCAGCAAATGTTTAGCTGTCATTTTACCAGTTCCACAATTACATTCATCGGTATCTCCCGTTTTTAATTTATTGAACAAGTGGTATTTCAGCCTGTTATGTCCTGTGCGGAGTCTGAAGATTGCTACTTGCTCTCTTCAGTCAAGTTTGTAAAATGCATCATCTTTCTGGTGGCCTGGATGCTCTGATTCCCATTTGGTTCTATAAGTGCTTTTTATAAACCTCTTTGCCTCATTATAGGTTATGTCTATGTCAGGCTGAGGTAGTCACCCACCCTCTTTTGCCAGTCTGTCAGCCTCTTCATTTCCAGGTATACTGCAATGTGATGGGATCCACTGTATTACAACTTTTTGGAATTTCTGACATAGTCCACAGAGTACTGCTCTTAGGTCAGCTAGTTCTGTGCTGTTTTTGCTTTTCAGTATTGAGACAGCTGACTTTGCATCTGTGAAGATAGCTATTTGCTTCTCTTTATTTTCCTCCATCAAGAGCATTTCTGCTGCAGTTTTCAACGCTTCTAACTCTGCTTTGAAGTTACTTGAAAATTTTCCAGTTGCCACTGACTGTTTTTTTTCCACTCCATATTTTTAAATTTAGGAGAATTCCTCCTCCTCCATTTTCTATTGAATTTTTGTCTGATCCATTTGTATATGCATGGGTCCAATTGCTACTTGGGTAATATTTTTTTATGTAGTGTAGAGCAATTTTTCACCTTTCTGTTTCATTCTGAGTGTTCTTTTTCTCAATACCAGGAATTTTTTTCTATCATCTCAGCCATATACTGCTGTATCCAAGCTGGGAACTTGTGTGCATTGTATATGGGCTTGACTGTTGATATTTTAAGTATAGGATCTGCCCTAATCTTTCATTTTGCAGTTTCTACAAAGTTGCTACGCTTCAGTCTTCCCTTTCCAAAACCATTACACCTCTTATACATAGTATGGTGTGTCAATCTTCTAAATTGTTCTGCTTGTTGCTGGGCTCTGCTATCTCTTCTATCCTGCATTTGTTGTAAACAAGTAATCTTTTCTAGTTCGTTAATAGGTGTTGTCTTCAGGCTTCCAGTTATGATCCGCATTCCTTGATTTTGGACTTATTTTGTTAAAGTTTGACTTAGCTGCTGTTGCCCAATCTGCGATGCCATATTCCAGTACTGGCCTCACCCTTCCAGTATATAACTTCTTGAGAACTTTCTCATCACTTATCTTCACTAGTCATGATTTTGACCAGTCCTCTAATGCTAATAAGGTTTGCTGTATTCTGCTGTTAGCTGTACCGATATATTTTTAAGATGTCCATATAGCTAGGTAATCCGCAAAGAAGGATGTGTGTATTCTGGCTGGAAAATTTTCCGTGATGTGATTTATATATATGCTAGAAATAATGGTGAAAGAACTCCTTGGGGGACACCTTGCTCCAACAGCATCATTTTATTGGTTTGTCCTTGTACTTTTGTCCTGGCAGTTCTGTTCTCAAGGTAGTGCTGATCCATTTGTACATTTTCCCACAAACATGCATTTTTGCAGTCTTACTTTCAGTCATTCCTTCCATACTTTATCAAATGCTTTTTCTAAATCTATCCAGACCGCTAGTGTGTGCTTTTTCTCTTGGAAGGCATTCTCTATTTCCTGAGCTATATAAGTTATTTGATCTTCGGTGGATCTGTACTTTCTGAATCCTGCTTCATGTGGTGTTAAGAGTTGGTTTTCTTCCAGATGACATGTTAGCCTGCCATTGATAATAAGTTCCATTAATTTTCCTACACAGCTAAGTAGACTGATAGGTCAATAGCCATTTGGGTCTTCCAGGTCTTTTCCTTTCTTTGGAACTGGTATTAGTATAGCTTCCTTCCATGCCTGTGGGACTACTCCTCTCTTCCAGCTGTAATTAAGGACTGCTAGTAGTTTCTTTTTTGCCTTTGTGCCTAGTCCTATTGGCATTTCATTTGTAATTCCATCCTTTCCTGGCGATTTCCTCTTTTATAGGATATTCATTGCCTGTTCCATTTCTTCCATTGTTAGATTTGCCATCATATATTCTGCTGCTGTCTCTGTATTACTATGATGTGTCTCTTTATCTTTGATTTCTTTCTTCTGTTCGGTTGTAATATCAATGTGGTATGCACTGGCATAGTGTTCCATTAGTGCTTTTGCAGCCTTTTTTTCCTGTAAGCAAGGCATTTCCTTGTTTAATTGTTATTTGGTTGTTTCTGGATTCTTCATTGTTCATGGCTTTCACTAGTTTCCATAGTTTGTTTCCATCCCTGTCAAAATTCAGGTTTTCTGTTCTTTCCCTCCAACAATCTCTTGTTGTCTGATTTACTGTTCTTTTATATTTTGCTGAGATGGCTTTGAGAGAGATGTTCGCTTCAGTTGTTTGTTCTCTCTCTGCTGTCTTCCTGGCATCTTCAACTTTGTATTTCTTCAGTCGAGTATGGTTTGTAATTTCTCCTCGCTCCTCTTAGAATAGACTCAGTGGCCACCTGTATTATTGCTTTGTTTAGACTTTCCACCATTTGATTCATGTTGCCATATCGTGTATTTATGGTTTCACAATATTTGTCTGTTAGTATGGGAGTAGTAGGATAGCGGGTAACTAAGTATATTTTCTGGATTGTGGTGCTGGATTGACCCCAATCCAGCTGGATTGGGGTTAGGGGTTAGGGGTTAGGGGTTAGGGGTTAGGGTTAGGGTTAGGGGTTAGGGTTAGGGTTAGGGGTTAGGGTTAGGGGTTAGGGTTAGGGGTTAGGGTTAGGGGTTAGGGTTAGGGTTTAGGGGTTAGGGTTTTTGTCTGCTCCTAATTATACTTTATGGATTGACTTCGCTGGATTGTCCCCAATCCAGCTCGGGGCCAGGGCGGTTTGGGTAGGGTAGGTACTTAGGTCATATGTAAGGGTTGATAATTCTAATAAAAGACATGTTTTTTCTAAGAGCAGATAACTATGTGTATAATATTTTAACTAATTTAAAAAAAAATAAAATAAAAATAAAAGACAAGCAGAGGCGCGCGGGAAGGGCGGCGAGCGCAGGGTCGGTCGCGGCGAATCGGAGCGGTCGACCCCCGTAAATCAGTGTCTTGTAGTACTCAAGTGGCCAGTCATTGCCGAGTGACCACAGGGCCGGTCAGTGACGAGTGCGGGTGGTGGAGCTAGGTGGATCGAACCCTCGAGGCGCACCAGGTGTCATATGAAAATTGTAATAAGTAAAAAGGTAAATATGGCATGTATATGATCTGTAGTGGGTCATAGTGGCCTATAAACTATCATCCTGTAGATTACACCTCTTCAAATGAAAACCTTAAAAAAGTAAAGATGGCATGTAGTAACGGTTGTAAGGGGGCGTGGCTTCGTGGTATTCGTTGTTAAGGGGTTGGTGAGTGGTGATGTACCTATATAACAGCTTCCGAACAATTTAAAGGGATGGGCGAGTGGCGAAGTGGCTACGTAAATGCGTCGGTTCCTTGCTAAGAGACAGAGGAGT
Source organism: Cepaea nemoralis (assembly GCA_014155875.1). Lineage (NCBI taxonomy): Eukaryota > Metazoa > Mollusca > Gastropoda > Stylommatophora > Helicidae > Cepaea > Cepaea nemoralis. The sequence goes on from JACEFZ010012182.1 coordinate 32,502, forward strand.
TGCTAGATAAAGGCTCCAGGTCGTTGTCAAGGGGTTGGTGAGTGTACAAATAGCTAAATAACTGCTTCTGATCCTTGTTAAGAGGTGGGCGAGAGGCGGATTGGTTGGATAATTACGCCCGTTCCTTGGTAAGAGCCAGGGCGATCGAGTGGAGAAGTGGGTAAATATAGGCATGGAGGTATACCACCGACACATTCAACGCATAATTTCGGCGTCGGTCGTCAGAAGACCAAGGATATTTTCATTATATGTCTATTGTAAAGGGGTCGACTGTTTGTTATAACGGGGTCACTATTATCTATAGTGGCTGGGACTTAAATACTATCAGCATACCGGTTACAGCTCTTCAAATGAAAACTTTGAAAGTGTAAAGATGGCCGATGGTTTTAGTGGGTATGACTTTGTGATATTCATTGTTAAGGGGTGGGGTGAGTGGATGCGTAATTAGATAAACGCTTCCGAACACTATCATCGGGTTCGAATCCCAGTGGGGTGGTCTAGTGGTAGAAGAAATATTGATAATATTTGGTTACTTAGTTGTGATTTCGAGCTCGGTTGTTATTAACCCGGTTATGTTTAGAAAAGTAGAGGGGGTGTGCTGGTTGCGGAGTATGTTTAGGGGGTACCCCAGACACCGTGGAAGTGACAGGTTCGAATCTCGGAACTTTGTCGTGGGTAAGATTTCCAGTCATCAACGTGTGGGTGTCTAGTTTATCATACGGGTCAGGGTCGCTTTGTCCGGCCGTGTCGCCGCAGCCACAAGTCCCACCGCTGCTGAAAATGACAGGCAGCAAATGTTACCGTTGCACCTACGAGTCACGAAATATAATCTAACATAACATTCAAAATATGGTATACTTATAACCTCAACAGGTGTTGCCAAAAAATCGATACGCATCTTCATAACGGCTAATCCATGGGATTATCATCCTCGTAATGACCAAGTCGGGTTAATAATATTTCTGATATTTCCGCCATTGCAAAATAGTTCGCGATATTAATAAATGTTCATATAAATGTTGGAAGGGGATTAAGGGATTAACACCTATTGTCGGGACATCCAATAAAAATCAATAACACTACCCTCGATTTTTCTCATAATTGCCGATTGGAGATTATGGGCTAGGTGTATGTGTCCTTATTTAGTTAAAACAAGTGGTATGAGTAGGAGATATCACAAACAGTATCAGCATGTGCCACTCTGATCTTAAATATCAGTAGCTCGTTATTCTTGTGACATTGAAAACGCTTGTGGCTTGAAGACGGATACGTCGAAGTACACTTGTTTCTGCATCGAGGCGCTGTCGTCACTTGAAGGTGATATGTTCGAATCCCGGTCGGTAACTATAGCTTTAAATTGTAATGTCTAGTGCGTCCTCTAATCCCTCCCCCCCCCCCACTTCTATGAGCGCCAAACAATACACGTGTGTTTATTTATGAACAGTCTTAATGGCCTCACAGGCTTCCCCAATTGTTAATTATGTATAAAAATGTGGGGCCAGCATAATATGTCTAAGACAAAACGAACCAAGGCAAGTATTGTTAATGACTGAGGGTTTTTTGAAAATATAGCCGTTCCAAGTTTTGTATTTACCTTCTGTGATCTCATGCTGGTGATCGAGTGAAATGGCGAGTCATGACCGCCCACGCTTTCCGGCATGGCACATGATTGATTGATTGATTGATCTCAAGCAACATAAAAGGTAAATACAAAACTTGGAACGGCAATATTTTCAAAAATCCCACAGTCATTAAAACATACACCCTGCACGAATAAAGCAGTAACTAAGAAGGCCTATTGGGCATATGGTGCTAGAGCCATAATTGTATACACCAATGGGCACTCAATGGTCAACGTGGTCAGCATCACGCTCGCCACCTTATCCGATTAGTTGCCATGGGATGATTAATCGTCTTAAGCAACTTCCCGTAGCTGCCATGGGCTTATATATGGCCGAAATGTTGTCATTGCAAAATGTTGTCTCAGTTAAAATACCAATACAGTAATTTTCCCTAAACTGTCATCTATTGCCTATAATATCTTGCGGCGTCGGACAAATGGGGGATGAAGGTCTTAAGCCTGAGGAATTAAGACCCGCTGGCTAGTGCAGGTTAGGGTTTTCTTTTTGTCCTCGACAGAAAAATAATCCACACATTACCGAGGATTCGAACCCGGGTCTCCCCAGGGAGAAACCGGCATTCTTAAGCACTCGGCCAGCCGCTCCTCTAATCTAAGCAGCCGCCTTTAATTTGCTATATATGTCTGCTACCATATTAATAACTTTGAGCTCATATCCCTGTCGGCCAAACCTACTTTTTGTTGAGCACTAAATCTGTTAGCCTTCTAAGACATTTTCTGATACCAATTTGAGTCATAACCACTGGCTCAGATGGAAGTTGCGTCGTGACAACTGTCTCAGCTGGGAATTGAGTCAAGACCAGTGTCTCAGCTGGGGGGTTGAGTCATGACCACTGATTCAGCTAGGGGTTGAATCATGACCACTGTCTCAACTGGGGTTGAATCATGACCACTGCCTCAGCTGGAGGTTGAGTCATGACCACCGTCTCAACTGGGGTTGAGTCATGACCACCATCTCAGCTGGGAGTTGAGTCATGACCACTGTCTCAGTTGGGGGTTGAAATCATGACCACTGTCTCAGCTGGGGGTTGAAATTTGACCACTGTCTCAGCTGGGGGTTGAGTCATGACCACTGTCTCAGCACTGAAGCGCACCACGGTTGCTAATTAACCTTAACTTTATTAACATACCAGTTGACAGAGAGGAAATCAATTGGGGAACCCGTTGAGGCCACTGAGACAGTTACATAAATAAACACACAAAGTATTGTTTGGCGCTCACAGAAGGAGAAGAAGGAAGTAGAGACTAGTAAAGATTTGTGCGGCCTCTAGTCTTTACTTCCTTCTTCTCCCTCTGTGAGCACCAAACACTACTATGTGTGTTTATTTATGTAACAGTTGACAAAGAGGAGTGCTACGCTGTTTCTCTCTAATATTATTTTCGCCGTCAAGTCAAAAACAACATCGCAGATCAACAGCAGCCAAGATCAATAGTAACGAAAATGAGTTGATCAACGCTGGCGTTATTCGTCAGATATAACTTTATTGGTGGCAGTCGTCCGTACAGTATAACAACGTCACCGTTCCCATGTTAATAGGAGGGCCGGTGAAAGATAATAAATAATCATTTGTAAATATTTAATGTTAACTGTAGAGTCCGATTCCATCCCTCTAGTTAGATCAATGACGAGTAAATTTCATACGGTCCATTGTTCTGCAAACTACATTACGCCCCTGATTCTAACTGTTACTTACGCCGAGCTATGTGTGTGATGACGCCTGGACCTCTATTTGCCAAATGACAGACAAGTTCTGATGCAGTATGCTTTCCTCACTTTCTCTGTGTTAAATCTTCATCTTCCGATCGTTCTTCGTAATACAGACCGAGCCTTTGTTTCCTTATCTTCCTGGATTACTGGATGTCATGTTCGCTGTGTCTTTCTGATGGATATTCGCGTTAATATTTCAGTGGTGTTATTTATCCGACCGTCTCCATGATCATCAGTAGTTATACACGTAGGATTCGGTTAGATTTTGGTGGATTGACCGGTGGATTGACCTTGACCTCGGTTGATTTTCACTCCCCCTCGGTCATATAGTTGGGTAAGGGGTACGGGGTGGTATCTAGGTCATATCTAAGGGCGATAATTCTAAGATTTTATGTTTCTAAGGGCAGATAACTATTGAGTGGGTGTATAAAAATTTTAATTAATTATTAAAAAATAAAATAAAATAAATAAAAATAAAAATAATTAACAACGGGGTGCGGGGTGGCGGCGAGGGGGTGGGCGCGTGGGGTGAGACTAGGCGGTTCGGGCTTAAAAACTATCAGGTATATAATAAATTTTTATTAAATCATGTATAAACAATACAATGCATATTAAATAAGTAGCGGCATAGTGGAAAATTCTGGAACGTAGTACCAGGGAGTTATACGTCGGCAAGTGTGGGAAAATCTCCGGCGGGTGTGACGGTGGTCGGTTCATAACAGACGTGGAGGGGGTGCATATGGCAAAGTCATTAAGTAACGGGTTGTAAAAACGGGGGTGAGTGGTATGTTAAAGTATTTTGAACTGTTAGCACATTGGCGGTGTCCATTAGTACGAATAAAAGGGGCGGTGGGGATAGTAGTGGGTATGGGTTAGTGAAATTAGTTGAATAGGGTGGTTATTAGTGCTATGTAGATGTTCATAGTAGCTTATTCACTAACATAACACGTGTTACAAATGAAACCTTGAAAGCTAAAGATCGCTGATTGTAATGGATATAGTGTAGTATCATTCGGTGGTAAGGGGTGGGTACCAGGTATTAGTGGTCAAGCAGTGGTCAAGCAGTGGTCAAGTGGTGGTCAAGTAAGGAAAATTTTAGGGAACAGTGATTGTAATGATATGGTGATGCTTAAAGGGTGGTAAATTAGTGGTCAAGTAGTGGTCAAGTAGTGGTCAAGTGTTGGTTAAGTGACGAAAACTTTAGGCAAATTTTAGGGAACAGTGATTGTAATGATATGGTGATGCTCAAAGGGTGGTAAATTAGTGGTAAATTAGTGGTCAAGCAATGGTCAAGTAGTGGTCAAGTAAGGAAAATTTTAGGGAAAAGTGATTGTAATGATATGGTGATGATTAAAGGATGGTAAATTAGTGGTCAAGCAGTGGTCAAGTAGTGGTCAAGGGGTGGTCAAGTGAGGAAATTTTAGGGAAAAGTGGTTATAATGATATGGTGATGATAAAAGGGTGGTAAATTAGTGGTCAAGTAGTGGTCAAGTAGTGGTCAAGTAGTGGTCAACCAATGGTCAAGTAGTGGTCAAGTGAGGAAATTTTAGGGAAAAGTGGTTATAATGATATGGTGATGATTAAAGGGTGGTAAATTAGTGGTCAAGTAGTGGTCAACCAATGGTCAAGTAGTGGTCAAGTGGTCGAGTGACCACTTAAATTGTAGAGGACGATGTCCCTAAGATTATGGTAGTGGTTAAAGTGATCGATGACATGGTCAAGTAGCGGTCAACCAGTGGTCAAGTGGTCAAATGAACACTTAAAAGGTAGAGAAAAGTACGTATATTGAAACGGTGATGGTAAAAGGGTCGACAACGGGATCAAGCAGTGGTCAAGTAGTGCTCAACCAGTGGTCAACCGCTCAAGTGAGAAAATTGTAGGGTATGGTACGTGTAGTGAAACAGAGATAGATAAATTAAGTAGTGACGTTGTCAAGTAGTGATCAAGTAGCGGGCAAGTACTGGTCAAATAGTCGAGTGACCACTTAAAGTGTAAGGGAAAGTACGTGTAGTGAACCTGTGTTGGTTAAAGTGATCGATGACGTGCTCAAGTAGTGGCCAAGTAGTGGTAAATTGTCGAGTGACTACTTAAATTGTCGGTGAAAGTAGGTATAGTGACATGGTGATGATCAAGAGTTGGTCAAGGGGTGCTCAAATAGTGGTCAACCGCTCAAGTGAGAAAATTGTAGGGTATGGTACATGTAGTGAAACAGAGATGGATAAATTAAGTAGTGACGTTGTCAAGTAGTGATCAAGTAGCGGGCAAGTACTGGTCAAATGGTCGAGTGACCACTTAAAGTGTAAGGGAAAGTACGTGTAGTGAACCTGTGTTGGTTAAAGTGATCGATGACGTGCTCAAGTAGTGGCCAAGTAGTGGTAAATGGTCGAGTGACTACTTAAATTGTCGGTGAAAGTAGGTATAGTGACATGGTGATGATCAAGAGTTGGTCAAGGGGTGCTCAAATAGTGGTCAACCGCTCAAGTGAGAAAATTGTAGGGTATGGTACGTGTAGTGAAACAGAGATGGATAAATTAAGTAGTGACGTTGTCAAGTAGTGATCAAGTAGCGGGCAAGTACTGGTCAAATGGTCGAGTGACCACTTAAAGTGTAAGGGAAAGTACGTGTAGTGAACCTGTGTTGGTTAAAGTGATCGATGACGTGCTCAAGTAGTGGCCAAGTAGTGGTAAATGGTCGAGTGACTACTTAAATTGTCGGTGAAAGTAGGTATAGTGACATGGTGATGATCAAGAGTTGGTCAAGTGGTGCTCAAATAGTGGTCAAGTAGTGGTCAAGTAGTCGAATGACCACTTAAATTATAGGGTATGGTACGTGTAGTGAAACGGTGATGGTAAAATAAGTAAGGACATAGTCAAATAATGGCCAAGTACTGGTGAAGTAGTGATCAAGTGGTCGAAGGATCACTTAAATTGTAGGGTATGGTATGTGTAGTGACATGATGATGATTAAAGTGATCGATGAAATGATCAAGACGTTATGCCGACTGCTAAGTTCAGAAAGTAATGTCCTTACTATCGGCAATTTCCCTGACAGGAGCGCCTCGAGCACTGATTTTGTATTGATCAATAGCACCTAGTGGTACAGTCGATACACATGGACAATAGTTACAGCCGGTCAAAGATGGTGTCGCACCCTATCACATATGTGTAATTGCTACAACCAAACTACGTCTCATTCACTAAAACTGGTCAAATATGGTGTAACATCCGGTCACAAGGGTAATGGGACATCTGAGACACGTGGTTAAGAGGGAAACTATAGAAAAAGGGTGTCCTATCGGTTGTCGAGTCAGGGAACCTAACGTATGATGATCACTGTGTATAGGAGTGAATACACTGCATCATCACCACTGCATCCGAAAGGTAAAAGGGTCACCCCCTTCTCTCTCTCGTTTCTATAACCGTGTAGTCCTAGTGTTATCCGGTTACACCAAAGGACACCCGAGCATCAACACAACAAACTGCCCCGATTCAACCTTAGGCAATGCACGTAACATGACAGGTCACATGTCCGCCGTCATAATCAGCGACGTTATCACGTATCAAATTAGATAGCCACACTTTCATTTCCTTTCTATGTGTCCATAGTGTCTACATCTTTCTCCAGAAAACCATTTCCAAGACCAATATATGTTATTTGTCAGTGTACCTGCTCAGTGCCACACTTCACAACCAGACAAAAATACACGTTCTATGTACCACTTCAACCGTCAAATAAGAAAATATGTTAGACAAAATATTAAAATTATTGGTCAAATACAGAAATATATCACCCAAACTTATAAAAAGTAGGAACATATGTTAACCAAATGGAAAATATCTTAGCCAAATAGGAAAATTTGTTAGCCAAATAGAAAAAATATTGACCACGTAATGATATATCTTGTCCACACTTATGAAAAGTAGGGAAATTTGTTAGTCAAATGAGTAAAAAGATTGACCAAGTAACGAAATACCCAAACCAAACTTATGAAAAGTACGAAACGTTGTTAAGCAAGTATGAAAATGTATCGACCAAACAGAGAAATATATCACCCAAACTTATAAAAAGTAGGAACATATGTTAACCAAATAGAAAATATCTTGGGCAAATAGGGAAATTTGTTAGCCAAATGGGGAAAATATTGTCCAAGTAACGAAATATCCCCCAACAAACTTAGGAAAAGTACGAAACTTTGTTAAGCAAGTATGAAAAGGTATCGACCAAGTAGAGAAATATATCACCCAAACTTATAAAAAGTAGGAACATATGTTAACCACAGAGAAAATACCTTGGCCAAATAGGAAAATTTGTTAGCCAAAGGGGGAAAATATTGTCCAAGTGACGAAATACCCCCCAACAAACTTAGGAAAAGTACGAAACTTTGTTAAGCAAGTATGAAAAGGTATCGACCAAACAGAGAAATATATCACCTAAACTTATAAAAAGTAAGAACATATGTTAACCAAATGGAAAATATCTTGGCCAAATAGGAAATATTGTTAGCCAAATAGAAAAAATATTGACCACGTAACGATATATCTTGTCCACACTTATGAAAAGTAGGAAAATTTGTTAGCCAAATGGGGAAAATATTGTCCAAGTAACGAAATACCCCCCAACAAACTTAGGAAAAGTACGAAACTTTGTTAAGCAAGTATGAAAAGGTATCGACCAAGTAGAGAAATATATCACCCAAACTTATAAAAAGTAGGAACATAAGTTAACCACAGAGAAAATACCTTGGCCAAATAGGAAAATTTGTTAGCCAAAGGGGGAAAATATTGTCCAAGTGACGAAATACCCCCCAACAAACTTAGGAAAAGTACGAAACTTTGTTAAGCAAGTATGAAAAGGTATCGACCAAACAGAGAAATATATCACCTAAACTTATAAAAAGTAAGAACATATGTTAACCAAATGGAAAATATCTTGGCCAAATAGGAAAATTTGTTAGCCAAATGGGGAAAATATTGTCCAAGTAACGAAATATCCCCAACAAACTTAGGAAAAGTACGAAACTTTGTTAAGCAAGTATGAAAAGGTATCGACCAAACAGAGAAATATATCACCTAAACTTATAAAAAGTAAGAACATATGTTAACCAAACGGAAAATATCTAGGCCAAATAGGAAAATTTGTTAGCCAAAGGGGGAAAATATTGTCCAAGTAACGAAATATCCCCCAACAAACTTAGGAAAAGTACGAAACTTTGTTAAGCAAGTATGAAAAGGTATCGACCAAACAGAGAAATGTATCACCCAAACTTATAAAAAGTAGGAACATATGTTAACCAAATGGAAAATATCTTGGCCAAATAGGAAATATTGTTAGCCAAATAGAAAAGATATTGACCACGTAACGATATATCTTGTCCACACTTATGAAAAGTATAGAAATTTGTTTGTCAAATGAGGAAAATATTGACCACGTAACGAAGTACCCCCCAAAAAACTTAGGAAAAGTACGAAACTTTGTTAAGCAAGTATGAAAAGGTATCGGCCAAACAGAGAAATATATCACCCAAACTTATAAAAAGTAGGAACATATGTTAACCAAATGGAAAATATCTTGGCCAAATAGGAAAATTTGTTAGCCAAATAGAAAAAATATTGACCACGTAACGATGTATCTTGTCCACACTTATGAAAAGTAGGGAAATTTGTTAGTCAAATGGGGAAAATATTGACCACGTAACGAAATACCCCCCAACAAACTTAGGAAAAGTACAAAACTTTGTTAAGCAAGTATGAAAAGGTATCGGCCAAACAGAGAAATATAACACCCAAACTTATGAAAAGTAGGAAACTTTGTTAGCCAAAGTGAAAAAACCTAGGTCAAGTAAGAAAATTCTGATAGCCAAATGTGAAAAGTGTCGGCCAAATACAGAAATTGCTCAACCAAACTTATAAAACGTAGGAAAATTGTTATTCAAACGGGAAAGCTATTGAACAACTAGGAAAATGTAATAGTCAAAGAAGAATAATATTGAACAAGTAATGAAATATATCATTCAAACGTATGAAAAGTAGGAAGCCTTGATAACCAAATGTGAAAAATATCACTCAAAGAGAGAAATAGCTCGCCCCAACGTATAAGAAGTAGGAAAATTGTCGGCCAAAGGGGAAAAAGTTAGACCAAATACAGAAATATCTCGACCAAACTTATAAAAATCTAGGAAAAAATAGTCCAACACAACTAAAAGGCTGACTAAAGTTATAAATCCAAACTTATAAAAATAACCAAATAGGAAAACATATTGACCAAGTACAGACATATATCAATCAAACTTATAAACTTGTCGTCCAAAGTGATAAAAAACAAAGAAAGGCTGTCAGCCAGTCTAAGAAATAGGTATGGAAAAGTAAGTCGACCAAGACTACAGAAGTTATATTTGTATTTCCTTTTTTTTTCTTTTTTTTTTTTCTGAGCTTGGTCGACTTACTTTTCCATACCTATTTCTTAGACTGGCTGACAGCCTTTCTTTGTTTTTTATCACTTTGGACGACAAGTTTATAAGTTTGATTGATATATGTCTGTACTTGGTCAATATGTTTTCCTATTTGGTTATTTTTATAAGTTTGGATTTATAACTTTAGTCAGCCTTTTAGTTGTGTTGGGTACTATTTTTTCCTAGATTTTTATAAGTTTGGTCGAGATATTTCTGTATTTGGTCTAACTTTTTCCCCTTTGGCCGACAATTTTCCTACTTCTTATACGTTGGGGCGAGCTATTTCTCTCTTTGAGTGATATTTTTCACATTTGGTTATCAAGGCTTCCTACTTTTCATACGTTTGAATGATATATTTCATTACTTGTTCAATATTATTCTTCTTTGACTATTACATTTTCCTAGTTGTTCAATAGCTTTCCCGTTTGAATAACAATTTTCCTACGTTTTATAAGTTTGGTTGAGCAATTTCTGTATTTGGCCGACACTTTTCACATTTGGCTATCAGAATTTTCTTACTTGACCTAGGTTTTTTCACTTTGGCTAACAAAGTTTCCTACTTTTCATAAGTTTGAGTGTTATATTTCTCTGTTTGGCCGATACCTTTTCATACTTGCTTAACAAAGTTTCGTACTTTTCCTAAGTTTTTTGGGGGGTACTTCGTTACGTGGTCAATATTTTCCTCATTTGACAAACAAATTTCTATACTTTTCATAAGTGTGGACAAGATATATCGTTACGTGGTCAATATCTTTTCTATTTGGCTAACAATATTTCCTATTTGGCCAAGATATTTTCCATTTGGTTAACATATGTTCCTACTTTTTATAAGTTTGGGTGATACATTTCTCTGTTTGGTCGATACCTTTTCATACTTGCTTAACAAAGTTTCGTACTTTTCCTAAGTTTGTTGGGGGATATTTCGTTACTTGGACAATATTTTCCCCCTTTGGCTAACAAATTTTCCTATTTGGCCTAGATATTTTCCGTTTGGTTAACATATGTTCTTACTTTTTATAAGTTTAGGTGATATATTTCTCTGTTTGGTCGATACCTTTTCATACTTGCTTAACAAAGTTTCGTACTTTTCCTAAGTTTGTTGGGGGATATTTCGTTACTTGGACAATATTTTCCCCCTTTGGCTAACAAATTTTCCTATTTGGCCTAGATATTTTCCGTTTGGTTAACATATGTTCTTACTTTTTATAAGTTTAGGTGATATATTTCTCTGTTTGGTCGATACCTTTTCATACTTGCTTAACAAAGTTTCGTACTTTTCCTAAGTTTGTTGGGGGATATTTCGTTACTTGGACAATATTTTCCCCATTTGGCTAACAAATTTTCCTATTTGGCCAAGATATTTTCCATTTGGTTAACATATGTTCTTACTTTTTATAAGTTTAGGTGATATATTTCTCTGTTTGGTCGATACCTTTTCATACTTGCTTAACAAAGTTTCGTACTTTTCCTAAGTTTGTTGGGGGGTATTTCGTCACTTGGACAATATTTTCCCCCTTTGGCTAACAAATTTTCCTATTTGGCCAAGGTATTTTCTCTGTGGTTAACTTATGTTCCTACTTTTTATAAGTTTGGGTGATATATTTCTCTACTTGGTCGATACCTTTTCATACTTGCTTAACAAAGTTTCGTACTTTTCCTAAGTTTGTTGGGGGATATTTCGTTACTTGGATAATATTTTCCCCATTTGGCTAACAAATTTTCCTACTTTTCATAAGTGTGGACAAGATATATCGTTACGTGGTCAATATTTTTTCTATTTGGCTAACAATATTTCCTATTTGGCCAAGATATTTTCCATTTGGTTAACATATGTTCTTACTTTTTATAAGTTTAGGTGATATATTTCTCTGTTTGGTCGATACCTTTTCATACTTGCTTAACAAAGTTTCGTACTTTTCCTAAGTTTGTTGGGGGGTATTTCGTCACTTGGACAATATTTTTCCCCTTTGGCTAACAAATTTTCCTATTTGGCCAAGGTATTTTCTCTGTGGTTAACATATGTTCCTACTTTTTATAAGTTTGGGTGATATATTTCTCTACTTGGTCGATACCTTTTCATACTTGCTTAACAAAGTTTCGTACTTTTCCTAAGTTTGTTGGGGGATATTTCGTTACTTGGACAATATTTTCCCCATTTGGCTAACAAATTTCCCTATTTGCCCAAGATATTTTCTATTTGGTTAACATATGTTCCTACTTTTTATAAGTTTGGGTGATATATTTCTCTGTTTGGTCGATACATTTTCATACTTGCTTAACAACGTTTCGTACTTTTCATAAGTTTGGTTTGGGTATTTCGTTACTTGGTCAATCTTTTTACTCATTTGACTAACAAATTTCCCTACTTTTCATAAGTGTGGACAAGATATATCATTACGTGGTCAATATTTTTTCTATTTGGCTAACAAATTTTCCTATTTGGCTAAGATATTTTCCATTTGGTTAACATATGTTCCTACTTTTTATAAGTTTGGGTGATATATTTCTGTATTTGACCAATAATTTTAATATTTTGTCTAACATATTTTCTTATTTGACGGTTGAAGTGGTACATAGAACGTGTATTTTTGTCTGGTTGTGAAGTGTGGCACTGAGCAGGTACACTGACAAATAACATATATTGGTCTTGGAAATGGTTTTCTGGAGAAAGATGTAGACACTATGGACACATAGAAAGGAAATGAAAGTGTGGCTATCTAATTTGATACGTGATAACGTCGCTGATTATGACGGCGGACATGTGACCTGTCATGTTACGTGCATTGCCTAAGGTTGAATCGGGGCAGTTTGTTGTGTTGATGCTCGGGTGTCCTTTGGTGTAACCGGATAACACTAGGACTACACGGTTATAGAAACGAGAGAGAGAAGGGGGTGACCCTTTTACCTTTCGGATGCAGTGGTGATGATGCAGTGTATTCACTCCTATACACAGTGATCATCATACGTTAGGTTCCCTGACTCGACAACCGATAGGACACCCTTTTTCTATAGTTTCCCTCTTAACCACGTGTCTCAGATGTCCCATTACCCTTGTGACCGGATGTTACACCATATTTGACCAGTTTTAGTGAATGAGACGTAGTTTGGTTGTAGCAATTACACATATGTGATAGGGTGCGACACCATCTTTGACCGGCTGTAACTATTGTCCATGTGTATCGACTGTACCACTAGGTGCTATTGATCAATACAAAATCAGTGCTCGAGGCGCTCCTGTCAGGGAAATTGCCGATAGTAAGGACATTACTTTCTGAACTTAGCAGTCGGCATAACGTCTTGATCATTTCATCGATCACTTTAATCATCATCATGTCACTACACATACCATACCCTACAATTTAAGTGATCCTTCGACCACTTGATCACTACTTCACCAGTACTTGGCCATTATTTGACTATGTCCTTACTTATTTTACCATCACCGTTTCACTACACGTACCATACCCTATAATTTAAGTGGTCATTCGACTACTTGACCACTACTTGACCACTATTTGAGCACCACTTGACCAACTCTTGATCATCACCATGTCACTATACCTACTTTCACCGACAATTTAAGTAGTCACTCGACCATTTACCACTACTTGGCCACTACTTGAGCACGTCATCGATCACTTTAACCAACACAGGTTCACTACACGTACTTTCCCTTACACTTTAAGTGGTCACTCGACCATTTGACCAGTACTTGCCCGCTACTTGATCACTACTTGACAACGTCACTACTTAATTTATCCATCTCTGTTTCACTACACGTACCATACCCTACAATTTTCTCACTTGAGCGGTTGACCACTATTTGAGCACCCCTTGACCAACTCTTGATCATCACCATGTCACTATACCTACTTTCACCGACAATTTAAGTAGTCACTCGACCATTTACCACTACTTGGCCACTACTTGAGCACGTCATCGATCACTTTAACCAACACAGGTTCACTACACGTACTTTCCCTTACACTTTAAGTGGTCACTCGACCATTTGACCAGTACTTGCCCGCTACTTGATCACTACTTGACAACGTCACTACTTAATTTATCCATCTCTGTTTCACTACATGTACCATACCCTACAATTTTCTCACTTGAGCGGTTGACCACTATTTGAGCACCCCTTGACCAACTCTTGATCATCACCATGTCACTATACCTACTTTCACCGACAATTTAAGTAGTCACTCGACAATTTACCACTACTTGGCCACTACTTGAGCACGTCATCGATCACTTTAACCAACACAGGTTCACTACACGTACTTTCCCTTACACTTTAAGTGGTCACTCGACCATTTGACCAGTACTTGCCCGCTACTTGATCACTACTTGACAACGTCACTACTTAATTTATCTATCTCTGTTTCACTACACGTACCATACCCTACAATTTTCTCACTTGAGCGGTTGACCACTGGTTGAGCACTACTTGACCACTGCTTGATCCCGTTGTCGACCCTTTTACCATCACCGTTTCAATATACGTACTTTTCTCTACCTTTTAAGTGTTCATTTGACCACTTGACCACTGGTTGACCGCTACTTGACCATGTCATCGATCACTTTAACCACTACCATAATCTTAGGGACATCGTCCTCTACAATTTAAGTGGTCACTCGACCACTTGACCACTACTTGACCATTGGTTGACCACTACTTGACCACTAATTTACCACCCTTTAATCATCACCATATCATTATAACCACTTTTCCCTAAAATTTCCTCACTTGACCACTACTTGACCATTGGTTGACCACTACTTGACCACTACTTGACCACTAATTTACCACCCTTTAATCATCACCATATCATTATAACCACTTTTCCCTAAAATTTCCTCACTTGACCACCCCTTGACCACTACTTGACCACTGCTTGACCACTAATTTACCATCCTTTAATCATCACCATATCATTACAATCACTTTTCCCTAAAATTTTCCTTACTTGACCACTACTTGACCATTGCTTGACCACTAATTTACCACTAATTTACCACCCTTTGAGCATCACCATATCATTACAATCACTGTTCCCTAAAATTTGCCTAAAGTTTTCGTCACTTAACCAACACTTGACCACTACTTGACCACTACTTGACCACTAATTTACCACCCTTTAAGCATCACCATATCATTACAATCACTGTTCCCTAAAATTTTCCTTACTTGACCACCACTTGACCACTGCTTGACCACTGCTTGACCACTAATACCTGGTACCCACCCCTTACCACCGAATGATACTACACTATATCCATTACAATCAGCGATCTTTAGCTTTCAAGGTTTCATTTGTAACACGTGTTATGTTAGTGAATAAGCTACTATGAACATCTACATAGCACTAATAACCACCCTATTCAACTAATTTCACTAACCCATACCCACTACTATCCCCACCGCCCCTTTTATTCGTACTAATGGACACCGCCAATGTGCTAACAGTTCAAAATACTTTAACATACCACTCACCCCCGTTTTTACAACCCGTTACTTAATGACTTTGCCATATGCACCCCCTCCACGTCTGTTATGAACCGACCACCGTCACACCCGCCGGAGATTTTCCCACACTTGCCGACGTATAACTCCCTGGTACTACGTTCCAGAATTTTCCACTATGCCGCTACTTATTTAATATGCATTGTATTGTTTATACATGATTTAATAAAAATTTATTATATACCTGATAGTTTTTAAGCCCGAACCGCCTAGTCTCACCCCACGCGCCCACCCCCTCGCCGCCACCCCGCACCCCGTTGTTAATTATTTTTATTTTTATTTATTTTATTTTATTTTTTAATAATTAATTAAAATTTTTATACACCCACTCAATAGTTATCTGCCCTTAGAAACATAAAATCTTAGAATTATCGCCCTTAGATATGACCTAGATACCACCCCGTACCCCTTACCCAACTATATGACCGAGGGGGAGTGAAAATCAACCGAGGTCAAGGTCAATCCACCGGTCAATCCACCAAAATCTAACCGAATCCTACGTGTATAACTACTATCATCCCAAAACCTAACTAACTTTAGTGACGTAGTACGCTGTGGTGTCATCTAGCAACTTGCGTATTATGTCGCTTCTTCGTTAACTCTACTTGTTCTGTTTGCTACAATTTCGTATCTTATTCTAAATCACTATCCTTTGCATCCGACGCTACATGGCAAGGAGTGCAGCGTCCAGTGAACATACCAGTTGACAGAGAGGAGGCAGCGCCCAATGAAAATACCAGTTTACAGAGAGGAGGCAGCGCCCAGTGAACCTATCAGTTGACGGAGAGGAGGCAGCGCCCAATAAACGAGCAATTAGAAACTCGAATAGGGGCCATGGAAATGTGGATATACTGAAGAATATGTCGTATTTCATGGACATAAAAACATTCAAATAGTTCTAGAAAAAATGGGAATGAAATGAGAGTTGATGAAAGAAATAAAAATGAAGCAAGTCAAAGCTATTTGGTAAAAGACATAACACTTATAAAAACTATGCTGGAGGGTAAGGTTGAGGGCAACAGAGCAAGATGTAGACAACGATGCAAGTGGGAAGATAACACCAAGAGATGGACGAACAACGGTCTAACAAAATGTATAATGCGCGAGAGAGACAGTGTTGGAAATTCATTGAAACCAACCTTCATTATGGAGACGGCACCTGACTGAATTGAACTGAAATGGAGTGCCAATGTCTGCTCTAGACTAAGCGCTTTAAGCAAAGCAGCAGCAGCGGAATAACATGAGTGCTCATTATTATTCATTGGCACCTTGCCGTCTTGACAGACGATAGTTTGTAAGGGATGGAGTTATTGCCTCTCCATAGCACAAAGCCTGGGCTAAAATACAGAGATCATGTGTTGCCCATGCAGCATGATCCCTCTCTCAGCCTGCCTAGTTCACTCCAGAGGAAAGGTAACACCTCTACACCTGGAACAAGACAAGCTGCAGAAGCTGCCGGATCAGCAAAGCAATACTCTAATTGTCCGCCTGTGGGAGCTTCGATCCTAGACCAGCCGCCAACCAAGGCTTAGGGCCTGGTCTGCCTTGCCATGACACTTTGTCTTTAGGTTGTATTTCATCGCACCAGGGTAAGGCTTGTACCCTCCCAATTGCGCTCTCCCGCCCGAAGCAATTGGCACAATGTGGGGTGTCGGGTTTGGTAAGCACCGCCCAACGTTCGGCGCTAACAGAAAGCAGGTAGTACCAACTACTGTTATACGGTAGCTCAGTCATATCTGACTAAGACCTGACACAATCATTATAATCAAATCATTATTCTTCTTCTTCTTTCGTTCGCTTGAAATATGTCTATAACTGCAGTGCTGTCTCTTGTATGAATTGAACTGTCTTTTTCAGTTCACACAGCGGTCCATAGAGTTTATCTTCCACTGTAGTCTCTCTAGGCCAGAACGTTTGCCTAGATATGTTATATTTTGGGCAGTTTTGGAGTATGTGCTCTGCTGTCTGCGACGCCAATCCACATGTACACATGGCTGTTTCACCAATCTTGAATTTTGTATACATATGGTTGCGTAATCTATTGTGCCCTGTTCTGAGGCGCAGAATAATGACTTGTTCTGGTCTATCCATAACGTGGTAGTCATCTTGAGCAGGTTTTGGTGGCTTTCTGACTGATTTGATCATTCTTTTCTTTTGGTGGTATGTTACAGGCACATCAGGCTGTTCTTCTTTGGCTCCTTCCTTAGCCAATTGATCAGCTCTGTCGTTCCCGGGTACTCCACAGTGGGATGGTATCCACTGTATGGTGACCTTATGCTGACTGCTAAGTTCAGAAAGTAGTGTCCTTAGTACTGGCAATTTCCCAGACAGGAGCGCCTCGAGTACTGATTTTGCATCTGTCAATAGCACCACAGGTTGTGTACCATTGCTGGTATTTAGTAATTTCTCTGTTGCTATCTTGATTGCCTCAATTTCAGCATCGTAGTTATGGCAGTACTTTCCTGTCGGTACTCTAGCTGTGTCCCTGGTATTATTTGGGTATTCTATGTACACTCCCGCTCCTCCATTTCGAACAGCATTTTGTGCTGACCCATCTGTGTAGACTCGGATCCAGAGGTCCTGTGGGTATTCTTCATCAAGGAAGCTGAGAGTGGCTGTTCTGCGCTGCACACTGTTCTGATCTTCCTTGTCAAATATTCCTCTCACTTTTGTCTGGATTTGTAATGATAGTCTATGCTCATCTTTCCATGGAGTTCGCTCTGGAATAGTTGTTAGGGGGATACCAACTGTGGGCAGATCGGTGGTTTCTCTGCAGAGTCGTTTGGCCTGGTGGATAAAACTACTTCTTTTCAACCGCCCCATAGCTAGGTTTTCAAATCTGTTCTTCATAGGGTGGCCTGGCAAGCTGAGGAACTTTTCTGCTTGTATTAGCGTTTTCGTATCTCTGCGCTCACTCAGTGCTTGTGTCCTCCCCATCTTCTCCATTTCCACTATAGGGGTTGATCTCATCCCTCCTGTGGTGACTCTAAGTGCTTGATTTTGCACTTTGTCCAGCTCTTGTAGTGTGGTTTTTGCTGCCGAACACCATGCAGTTGACCCGTATTCCAGGTGTGGTCGTATGCTCTGTTGATAAACTTTGCTAAGTATTTTCCCACTGGCTCCCCATGTGGTTCCACTTAGCTTTCTCAGGATGGCTATTTTCCTTCTGGCTTTTGCTACTGCTTTGTTGATGTGCTTTCTCCATGTCAGCCTGCCATCAAATGTTACTCCAAGGTATGTTGGTTCTTTATCTTCTCGTAGGGGTGTTCCATTTATCTGGATGGTCCCTGCCTTTTGTTTTGGAGAGAGGGTAAATAGGGTGGTGCTGCACTTGTCAGTGTTTATGCTGACACACCATCTATTTGCCCATGCAACAAATGTATCTACAGCTCTTTGTAGTAATCTGGTGGCCACTGATGCATGTTCATTTGTGCTCCATAGAACCAGGTCATCGGCATACATTGCAGCTTTAATTCCATGCGGTAGATTAGCAACGAGATCATTGATGAAGATTAGAAAGAGTGTGGGGGACAATACTCCGCCCTGGGGAACTCCGTGACGCAGTAGTACTTTCTTGCTCTTTAGTCCGTCTATCTGTACTCGGGCTCTTCTGTTGTGCAAGTATGCTTTCACCCATTTGTACATTCTTCCATTGACTTTGCAGTTTCTCAGTTTATTCATCAGACCTTCTTTCCAGACTTTGTCAAAGGCTTTCTTCAAATCTATCCATGCCGCAAGCACCAGCTTCTTCTCTTGGAATGCATCCTCAATTTCTTGAGAGAGGTAGGTTGTCTGATCTTCCGTAGAGTAGCACTGCCTAAAGCCAGCCTGCTGTGGCACAAGGATGTTTTTACTTTCAATGTACCACTGCAGTCGGTGATTGATGATGCGCTCCAGTGTTTTGCAGAGACAGCTGGTGAGGCTAATTGGTCTGTAGCTAGAGGCAATGGAACTATCTTTCCCTGATTTTAGGAGGGGTATCATGATTGCTTCTCTCCAGGCTTGTGGAACACTGCCTAAGGTCCAACTGTTATTGAAGATCTGCAACAGCTTTGCTTTGGCCTCTGTTCCTAGGTTCCTGATCATTTCATTGGAGATACCATCAGCTCCTGGTGACTTTCTCATTTTCAGTTTTGATATGGCTAGCTCCAGTTCGCTGATTGTGATGGGTGCCTCCAGAACCTCATGTACTATTTCCTTCTGTCCTGTATGTTGCCGTTTCTCTTGAATCTCTTGTTGTTTCTCTGGACTGATTTTGATATTGTTATCTTGTGCGAATGAGTCCGCAAAATGGTCAGCTGCTTGCTTTCTTGTTAAGATGTTTCCATCTTTATGTAGTGCAATTTTTGAGTTTCTCCCTGTGCCCTCATCGTTGAGTTGTTTTATTAGCTTCCACAATTTCCTTGTGTCTCTTTCAAAGTTCAGAGACTCTGTTTTCTCCTGCCAGCTTTTCCGTCTAGCCTGCAGCTTGGCCCTTTGAAATTTGGCTTTTGCATGCTGGAATTTATTGTGGTGCTCTTGGCTGGGTGTGGCCTCTGCTTGCTTTCTACATACTTCCACATCATTATGCAACTGTTCCAGTTCACTACTCCAGTAGGGTTTATATTGTTTACGGGCTCCTCTTGGTACTGTTTCTCGCGCTGCCTGTAGTATGCATTTCCCAAACTCTTCAACTACTTTATTTATGTCTTTCTCAGTGTTCAAGTTTCTAACCAGTATGCTGGTGCGATGCTTGTACACTGCCCAGTCTGCTTTCTTGTAGTTCCACCTCGAGAGGGTGCTGCTTTCACTTACAAGCTCATTTTCTACAGTTAGAAAGACTGGTCGATGGTCACTGCCACCTAGTTGTTTCCCAACAATTCGTGTAATGTTCCACTCCAGGTCTGGTGAATGAAAAGCCAGGTCAGGTGTAGTTGTAGAGTGCCATGATCTCGAGTAGAAAGTATGTGGGTCGGACGGCTTGTTAACCAAGATGAATCTATTCTCATCCTGCCAGTCTTCCAGTCTCTCTCCTCTCTGGTCCATGTGATCATAGCCCCAACTCTGCGAGTGGCTGTTGAAATCGCCGCACACAATCATTTTTTCTGTTAATGGTAGTGTGTCCAGTGCCTGTGGACGGTCACTTGGACAGTAGTAATTGATCAGATGTAGGTCTGTATAGCCTGTTTTAAGTTTAATTGTCTGATACTCATCCCCTTCCATATAGACTTCGATTTGGGAAGCAGTGATGTTATTTTTTACAAGGGTAAGTATCCCACCTTTTCGCCTGTCCTTTCGGTCAGATCGGTAACACTGGTAGCCTCTGATTTTGAAGGCTATATTTTCGTTGAGGTGAGTTTCTTGCAAGCAACATATGCTTACTTTTTCTTTGTCCAGGATGTTTTCTAATTCTACTTTATTGTTGCTGACTCCCTCCGCATTCCAGTGCATTATTTTAAGTCTTAGTTTAGTATGGCCAGCTGTTCTATTCTCATGTCCCCTGGCTCCACAGGACATCTGAGAAGGACCTCCAGTAGTTGGGGTTGGACCCTTTCGAGACATAGGGCCCGGCACTGCACCTGCCTGGGGGTCCAAAGCAGGGCGAGCACCATAACGTTTAGCAGCAGTCGACATATTCCATTTTGCGTAATTGCGTGGCATCCTGATTTCTGTGGTGCGCCCCCTGGCTGGTTGCCTCCGTCTTCAGCACCTTTCCTTTGCTAGAGCAGACTGTGGTCTCACTCGAGTTTAGATGTGTACACACGCGTCTGCACATGCATGTATGTGTATACACATCTAGAGCACACTGGTTATTTTCCGGCGCCAGATACTCGCCGTCGCCCCTTCTCCTGTTAGTTAAAACAGTTCCGCCACGTGAAGGCCAGGAGTTGGACTTTTGCTGCAGAGGTTATGTATTCACGAGCCATTGGGGTATTTAAGCAATGTTGGGCGCTCACCCCAACACTGCGCCCCGGCTACATACAGCAATTTGGAACCAAATCATTATTATCGTTACTATTACTATTTAACTAATTACACAAAGCCAAAGTATAACACTGACTAAAGTGCATTCACATTTGTTTGCCTCAATATAAACATCCGTATCTCAGTAACCAACTGAGGGACAATTATGAGATTTAGTATATAACCTTATCATTATGTCCACCCAACAAAATTTTTTTTTGTTCTGGAGATTTTACAGCAGATTTCAAAGTTTGTTTATATGCGGTATATAATTTACGAGTCTGAGATGAAATTCATAATTGTAAATGTCTTACGGCGTAGCCAGACAATCAGCGCTCAATGTTGAATATTTTCATGGGATTGGCCTTATGCCAACTCCCCGCGTTGTTTAAACTAGGACTGTTCAGATGTGTCTCAAAATGTGTGTTATTTCATAAAACCTGATTAATATTTTTTTGTTTTAAATCTTACCACTTATCGCTAACATTGAAATGTGTGAATATTTTTCAATGGGATTGAATGCGAAATTGTGTATACACTTCAAAAAATCGCTATGAAGTTGTACACATATTTTTGTCAAGCAGCTGATCGCAGGAAACTGTTTTATACTATTACAAATTCCGAAAAAAAGAACAGTGCATGCATTGGGTTTGAGTAAACGGTCATTTCGTCGATGGATGCAAGAATCTGGAATTAAACCACCAAGCAATAACCAAACGGTAGGTAGAAAGATTATTGTAGACAGCTTTGACAAAGATGTCATATGGCGAGCTATTATAAAAATGCTTTAAAAAGTCGCTTAAAATTCGACAGGGTCGACTTCATTGCACTGGGTTCTATCCCATATGGCTCGGTCTCTTTCCGCAGCGCGGAAAACATCGCACAAAGCACGAACTCCGCAGCTCTAGCGACGACCCACAGAAGTCTCCGAAAAACTTAACTCGTGAACCGAAGGATGCGGCCCGGAATCGAACCCACGACCTTTGGAGCCCGAGTCAAAAGGCTTGACCACTTTGCCACGGAGTCTCCTAAAATTATAAAAATTTTGGATTTTATATCCAGGATTATCCAGCATTATAAAAATGCTGGATGCTAAAGAAACAGTGAATGTAAGAAAACTTAGGGTTTGGTTCAGAAAGAACAATAACATAGAGCTATTCAAAACAACTTTGTGGTAAATTATAAGGACATTATCTTCATTTTTGAAAGCACAAGGGCGGTAGAAATATTCTTTGCGAGCAACCACATTTAGGAGCCATGAGAAGCAGATACCTACGTGAAATAAGGGAAATGCGCAAAGAAAATTATGGCATAGTGTGTTTGGATGAAATGTGGATCAATGCGCACCACACAAGTGATAAGGAATGGCAATCAGTGGATGGACAGATAAAGCGATATGTGCCCAGTAGTATAGGACAGCTTTTGGTCATGGCCCATGCTGGTAATACGCATAATGGCTTACAACAGAATGCTGGGCTCGTGTTCGTATCAAAGCATACAGACAATAATAAGATGAATGTTAATGTATTTAGAGATTGGCTCGAGAATACTGTGCTTCCATCCCTAGATAGACCGTCGCGTCCAATTATGGACAATGCATGATATCATTGGTTATTGCCCAAGAAGACAAAATACCTACAGCATCGAGCACAAAGGAAGCAATAAAGGTATGACTCCGAATGGAAAACATACCATTTCCAGAAACGTATTTCTAGCTAGAATTGTTGTCCCTTGTAAAACAGACGCCAAAAAGCAAGAAATATCAAATCGACAAGTTGATAGAAGAGCATCGTCATGGGTGCTTGAGACCATTCTCATTTTAACCCTATAGAACGTGTGTGGGCTAAAATTAAAGGACCGGTGGCAGCTGACAATACTATATTCAAATTGTCTGACGTCAAGATACTTATCCAGTCCGCGCTATTAAATATTGATAAAAGTTACTGGAAAAATGTGAGGACCATGTGTTGAAAGAGGAAGAGGATTATTGGAGAAAGGATGGATTGAATTTTATGCAACCGAAAGCAGACATCAACCTACTGGAATCGTCCGATACAGATTAAGGTCTGAGCAGATCGCAGACCTTAATCCACGTGCACACCAACTGGGATATTTTGCTATAAATATTCAGAAGAATTGCAGGCCCTAAACATTACAGCATCAGCATAATGTCAATGGCAACAGTTTGTATTCCACTGTGATGAATTTTCAATTTCGCAAGCCCTCAGCGGTGACAAATAACTGTATTGAAAAAAGAAAAAACAAACAAACAAACAAACAAACAAACACACACACACACACACACACACACACACACACACACACACACACACACACACACACACACACACACACACTAAACGCATTGAATACCAACAGAAGAGTAATATTGCGGTGGAAACTGACATATT
Source organism: Cepaea nemoralis (assembly GCA_014155875.1). Classification (NCBI taxonomy): domain Eukaryota; kingdom Metazoa; phylum Mollusca; class Gastropoda; order Stylommatophora; family Helicidae; genus Cepaea; species Cepaea nemoralis. The sequence continues at coordinate 56,178 of JACEFZ010012182.1, forward strand.
GTGGCATAACAAGAAACGTGAGAGCAAACACGTTGTCAAATTAGGGGACATCACACGTGCATACGAATTAATCTATAAACTTCAATGAAAAGAGGACCAACATCTTGGTCGTTAAGAAGAAAGCGCACTACAGAGACACTGACAACTATTTTCATAGTGCAAAACAGATAATCATGTTCCGTCTCTGAACGGTAAACAGCAGAGTAGACAATCTTTCACGAAGACTCAAAGTGGGTCTGTCACCCATGTGTACGTGTGAACAAACTACACAGACAGCTGAACAGATCCTTAAAAATGGAAACATGATGACTAAATTGCGGTATCATTTCTGGTCACTCCATACGCACTTTAACGCACAGCTATTTGGAAGCTTTCACGAACTCAATATAAAAAGCTAACATGAATACTTGCGTACACATTATTAACCAGCAGATGAAGAAATAAGAAGGAAATGAAAAATAAGGTAAGAAATATATTCCTTCTACGTTCCTGTCAATTTACAAATTATTTACCCAATGCCTCTGTAAATTCTCTGTCTTTACTAATATTACACATTGCACCCCTCTCGGGATTCTCCGTGGTGAAGTGGTCAAGCCGTCTGACTCGGGTTCCGTAGGTTGTATGTTCGATTTCGGGCCGCGTCCTTCATTTCACGAGTGCATTTTTTCGGAGACTCCCGAGGGTCGTCGCTGGAGCTACGGAGTTCGTGCTTTGTGCGACGCTTTCCGCGCTGTGGAAAGAAACGGAGCCATATGAGATAAAAACCCGGTGCAATGCAGTCGACCCTGTCGACTTTTAAGCTACTTCTTTTATTGGACTCACTCCCATACGAATCCGGATATGCCTTGTGTCGTCATGTGAGTTGGCGGGGCGTTCCTTACTGTAAAAACTAGTTTGTTAGCTAGAAATCACTAGTTTTTCAGCAAAACATCAAAGAAATGTCGCCGCTTTCGATGATTTAAGTTGCTTTTGGACCTATCAAAGACATATTCCTTGGGTGGGGGTAAATATAAGACGGCAGGAAAAATTTCATAACGATGCAACAGACAGTTTTCAAAATAATTGATCATGAATGACGGCATTCGTTTGTGGACATACTATAGTAGATGCCTCAGCGTCTATTAATCTCCAGGAAGTTCACATTTAAGAAAAAAATGTTTGCTACATAAAGTAAATACAATAAACAAATTAAACATTTACCGTCATTTTATAAGGTAGTTTGCACCCTGGTTACGTCTTCTTCTTCCTCTTCTTCTTCTTCTTCTTCTTCTTCTTCTTCTTCTTCTTCTTCTTCTTCTTCTTCTTCTTCTTCTTCTTCTTCTTCTTCTTCTTCTTCTTCTTCTTTCGTTCGCTTGAAATCTGCCTATAACTGCAATGTTGTCTCTTCTATGAATCTAACAGTCTTTTTTAGTTCACTCAGCGGTCCATAAAGTTTATTTTCCACTGTTGTCTCTCTAGGCCAGAAGGTTCGCCTGGATATGTTGTAGTTACGTAAAAATCGGGGCGGGACCTTAGCACGACTATATCACTGCCTACCTAATTTGCCATGGTCTATGAGAATATGTGAACACCTCACACCGAAGCAGCAGTATCTACCTCATGACTACCTGTAGATGTTTACATGTCTACGTCCCTACACAGGTTCACACTTTCTGTTTTCAAACGCCATTGCTTCCTGTCTCTTATTATGACACTGGCCATTTTTTAAACGCCAGTTTCCACTTGCTGTAACCTTTGGTTTTGCGTCTTTCTTTATCATCACGTAACAGACCCCCTCCCCTTCTCTCTCTCTCTCTCTCTCTCTCTCTCTCTCTCTCTCTCTCTCTCTCTCTCTCTCTCTCTCTCTCTCTCTCTCTCTCTCTCTCAATCACCCACCCACCTACCTACTCACTCACCCACCCATCCACTTTTAGAAACAAAGGTGTTCAGGCCCCCTTTAACTATCAGTCTGACGAGTTATAACTTGGGCCTTAAATTTGTTTCTTTTCCGTATCCGCTTGCGGAAATAGGCGCTTCTGCCTTGTTGTTTTCTTCTTTGTTGGTGCTTGTCATGTCTGGTCAGGATCGTGAGCTTCTAAAGCTCAGGTCCTTTGTAGAAGGTCGCCCATAAAGTGTCCCCATCTCTTGCTACTTCTCCTGGCTCATGCACCATCATGCCCCGGGTATCTGCAATGTCGTGTATGCATTTTCGTGATGGTCAATCCCTGTCTCGTTTTCTATCACTGTTCTTTCAAACCCGTTGTGACATTTATTATGACCAACGTATTTGAGTTTCACAGGCGTGAATCTTTTCATGAGCCAGTTTTCTTTGATGTTCAAAGTCTGTCTATTCATCTCATCTTATCTAGTTTCTCTTGTACCTTACGGTAACGAGATGAGGCATAAATAGGGGTAGAGTACCCGTTTATGGGCTTCATGTATTGATATTCCCATGGACTCTGTTATTCCCTATGTCCATCGTTTACATGGTTAGCTTTATCTTCTGGTTCTGTTTGGTCGGTACTTTATTGCTTGTTGTGATATACTGTTAGTTGGTAGCCTAATTATGTTGCCGAACTATTTGTATTTCACTTGTTATTTTCTAATGAAATCTAGCGCTGCTATTACCCCCCCCCCCCCCCCCCCACCTTTCCTCCCATCCCCAACTTTAGTCCTGATTTCATCATTTCTTATTTCCTCTCTTCTTGATATCTTGAGTATTCGTCTAAGCTCCGTTGTTGCAATTTTCCAATCATTGTCCAGGTTTAGCATTTGTAGCATAGAGCTGGTAGAACAATTGTGTATTAGGGTGCTTTTTTTTGTTAGCGTTTACTGATACGTGTTTGTTCTTTAGAATTGGTGTCATTTGTCCAATGAGTTGATTTGCCTTTTTGCATCTATTCTCGGTATCGCCTTCTGGTTTGCCAATTGATATGATATTAAAAGTTGCCTTTCGCAAAATGGAAAATATACTGACCAATAAAACTATGTATGCACGTGAAACGTGGAAAATTAGCAGATAAGCTGAACAACATACAATTGCAGTGGAAATGTGGTTTCTGATAAAATACAAAGAATACCATGGACAGACAGAAAAACAAACAAACAAACAAACCAATGACCTAGTCGTACAAGAAATAAATGAAAACCGTAAACTGATTAGAGAAATTAGATGCAGACAGTCACGATTTTTTTTTTGGGGGGGGGGGGGGGGGCACGTTATGAAAAGAAATAAACTGGAGAACTTGGTGACAACTGGCAAGATTGAAAGAGAAAGAACACGGGGAAGACAGAGAAGTAAATATCTGATCGGCATGGTACATGATCGTGATGATGACATTATACTTCACAAACACTGGGAACTCTTTACTTGTTTCACGGAATGTTCTTTAAGATCAATCTTCGTTGTTTTTTTTTTCAATTTCTAAAATAAGGATACAACCATAGATTGCATAACGACTGCTATATTTCCTATACCTCTCTATTGTGTCTTCCCCTTGAACTGGTAGAAGGACATGTGTGTTCCATTGACCCCCGGAGCTATGCCGACAGTAGCTTAACTAATGGAGTCTCATCTATCTAGGACAGTTCAGGGACACAGCAAACGAAGGGAGACACGCCCCAGCTGCCTTGTAGGTAAACTGGGCACAGGCGAAGTCTCGCAGTGAACAAACGTGAAAAACTTGCTGAAATCCCTGACGAAACAGAACAAAGTAACTCGCTTTATGATGGCGGAATCCCTATATGGGCATGTATACCTGCTGGCGAAGCCGTTATGTGTTCCAATCTCCCTCGAATCGGAAATCTAAGCACACACAAACGTACACACACAGGCGCAAGCGCTCGCACACACGCAGGCACACACACACACGCGCACACACACACACACACGAACTTCTAACATGAACCGAAACAAGTACCATGAAATGTCTTGGGAAGCAAAGATGGCGTGATACAGGGTGTATTTTAATGACTGTGCAGTTTTTCAAAATATTGCCGGTTCAAGTTTTGTATTCACCCTCTGTAAAGTTCATGCAACGTAATAGGTAAATACAAAACTTGGACCGGCGATATTTTCAAACATTGCAGTGTCATTAAAAATACACCCTTTATTAACCACAACACCAGCGATTACCGATTAGTCTTTAATTTAACTGATTCGGTGCCGAAGGATAATATATCGCCAACTGTGACCTTCCATTTGGACGGACGGACAATATATCGCCATACTAAGCAATGGCAAACTACTGAGCGTAATCTTGCCAAGAAATCAACATACAGCTGAAAGATGCTGGTTGTTGACAGCGATGTCCTGTAAAGGATATGCCAAAAAAAAAAAGGGGTCATAGTGTTGTTTGGTTTGTTTCGTAGTATCTTCCGCAATTTCAATACCCAGTCATTCATTCAGTAGCATGTCCTTTGCAGAACCTCGCTCCGATAACAACCTTCCAAAAAACCTCTCGATCATAACCAAGATGTTCCGCGTCCGATACACCCATCTGGAGATCACCCGCCACATCCTGCACCCATCTTCTCTTTGGCCTTCCTCTTCTTCTCTTCCCAGGCATATACCCCTCCATTATTGTTCTCTCCAAACTTTCGTGGCTTTTTAAGTGACCAAAATATTTCAATTTTCTTTGTTTTATCGTCTTTAATAGCCAACCTTCTTCAATATTCAACTCTTGAAGTATGGATGCATTTGTTCTTTTCTTTACCAACGATATTCTTAGAACTCGTCTATAGCATTTATATTCACATGCATTTATGCGCTGCTCAGCTTGTTTAGTAAGTGTCCAGGTCCCACATGCGTATGTTGCAATGTGAAAGATGCATGCTCTTAAAAATCTAATTTTTGTAGTTCTGTCTGTCCCACTCCATAATTTATTCAGTTGTTTTTGTCTTTGAAGAGCAATTGATAGTCGTCGTTTAATTTCTTTCATTGTGTCGCCGTTGTTGGTAATCAATGACCCAAGATATTCAACATTTTCAACCACCTCCAATTTTTCCACATTAATATATATTTTTTTTCTCCACAGTAATTTTACCTTTATGCATTATCTTTGTTTTTGCTTTGTTAAGATATAAGTTGTGATTTTCGCTATTCAATTGGGTTGAGGCTTTTAGGATTTCAATACCATTCTGTGTTGTCGATGGATTAACATCACGGCACACCGGTGTAACCCATAAGTGGTCTGTTCTCCTCCTAACTCAAACATGAGTATGGAGAAACCATTCTGTGTTGCGGATAGCAATACTGTATCATCAGCATACCGAATCTCTGGTATGTCATGACCACCGATATTTAGGGCATCATGTAGCTCCCTGTTTATATCATCTCTTACATTTCTCATTATATTTTCGGCGTACAGGTTAAACAAATAAGGCGACAGCACACAGCCCTGAAGGACTCCTTGCTTGATGTCAAACCAGTCTGATGTTCTGCCATCAATTCTAACTGCTGCTTGTTGGTCTAGTCTAGATAGAGCATTCTTATGAGCTGCATTACATGTGATGGAAAGCCCATATTCTTCATGATTTCCCAAAGTTTCTGATGTTGTAATTTACATTATAATACTTGTTCATTTGATTGTGTACCATGTTTGGTCCAAACCTACATTTTGTTTGGCTCTGAATCAGTTAAAAACACGGGGTAAGCACCATGTAAAATATACTCCTCAAGATGTGGTAAAGCGTTTTTGACGTATTATTCATGTAACTGATATCAGGAAACTCCACTTTACACTGAAGAAACGTACCCTTATTGTCTCTTGCATCATTATCGTATGTACTTGTTTGTAAAGCATTATCTTATTTTTTTTTTAAGTTGCTAAATGAATGTTAACAAATTTAGGTAAATCAGGATATAATTCAAATGTAATAGTTTGTGCAAGTTCTTTAATTGTTGAATTACATGTGTAAAAAGCGACACTGACCTTAAATGTCACAGTGATACAAATAAATTTATTGACGTTTATGAAATCTTTGAGTGAGTGAGTGAATGAATGAGTTTGTGAGTGACTGAGTGGGTTGGTGAGTGATTGAGTAAGTGAGTGACTGAGCCAGTGAGTGAGTAAGTGAGTGACTGAGCCAGTGAGTCAGTGACTGAGTGAGTGAGTGAGTTGGTGAGTGAGTGAGTGAGTGAGTGAGTGACTGAGCCAGTTAATCTGTGAGTGAGAGTGTGAATGAGTGAGTGAGGTAGAGAGTCTGCTTGTTCCAATGACCTCCAAAGAGCTTCTCCGACGTGACACATCCACTGGTAGTTGTAGACCCTCAATGTCGGACAGGTCAAGTGATGGGAACCAGACGAAGAGATACAAACCTGCTGCCTTGTAGATAGACTGGAGACAGCCAAAGATGCCGCCTTGTAGGTAGACTGGGGGCAGTCAAAGGTGCCGCCTTGTAGGTAGACTGGGGGAAGTCAAAGGTGCCGCCTTGTAGGTAGACCGGTGATAATAACAGGCTGGGGAAAGCAGACCTAAACAAAGCTTGTCAAAATCGGATGTACTGAGCCACATGCTTGACGAAACAGTACAGCACAATTCACTTTACGATGGATGCCAAACAATGAAGAATTGAGACAGTGCGAACAAGTGTAACTTTACATAGGACCAAATATGAGTGGAATTGGGTGTCGAGTTGGCCATGCGTCAAAATACACTTATTCCTGCAACTAGGTGCTGTCGTCAATTGGGGGTGACAGGTTCGAATCCCGGCTGGGTAACTATAACTAAAACTTTCAATGTTTATGTTTTCTAGTGCGTCCTCTAATCTCGACTTCTTTCTTCTGCTTCCAGATGCACCAAACAATACTTGTGAATTTGTTTACGTTCATAACTGCTGACCTAATGAATGAATGCATATAAAGACGATTTTTTTTTTGGGAGGGGGGGGGGGCGATCTCTAAAGTTACCGGCTCAGTGTCTTTAAGCATACTATGAAACGGTCTATTTCCGCCAATTCAGGCAACTTGGCAATACCCGTTCTGCCAGTTATCGTTCATGTTGCATGATGCTCCTTCATAGCTTTTATTGTTTTCCTTGGTCTTTAGTTTTGGGTTCTTCTAACTATCTGAAACAAACATGAAAAAATTGTGACACTTCGAAGCGACATGTATAATTTCAGACACAAGCGGTCTTATGTGCATTATGAAATCAACGTAATTATTGTACTGCCTGGGAAGATTTAGTTGGTGTTTTCCTTTTAAAAATACTTCTGCGGAGGAGAGTCGCAGAAAAGTCAAGTGAAGAAATGAAAAGTGTAATGTTGAACGGAGCCAGCATCTCAAAGCATACTTATTACTTACTAATGATAATGATAGTAATTAGTATATTAACGGATTTAGTGCCAAACATAAAGTAAGTTTGGGCCAAACATGGTACACAATCACATGAATAGGTATTATAATTTGAATAACGAAGACACAAAGCTGGTATGTTTCGCTGCATCTCGTCAGGTACATACTGCAGAATTCACAGAACATAAAGTAAAGTAACTAGATAAATCCTTCAAGCTGAAATATACACATGTTCGCACAGTAATGTCAATTGACTACTACGGAAATTTTAAACTGACTACCGTATTTTACGGAGTATAAGAAGCACATTTTTCTTCAAAAAAAAATTGCCTCCAAAATTCGGGTGCGTCTTATACTCGAAATTATTTTTTAAGTTATTGAAGTTATTTTTAAAAAAAAATTGCTTAAGGTGCGTCTTATAGTCCGTAAAATACGGCATCATGTCTTTCTGTTTGCACAAAACTGACCTATGTAGATTAATCATGATTACTTCTGTAAACTTTAACAAGCGATTATTTTTGAGTATTGAACAACTCGTGAAAAGCGCTGTTTTTATCAGTTAAATGACCGGTTTCCAACACGTTCCGTGCAGTGGACGACGCCGGAAGTTCGTAATTGTGATGTGGCGGTCTTTCAATGCTGCCATCGCCTGTGTGTAGTCAATCCAGTTGGGTATGTATTCAACAACCCTGATGTGTAACTGCCGCTCTCTGCTGCCTATGTAGGCAGTAGACTCGCACCTGCATATGAATTGGTAAATGCAATACACGAACATGAGTATATTTCAGCTTGAAGGATTATCTAGTTATTTTACTTTATGTTGTGTGAATTCTGCAGTATATACCTGACGAGATGCAGCGGAATATGCCAGGCAATAAATCGCGCAATCTATTGTTTGTGTCTTTGTTGTGAAAATTAATTACGGAAAAGTATTATAATGTAATTTCCGTTCACTGAGCACTGAAATTGCGGAAGTTACTACGAAACAAGACAAGTAACACGTTGACCCTAGCATGGCGATATATCGTCCTTCCGTCCAAATGGAAGGTCACAGTTTGAGATCGATATATTATCCTTCGGCGGAGAATGTTAGGACTAAGATGGTATGACATAATCACTATTGTAGAGCTCATGGAGAGAACTAAACACATCCAGTGAATCCAGAGGCGGTGAAAAGACACTGGCGCTGGGTAGGACACACACTGAGAAAACCTGAGGACAACATAACTAGACACTCGCTTGTCTGGAAACCATTAGGCAAACGAAATAGCGGGAGACCTAAAACACGCGGCGAAGATAATTACGAGTACAGACAGAGATGAATAATATGGGGAGCACACGGAGGAAGCTTCGGGAGATAGCAACAGATAGAACGGCTTGGTATGAGTTGGTAGGGGGTCTATGTTCAATGGGGGAATCAAGGGCATATGAAGACAAGTAGATATATGAATAACACGAACAATAATTGTTCATTATCTATATGACACCATCATCATCATCTTCCACTTTTGCCGTCAAGCGTCGTGAGGAGGAATAACTGGCGCTCCAGCGCTCTATGGGTGGCACTAGATAGTGTCGTCAATCTAGTTTTTTTTTCCGGGCGTCCCCTTGTTCTCGTAGCAAATCTCCTTTGATGGAGGGCCAGTGCAGGTAGCTGATGGCGTTGCATTCAAATTGTATGGCCGAAACCATTAGCTCAATATATGGTGGCACAGGGTGTTGATCCCACTGTCTATCTGTTTGTTGACATAATTTCTCATTCGGTCTCGAATAGTTAAGTTGGCATCTCTCCTCAAGCATATCTCATCTCACAGGTGTTGATTTCGCGCAAGCATAGAGTTGGAGTGAATATGCTATTTATTATCTATCATTTTCCGGACATAGGTATATTTGAATGTTTCAGTTATTGTGATAATATCTGTGAACGGGGTCTTTCCATATGAAAACTGGCAAGACCCCGGGTACAGATAACGTCACAATAGAAATTATCAATGCGTTAGAAGAATATGGAATAGACCAAGTCACCAGACTGCTGAACGCAATATATGATACTGGCGATATACCTCCTGAATTATGTAATTCTATATTTATTGTAATCCCGAAGAAATCAGGAACCTTGGAATGTGATCAACATCGAACAATTAGTATAATGAGCCACGTCGCGAAGATTTTGCTGAGAATTATCATGTAAAGAGTTAGGAGGAAAATACAACCTGAAATAGGAGAAGAACAATGTGGGTTTGTGGAAGGCAAGGGTACAGTAAATGCTGTGTATATACTGAAAACAGTAATAGTACTTTCTATAGAAATAGACACAGATCTATATCTTTGCTTTATTGACTACACAAAGGCTTTCGATAAAGTGAGACATGTCGACATGGTAAGGATGCTTGAAGATCTACAAATTTATGGAAAATACCTTAGACTTGTAAACAAAATATATTGGACACAACAAGCTCCCATCAGAATTGATAATGATGCAAGTCAATATCAGCCTATTAAAAGAGGTGTGAGACAGGGATGTGTAATGTCTTCAGATCTTTTTTCCCTTACAGTGAAAATATTTTCAGAAATATAGAAGATATGGAAGGAATCAACATTGGGGGAAGATACATCAATAACATTAGATATGCAGATGATACAGTCTTGATTAAAGACAATGAGCAGATCCTGCGACATTTAATAAATGCGGTTGTTGCACACAGTGAGCAACTAGGGTTAGAATTGAATAGTAAGAAGACACAGTTTATGGTTGTCACTGGGAAGAAAGAAATACCACAATATGATATACGAGTAAATGGGCATATTCTTAAGCAAGTTAATCGGTACAGTTATCTCGGAACAGTCATAACATCTTATGGGAGATGTCTTGAAGAGATTAGAACAAGAATTGCCACTGCAAAGGTAACCTTTTGCAAGATGAAAAACATACTGACCAATAAAAAGATATCAATTAAAACGAGAAAAAATAGTGTTGGAGTGCTACATAGAACATGCACTTTTGTATGGATGTGAAGCGTGGACAATGAAAAGCAAGCTGAAAAACATCTGATGGCTGCTGAAATATGGTTTCTGAGGAAGATACAAAGAATACCACGGACAGACTGAAAAACCAATGAACAAGTCCTTCAAGAAACAAATGAAGATCGTAAACTGATTAGAGTCATTAGACGTAGACAGTCAAAATTTTTTGGGCATGTTATGAGAATAAATGACTTGGAGAACTTGGTGACAAGTGGCAAGATCGAAGGGAAGAGACCAAGGGGAAGACCGAGAAGTAAATATCTGGATGGCTTGGCCACGTGGCATGGTCGAGACAGAAACACGGAGCTGATCCACGACTCTGGTGATCGAGTGAGATGGCAAAACATGACCGCCCACGCTTATCATCATGGCACATGATGGATGGATGGACGGATGGATGGTTGATATACAAGCGTACTTGCTTTTTGACATCTGGTATCGATTCCTCTGCCTATCCTGCCATCTTCAGTGTTCATACTTCCAAGATATTTGAATGCTTTAACTTGTTTCAGATATGTGCTATTTACCAGTATACGCAGTGGACTAGGACAGTGGTTCTCAACCTATTGGGAATGTCCCCCCCCCCCCCGGCGGGGTGGGGGGATTAGGGTTTCGAGAAGGGGGGGGGGGAATTAAGATTATTTCAAGATCACGTTAATACAAGAACCGATTACTTGATATTGTTTTTCTCTCCATACTTTACAGTTCTGTACTTCTCGCCCTTCTGAAATTAGTTTTATAACGTAAGTTGACCCGCAAATCACGTTTTATGTAGACGTCTAGACTTGTTCTAGTATGTATTATTAAATTTAGCTTCCATGTTTACGTATACTGTGTAGGAGCGGAGGAAGGGGTGCATTTATAGGGAGAAAATACGGGGTGGGTGGAAGGGTGACATTCTAAACATATGGTGAAGGAGTGCATGGGGCCAAAAAAGGTTGAGAACCACTGGAAGGGGAGATCTGCTAACTTGCATTACTTCAGTTTTGGCTGTATTTATACTCATACTGCCGGTCTCCGTGGCGATGGCATTACGAACGCGATTCTTAATGCCGCTTACCCGCGTTTGAAACATAGCGGCAACCGATTTGGCAGCAGACCGTGCCCGCTGGTTTTAACGTGGTGGTATGGGAGCCGGTCGTTCAGAAAACAATGGTAAACTACTGAACATAAAAACTTGCCAAGACATCAACAACGGCATTAAAATGATGATGTTGACTGCAACGTCCTGTAAAGGGTATGCAACTTTAAAATAAAAAAATACGCATACAGTATCTGCTTATGCTGAACTCAGCTATTTCAAATGAGTTTACAGTCTGTCCTCGCCGCTATAAAACAAACACTCATCGTCTGCAAATAAAAGCTCGTTTTTTTGCGGGATGAATCTGTTGTTTCATCTGCAGTAAAGAGTTCGAAATTTTCTGAATATGTTCTGTCAAAACTTGCTTCTTTCGATATTCTGTCTATGTAGACATTAAATAGCAGGGGAGATAGCACACATCTCTGCCTCATTCCTGTATTGACTGTGAGCATTTCTGACATACCTTCTTATCTACGACACCAATTTAAAAAAAAAAAACGAAATGAAATTAAAAGACTAATTCATAGTAGGTATTTTGAAAAAAACCAACTGACCAAGTTAGTGGTTCCATTCATAACATTACTATTATATGATTTATCCACAGCAAGTAGTACTCATGTAGCGTTAATAGTATTTATTCTCAAGTCATTAAAAAGTCCAAAAAGCATGCAGAAATTAATAATAATAATAATAATAATAATAATAATAATAATAATAATAATAATAATAATAATAACAATAGAAATAATAAACTACCATAATGATAGGAAACATTAAGATGCTAATCATAATATGTCCGAGGCCTCACCTGTTAGTCATGTAGTCGTCTTTGTCTGCTCCATCCTTTTCTTCCGTTTACTTTTGTATCCAATGCTTGAGATCCATAGCACAGTACTGTAAATACATAGTGAGGCTGTACGTTAACTCTTACAAATCAAGAAGCTCACAGTAACTTAATTCGCAGGTCTTCATATCAATAAAGTTTTCGCAACTCCTTATGTTCGTCCAGAAGAGAGGAAACGTCTGGCCCACGGGCCGTATAAGGCCCGCGAAGCCATTGGTCTGGCCCTGCCAAAGCAACCACAGGCGGGACTCTAAATTCAATAAATCTAGGAGTATTTTTTATAGCAACATGCGTTTATATTAAGTGAATCATAAAAACAACGTAAACATTGAGAAATTGAGAAACAAGCAAGGAGCAGTCATTACGGTATAGACAGGGCACATACGAGAACATAACGGGACTGACATGTGTGCTTCTCGTCGGCTGCCCGATGCCTCCGGCCAGCTTGTCTATATTGCAGTGATTTAGAGGACGGTCAGACTGGAGGTGTCCACGCAGCTAAAGTGTCAACACATTTAGGAAAGCGATCAAAGTCAAATATTGAACAAATATAGCAGGTTACATTTAAGTTGATCATTGTCTGTTGCCTGCCGATGGTTTTCTTTTTGTGTTTTGGTGTTCCCTCACTGTAAACTCTAGCGTAGTGCATACATGTGCTACTACTTCTAGTACATTCCACTGATTTGTGCCTGTGGATATCAATGTCCCTCGCCATGACACGAATCCACTCCGACTTCAGATGAACTTGTAATTTACATCCCCATGTCAAAGACGAGATGTCAAAATCTTAGTCCATTTGACCAGTGTAGGGGTTGAACCCGGGTGTTTTAGAACGAGCGCTCTTAGCCATTCGGCCGTACTGACCTGTCGCCGGCGGATGATGTTCTAAATATCAACATGACCTTTGGCAGAAATCAAGTTCCCCACTCTTATCCTAGTTAATTGAAATATTAACTACATAAGTGCCAGCAGGTTTGGCATTTGGTGTCCCAGGGGTGCAGATAACCGCTATCAAAAGTCATCAGTGCTCTCTTGGACCTCGGGTCTGGGTCGGGCCTAGGGGACATGTTATTTGACGCTCCAAACGTGAGGCTCTGGGCGGACTTGAAAACAAAACACAGCCACGCTGGGCAGCAATATGGCTATTCCAATTCCAATTCTTCAAAACAAAAATTCCAAATTCGGCCTCGTTCAACCTGCTTCCTCAACTGTGGTTATTGTTGAGGTCCGTGGTTTTTGTGGGTTCTTTCACCCTACTTCTTGTCTTGTGCTCTCTTACGAGTAAGTCCTATTTCGGGCTGGTTATGTAGCTTTTGTGCCTGTGATGTCAGCAGAGGGATCGGTCGGCGGCTGTCCTTTGTGCATGTTTCCTCTTGTGGTTTTCTTTGTTGGCGCAGGCTCCTGGCTCGTCTGGCTTGACTGGTTGCAACCCTTAAAAGGACTTTTTATTTGGTATTTTTGCCTTCGCTTTTGTGTATTGCCTGTAGAAGCTTTTCGATGTGATATGCCTCCTGGCGCTTTCTTTCACTCCACTTCCCGCGTTTGACTTCTTGCTGTCTTTCGATTGCTTCCTCTGTGGTCAGCCTTGGGACGATTTCTCCGTCATCTACATAGTATTGCCATGGGTGTTCGTCATCCTCGTATTTTAAATCTGGTACTGTGGCGGTACGGCGAGGCATTGGTTTTCCCTTGAGTTTCTTGTACTTCTTTTCTTTTTCTTCCATGCACTTTCTGTATTCCTCGCACTTAAGTTCGTATTTTCTCGCTATCTCATCGGTAAATGCTGGCGGTATCTGGTCGTCCTCTATGCCGTCGTCAGGGTGCTCATCTCGGTTTTCTTCGGATGTCTGGTGGGATATTGGCTTCCCGTTGAATGTCTCGGGCGTCGTGGTTGGGCTGCTGGTTTTCGCTTGCGGTTCAGGCTCGGTCTCTTGGTTTTCATCCTGCGATTTCTCTGTGATTTCTTGTATGGCTTCTGTTGGTTTGTTTTGGAGAAGTTCCATTTCAGCTTTCTGTAGTTCTCTCTCTGATTTAATTGTTTGTAGGATTTCTTTGTTCTACTTCTTTATCCGTGCCATGTGTTCCACTTCTTGCTTGATGTTTTGATGGATCTTCTTTATTTCAGCCAGCAGTTTCTCATTGTCGCTGGTTGTTGTCGGCGTCAGCAGTGCCTTGACCTGCTTCTTCAGCTCGTCTATTTGCTTTTGCAGGTGATCTTTTTTTCGTTTGTGAGATGCCCGTGGCTGTCTCGTATCTCCGCATTGCTTCGTTGTATGGTGTCTTGGTGTTGATGGCGAGCTTTACCACGTCTCTGTGTCGTTGCAGGTACGGACAGCCCAAGTATCTTGCTCCATGTTTGCCCAGGCAGTTAGCGCACTTTCTTTTGTAGTTAGGTGCTCGGAAGTCCGTGTCCAGCTTGGCCAGTGAACACTCCTTGAAGGTGTGGTGATCGGCACAGTACCGACAGATTTCCGTCTTACTGCGGCATGTTGCTCTGCTGTGGCCGGCCCTCTGGCATCTGGAGCATTGGGTGATCCTTGGGATGAATCTCTCTGGCTGCTGCATTCTCTTGTTGATAGATACTGTGGTCGGCATCTCGCTGCCCTCTGTCGTTACCACCGCCAAGGTTGTAGGAATCTTGGAGTAGGTGAGGAGCCACTCCGCCATTCAAGAATCGAATGTGTTGATTCTCTGCTCGAAGCTGCTTCAGGATTTCTTCGTCTGTCAGCTCCACTTGGATACGCTTGACAACCCACTTGCTTGTCGGTGAGTCGGTGTTTCTGACTCTAGTGTCTTTCTCCTCTCTCTGCTTCTCCGTAGGTTTGGCTCTTGTCTGTGGTGGGTTGTCGATCTTCTCCCTCGTGGTAGCTTCAGTAATACTTGTAGTATCAGGCTCTTTGATACAGCTAGCAGGCAGGCTCTCCACGTTCTTCTTCTTGTCGGCTCCCACGCTGTACATCTTGGATACCGCGTGTTTCTTGTTCTTGTTTCTTGCAATATGGCTGTGACTCGTTGGTTATTTATAGTAACAACTGGCTAGGACGGATGTCCTAAAGTGCTCTTCGCCTGGACATCACCCATAAGCAATAAGTAGCCTATCAATGGCCGTGACGTCCCTTTCAGTTCAGCCGCATGAGATCCTGCCTATCCCTGATCCTGTCTACTCCAGGGGTTGTATGTTTAATGATTACTACACTTTGTGCAAACCTCTGACAGCTGTCAGTTCTACCATGACATTAAAGACCTCGAATAATCACACGGAATGCCACTATGCAGTGCCACACATCAAGCACTTGAACGTCAACTTTTCCTCCCCACGATGGCAAATGTTAAAGATAAGTAGTAGTAGGAGTAGTAGTAGTAGTAGTAGTAGTAGTAGCAGCAGCAGCAGCAGCAGCAGCAGCAGCAGCAGCAGAAGAAGAAGAAGCAGAAGAAGAAGGAGGAGGAGGCAAAGAAGAAGAGGAAGAAGAAGACGATGAAGGAGGAGGAGGCAAAGAAGAAGAAGATGAAGAAGAAGAAGAAGAAGAAGAAGAAGAAGAAGAAGAAGAAGAAGAAGAAGAAGAAGAAGAAGAAGAAGAAGAAGAAGAAGAAGAAGAAGAAGAAGAAGAAGAAGAAGAAGAAGAAGAAGAAGAAGAAGAAGAAGAAGAAGAAGAAGAAGAAGAAGAAGAAGAAGAAGAAGAAAAAGAAGAAGAAGAACTATCTGCAAATCTAACCATTAGAGAACTCCTGTTTGCGGACGACCAGGCACTAACAGCAAAATCAGAAACTGAATTACAAGACCACATGAACAGTCTAAACGAAATGTGTAAGGAACATAACATGAAAATTAGCACAAGCAAAACAGAGGTAATGACTATAGCTAAAGAAGAAAAAACAACAACAATTCACCTAAACGAACATCCCTTGAAACATGTAAAACGTTTCAAGTACCTAGGAAGTATAATATCATCAAATGGCAGACCAGAAGACGAGATTGAAAGTAGATGCAATAAGGTAAACCAACTCATTGGACAAATGGCACCAATACTAAAGAACAAACATGTATCAATAACTACTAAGAAGGACTTTACAACACAATCTTCCTACCAACTCTATGCTACCAATGCCAAGCCTGGACAGTAACAGAAAAAGAGAAAAGAAAAATCACAACAACAGAAATGAGATTCCGGAGAAGAATACTCAACGTATCAAGAAGAGATAAGATCAGAAATGAAGAAATCAGAAATAAAGTGGGGGTTATAGCTGCACTAGATTTTATTAGAAAGCAGCAAGTCAAATGGTTTGGCCATGCAAGTAGGTTATCATTCAACAGCATGCCACAACAAGCAACGATGTACAGACCAGAGGAAGAGGCGGACCACGTAAACGTTGGACGGAGGGAATAGCAGAGTCCATGGGAATATCGATACATGAAACCCATAATCGGGCACTCTCATGATGTTTATACCTCGACCACCGCAAGGTACAAGAGGAACATGATGAGATGAGATGAATAATAATAATAAAATATTAGTAGTTGTTGAAAGAATAACCATAACAATAATAAAAATAAAATTATAACATTGACAAGAATACATCAGCAGCAGCGGCAACGGCAGCGACAGCAGCAGCAGCAGGAGCAGCAACAGGAGCAGCAGCAGCATCAGCAGCAGCAGTAGCAGTGGTAGTAGTAGTAGTAGTAGTAGTAGTAGTAGTAGTAGTAGTAGTAGTAGTAGTAGTAGTAGTAGTAGTAGTAGTGGTAGTGGTAGTGGTAGTGGTAGTGGTAGTAGTAGTAGTATCCACACATATAGGTTCCATTTGGGTGAAAAGGTGAGCACCTGAAAATTAGAGCTATTTTAAAATCCAAAATTGTATTTTGGCAAGATGAATTCTAACTCACTTGGACACTCTGTTATCTTCGCGGAAGTCACTCTGTGATAACGAAGTTACTACATCGACATCGTCACTGTTCTTCTTCAGAACTATCGTTCTTTCAATCTCATTGGTTGACTGTAGTCTATATTAGGAAAACGAAGAATAATGCGAAATTACGGTATCAGAAATATGATTTGCGTAACAGCATTTATTGATTCATACAGACGGATAACTCTGCTGCATTTTAATCTAGAGGTGGACAACTCTAAGCCACTATATCTTCTACTTCTAGCGACGGACAACTCTAAGCCACCCTATCTTCTAGGGGCGGACACCTCTTAGCTACTCTATTTTCCAAATACGGACAACTTTAAGCCACTGTATCTCCTAAAATACGGACATGTCCAAGCCACACTGTTATTCAGAGAATGATTACTCTATGCGACTCTAACAGAGACGGACAACTTTAAACATTAGATCTAATTGCGACGAACATTGTAGAGAATATCAACTCTAATCCACTACATCTCCTTGAGACACACATATTTAAGCACACGGTTGTCTAAAGACGGACAACTGTATGCCACTTCACATTATAGAGAGAGACAACACTTTGCCATTTCGTAATTTTGAGACAGCAGGTCTAAGCCACGCAATCCTTGGAGATGGACAACTCTAAGAAACGTCACCTCCATGAAACAAATAATTCTTAGCAGCTCCATTTCATAGGAGCGGATACAATAATTTACTCCACCTCCTAGAGACATTATTTAACCTCCTAAAGACCGACAAATCTAAACTGCCTCATTTCCTGACAAGGGACAAATCTAAGCCACTCTAAATACCAGAAAAGACAGCAGTAGGTCACTCCTCGTAGAAATGGACAACTCAGTGCCACATCTTCTGGGGACGAACAACTCAATGCCACCCCATCTCCGAGAGACAGACGACTATAAGTCATTCTCGCTTCTAGAGCCTGACAATTTTAAGTCACCCTATAACCTGGAGACGGACAACTTTATGTCACTTCGTTCCGTAGAGACGAAAAACTGGAAGCCATTGTCACTCCTAGAGAAGGACAACTCTAAGCCACTGTATGTGATCATCCCTCAGAGACAGGTAACTCTAAAGGAGTTGCCACTACGCCAGAGAGACTTTCTTGGGCAACTTTTCAGCTGTTACAAGCTGGTGATGTGGCAAAAGTGTTATGAACACCATTCGCAATCCCGAATACCGCATTTGAAACAACGCTACCTGCGATTTGAAAGCAGGCCTCCTTGTGCTTGTGCTTGTTTTCTTACAATGGCATGGTTGCTTGCCGTTCAGAAAGCAACGACAAGCAACTAAACGTAAACTTGCCAATAAATTAGAAACAGCCAAAATGTTGGGGTTGACGGCAACGTCCTGTAAATGATACGCAATTAACTAACACGACATACAATTTACAAAAAGAGAAAAGAAAAAGAACAGAATGATTAAAATGTGGCTGCTTACATGTAAAATGATGCATATTTGCGGGGAAAGGACCTGACGTATAAATAGAACGACTGCACATCTTTAATCGGAATTTGCGTGTAAATACTATTACTGTATATCTGTTGTCAGGGGTATATAATATGTATCCCTAGATCAGCTTCGACCTTCCGAAGATTCAGGATTGTTATTACAGCAACAACACTGAACAGGTTAACAAAGAGAGTCTGGGAGAACAGGAAGCTTACTGCCAACACTTTTTTTTTGAGTGAACGCAGTGAAGTGAACGAAGTGAACGCATTAGAGACAAACAACTAAAACTAGGCATACCATCAGCTATTCTAGAGAGGCTATTAAAATTATGTACTGCCAACATACAATTCATCTTTCTAAACAAGTCATACCGCCAAATTGACGGAGTGGCCATGGGGAGCCCACTTGGACCTATTCTAGCGGACATCTTCATGGCACACTTAGAAGCAAAGAGATCCTCAGACATCAATAACTTGGCCTTTTACCGTCGTTACGTGGACGATATACTAATTATCACCACAGACTGGCTACAAGCAACGTCGTTCCAGGCCACAATGAACGTGACACATAAAAACATCTCTCTATCTATGGAACACGAACACAACGAAGCGTTGCCGTTTCTAGATATCCTAATGAGACGTAGAGCAGACGGCACAATTCAAAGATCGGTGTACCGCAAAGAAACATGGACTGGCCAATACTTAAATTTTCAGAGCTTCGCACCTGTCCAGTACAAACGGGGCTTATTACGGACCCTGTTTGACCGTGCTAGGAAGATATGCACCCCGGACACACTGACAGAGGAATTTGAAACTCTGAAGAATGCCTTAAACCTGAATGGGTACTCCACAGGATTTATAAAGCGCCACTGCCAACAGCCCAAACCGAAACCTGAAGTAACTACAGTACCTAAACTCAAGGTATTCATCCAACTAACCTTTCTAGGAGATGACGTAATGCAACGTCTGCGGGACAGGCTCACCACAGCAGTCGGACGAACATTCTGTGCTGCAACTCTAGTCATCAGGTACCGAAACACACCAATCCCCATCCCAGCAGTAAAAGAACCTGTAGCTTTGTACACCAAATCAAATTGTATTTACCAATTTGCATGCAGATGCGAGGCCATCTACATAGGTAGAACTTAGCGACAGTTACATTGCAGGGTTTCGGAACATATTCCGAATTGGTTGGACAAGATACTACACACAGAAGATGGTAGCCTAGGCAGGCCGACACACCGGAAAAGTCTGGCTTCATCGGTCGGGAGACACGTGCTCGAGAGTGGTCACGTGGTTGAAAGAAACAGTGCCTTCCGTGTGTTGTTCAACACACAAAGTAGTCGATTGTTAAAGTTTGCTGAAGCTATAATAATCAACCTTCGTAAGCCGTCCTTCTGCAAGCAGAAAGACATGTTAGTCAGTTTAAAATTACCGTGGTAGACAATCGACATTACTGTGCGAACATGTGTATATTTCAGTTTGAAGGATTTATCTAGTTAATTCACGTAAGTTGTGTGATTTCTGCAGTATGTACCTGACGAGATGTAGCGAAATATGCCAGGCAATAAATCGTGCAATCTATTGTTTGTGTCTTCGTTATTGAAACTTTTTTTTTTGTTTTAAAGTTTTGTGTCCCGAAGAGTACTTGGTATTAAGTGGCAAGATAAGATCACACATACCGAAGTATTGGAAAGATATGTGGTGTGTCGGTGTCAGAGTCCTAAGAACAGATAACCACAGACCGAGCTGAGTTAGACTAGAACATACAGAGCTAAAGACAGTCAGTCAATAGGTACTGACGACGGTACAAGTATGTAAGAGTTAAGACGGGTCACAACCGACGACAGACACCCAACCACGAGGTCAAGGACAGTTAGTCTTACGCAGGACAAAGACGACACGGGCCGACTGAACAGAGTTCAGACAAGACACCCGTGACAAGGGGACACGTGACGGTGGAAACTGGACAGAGGTCGAGACAGAATGTGTGCGACCATCGACGGGACAGACGTGTTGATAAAGGACGGAGCTAAACTGTAGAGTGATAGAGTTTGACGAATGGATGCGACCGGCGTGTGAGACTGTATTCTGGCTGTTGGCTAATTGTGAGTACTGATAGCGACCTACGGCTGTGATGTGTTTGTGAGATCAGAGAATGCAATGACTGCTCGAGAGACGAACGGTCCCATGTAAATAGATTGAGAAAGTGGAAAGTGTTTGACGGTCTGGAAGAATCATTGTACATACAATAGTAGACTTGTGCTTGGCTATTTTAGCGACGATATGGATCGTGTAGTGAGTGAGCACGCTGTAAGATAAATCTGTGTTACATTAAATAAAAGACCCGAAGGGCTCGTTTCCAGCCAGTCTCCGAGTAAAGTAATTTATATGTCCATAAATTACCTGTTAGAGGCATGCATGTGAGGGCATGAAGATTGCCAGGTCTCTGACAGCCGATTTGTTCCATGATAGTTTTCGAGTCTTAGATGAATAGGACATATTAGGATAGACGGTGAATATTTTTATGAATTACAGATGGGTAAAACATCTCGGATTCGGTCTCAACTATGATTCAAAGATGTGTGTAAGCTGGACATGATTGATACAGTTATTGATATGCATCTTGGGAGCAAGCCGCCACTGATCGCGTTGCATGAAGGAAACAATCTTCCCGTACTTAAATTTATGTCGTGTGATTTCTGCAGTATGTACCTGACGAGATGTAGCGAACTATCCCAGGCAACATATCATGCAATCTATTATTTGTGTCTTCGTTATTCACATTTACTATGAGAAAATATTGTTCTGTGTTTCATTGAACAGTCAAAATATGGACATGTAACAACATAGGCCTGACCTTAACAGGGCTGTGTTCAGTGAGCATATTGCACTGTCAGCGGCGGAGAATATTGAACGCGGAGTTACTTGAAAAGAAGGTTTCGGCTGCGGCGTCATCATTGCTCCCTGCTTGAGAAATGCTACATCTGGTCGGGCTGGAAAGAGAGCAAGGTCAAGTAAGTATAGGAAACTAATACACACCTTCGTGGGTATATTTTGTTAGCTCAATAGTTGTATAAACCAGTCGGCAATCGATGGGTGCTACTTGCAACATCAGAAAGAAGCGGTCGTCATTTTTGGCCACGTTATGCGAAGACAAAAACTGAAGCCTACTGTGACAACCAGAAAGATTTGTGGAAAGTGAGATAGAGGAAGACAGCGTGAGAAAATTCTTGACAGTCTTGTGTCATGGCGCAGTATGGGGAATCAACTCCAAGCCGTAGTCGATCGCAATTTGTGGAGGAGCATGATCGCTAACGCAAACCGGCAAGGTACTGGGTGATTGTCACAGCCTCACATTATACGGTAAACCAACATAAGTTAATAGACACTAGCGAAGGGCTACAACTCCCGCCCAAGGGAAAGAAGTAAGACCCTCGAAGGCCAGAGTAATCCAGAGCCTTCTCGAAGGACTGGTCAGTGAGTCCACGGTCCCGTGATAAGTCTTGTAAATCTGTACACATAAATAGATACTAGATTGCTTATAAACCAGGTAGAGGGTTCGAAGTTAGCCACAGGCGATTTGGGAGTAGATCGCTTTGCGTTGATTTCAATGGTGTAGACATCCCTTCAGAAAGCAATAGTAAACTTCTTTTGCCATCTGTTTCCGATTGGGGCATAGACAATCAACCATCTTACTCCAAGCCCCATATTTAGCTAGCCCATGCAGCTCTGTCCCTGTCCTTCCCGCAGTGTTGATTTCTGCTTCTCTGCTCCTGAGTTTTGAGGTCTTACTAATGCATTACAAGGTCAACAATAGCTATAACCAATGGCTTGAACTGGCCCAGCACACAAAAGTATTCACATGCATGTATACTGAGTGATTTAATGAACATGCTCATGAAGGTCCAGACTAGCTTACTACGGCATGAGTAGCTGGACACACCGAGCTCAGCACAGTTAGTCCAACTGTCATCTATGAACTGGGGCACTCAGGCGTGAAAGCGAGCCGATCGGTTGGCGAGCATGTCGGTGATCGAGGTGGGACGAGCAATAGACGGGCCAGACATCATCTGCGCAGTAAGAGACGTTGGGAGGACATATGACTAAGGAAACCTGGTAATCTGCTTCCTTGTCCAGAGTGAGGGAGATTGAAGTGAAGCGGGGATCCGCCAGACATGAACATTTTGTCAAGAGCACAAGACATCAGATTAACCAACACAGAACTGAAACGATCAGACGATATGCGCTGGCGGAGATGTTAATGAGGAGACCGGAGCACCTATAGACATGACCGGAGAGTCACTATGATATAGTTTCTTGCTAATCACTAATTACAGCTTCTTTAATTTCATACACAGAAGCGCTTGTATTTAAATTCACCAGTTGTGCTGTGACGGCTTCGTGGCTTAGAGGTTATGACTTTTCTCCGTAATATCGTATACTCTCGTCGGTTAACGTGATGACGGTAAGAATCAGCAGTGGTTCGAATCGCATTGGTGACTTGCGGGGTATGTGAGCCGGCCGCTCAGAAAGCAATGGCAAACTACTGAGCGTAATCTTGTCAAGAAATCGACATACAGCTGAAAGATGCTGGTGTTGACAGCGATGTCCTGTAAAGGATATGCTAAAAAAAAAAAAAGTTGTGCTGTATGGCTCTGAAACCTGGAGTACAACTAAAGGAGACGAAGTCTTGTTACAAACCTTTGAGAACAAAGTTTTAAGACGCATCTTTGGGCCCATTGGGGATACACAAAGTGGAGAGTGGAAAAGAAGAAGCAACAAATACATTTATGATCTGTTTAAGTTCCCGCTAATCACTGGTATCATGAAGGCTAATAGACTGCAATGGCTGGGACATATAGAAAGAATGGAAGATAATAGGGAAACAAAACTCGCTTACACTCAGGAAATAAATGACCGTAGAACCCGAGGTAGACCAAAGGCGGTGGAGAGATAATACATATACAGACCTACAAGCACTTGGAATCAACGACTGGCAAGAGAAGGTCAACCAGAGAGACGAATGGAGACGGCTTGTATCTGCAGCAAAGAACCTCAATTGCTCGGAATGCTGAAGAAGAAGAAGAAGAAGAAGAAGAAGAAGAAGAAGAAGAAGAAGAAGAAGAAGAAGAAGAAGAAGAAGAAGAAGAAGAAGAAGAAGAAGAAGAAGAAGAAAATACATTGTGTTGAATTTCTTTAACTTTCGCGCTATGCCTGCGATCGACATACTTACCCTGCCTGGGCAACGTGATGGCTATCTGTTTACCAAAAACTGAGAACTTCATTCTAATGTAGGGACAGTCAAAAGGACAGGGAGGTGCCCAGTGCAGATCTAGGGGGATCTTCAGAAATATGGTAAATGCAACTGGAAACAAGGAGGGTATTGGTCTTCTGTACTTGCGTTGAACAATAGTGAAAACTGGTGCTTCTGGTACTGCATTGCCTTATTGGTGCGCTTCTTCCCATTTGATGCTACACTAGTAATGCCTAGTATGATGCTAACTTGAGCAATCACAATGAAACAACGGGAGAATTAGAGTTGAGTCAAGAACATACATCACAGCACTCAGGACATTTCCATTGGCGCATTCTCCTAATTTTCAACAGCCAGCGAAGATTCCCACTAAGAAGGGTACTTACTAGAAGCATTCTGATTCAATGATTCGCTCCAGTACATTATGACTGGCTCAATATAGCTCGTAAGAACTCTTTTCCTCATCTCGATTCTTCTTCTCTTTCTTTCGTCATTCTTCTTCGTCTTCCTCTTCCGTCATTCTTGTTCGTCTTCCTCTTCCATCATTCTTCTTCCCCTTCAGTCATTATTCTTCCTCTTCTTCCTCCTCCTCTTCCTTTTCTTTCTCTTCCTCTATAACTTCTTCCTCTTCATCTTCCTCTTCGTCCTCCTCTTCTTCATGTTCTTCCTCCTCATCTTCCCTGTCCTCCTCTTGTTCTTCCTCCTCTGCCTCTTCCTCCTTTTCTCTTCTTCCTCTTCCACCTCATCTGCCTCCTCCTCTTTCCCCTCTTCTTCCTCCTCCTCTTATTTCCCTTCATCTTCCTTCTCCTCTTTCTTTTCCTCCTCCCCTCTTTCTCTTCCCCCTCTTCCTTTTCCTTTTCACCCTCTGCTTCCTCTTCCTCCTCTTCATCTTCGTAATGTTATGAGAAAAGAGGCATTAGAGAATATCGTGACAACTGGAAAGATTGAGGAGAAGAGAGACAGATGCAGACCAAGAGAAATTATGCCAAATGGATTGAGATGGTGGTATGGAGGAATATGATCAGCAGAGTTGATTCAGAACACCAATGACCGAGATATGTGGAGAGCCATGAACGCCTTGGCAGGGCATTTGATAATGACTGATGATGACTATTGCTGTGAAGCGTCGCAGGAGAGATGTAATTTTCCATGTTTCGCTTGTCTTGTTGCTTGTAATAACGTTATTTTTGATGTCTTCAATGTTGTTGTTTTTTTTCTACCCCATCTAATCAACTCTTCCTGTCTTCCTCTCGCCTTGTATCCCGATGTTCTCGTGTAGAACGCTCTAGCCGCTGATTGACCTTGTTCCATTCTAACTACATGTTCTAACCTCTTAATTCTTTTGGTGTTGTATGAAGTCAGTAATAGTTGTTATCCCTAAACTAGTTCTTAGATTATTATGGCAACGGTATTTCAGTGTCCGAGGCATGGTGCTATTTATGAGCCAGTTTTTCTGCATGTTCAGATCCTGTAGAATCTCATTATTATATTCTGCTTCTTGATGCACGATATTATAAGAACTTTTCTGTAACATTTAAAGTTAAAAACCAAAATGTTCTTCTTGAGTGATTGCGAACTTGTTTATGACTCATCCATATGTTGCCAAAGGAAAGACGCGTGTTCTCAGACATTTAACAATAACTTGTCTGGTGTTCTGTCATCATCATCATCATCATCATCATCATCATCATCATCATCATCATCATCATCATCATCATCATCTTTCACTTCTGCTGTCAAGCGCCGTGGGAAGGAATAATTTGCGTTCCAGCACCCGGTGGGCGGCACTGGATAGTCTCATTCCGTGTAATTGTACAACACCTTTGATGTCGTCAATCCATTTTCTTCTGGGATGTCCTCTTGGTCTCGTCGCAGATGATCTTTGATGGAAGGCCAGTGATGGTAGTTGATGGTGCTGCATTCTAATGACATGGCAGTAGTGTAGAAGTACAAAAGGATGACTGTTTTTTGTAGCGCACTATAGAAATCAACCATTTATCGACTTTGCGCAAAAAAGGGTGATAACTCCTCGGTTTTTGAAAAATTAGCCATGGTCCAGTGACTCATCAGAGTGGGTGTGGTCACGCGGTGGTGGTCAAGGGTTAGTCAAGTGGTTTAGGTACGTCTAGTCTTCAACATTGAACATAAAATATGAAACAATAACAACAGCAATAAAGAAAACAAACAAAAAGATAACATTTCCACTCGACAATTATTGGTAGAAAACATCTATCAGTATCCAGAAGGGTCAAATCAAAGAGGAATGGCTACACAGCTACTTGCTGCCGCTGCCAAAACCGAACAAAGACCATGCCAAGATACGCGGCTACAGTATCATTACGATGCAGAATACTGCTGGCAAGCTACTGGAGAAAATTGTAGCACACAGACTTGCTTGTGACTTGGAACAACTCGGCTGCTTCCCGCCCACACTTGGAGAATTCATACGTACCAAAGAGCCATGGTTGAATGCGGCAGTCTTTGCTCAAGATTTTTACGAAGGATTTCAGGTCAGAGAAGAGACATGTGTGGCCGCCATAGACTTAGAGGACGCATACAATAAAGTATCCTTCGAGCACTTGTTGCAAGCCCTCCTCAGACTGAAAGTGTCCCCTCACCTTGTACGATGGATAGCTGCAGGCCTGCTCCAAAGGAAGGTGGTGCTAAGATGTGGGAGTTGGTCTTCTGAGCCGACAACGATATGTCCAGGATTGCCGCAGGGTTCACCACTGTCACCAGTACTATTCAACGTGTATACGGTGCCGATCACTGAACAACAGTTGGACGGGAGGGATAGGACTCTGTCATTTGCTGATGACATTCTCGTGTATCGACAGGGTCGAGATAGACAGGCGGTTGCAAATGATATGCAGGGCGAACTAGATCGAATTTCCTCATGGTGTGCGGATGCCAGTGCCATTGTCAACCCTGCAAAGGCGTCGGTTACATGGTTCTCCATAAACAACCATATTGTGAACACAGACCTGCCGGCAGTGAGAATGGATGGGAGCATTTTGAGTAGAACCCAGTCGATGACATATCTTGGCATGAGGCTTGAACGTAGCCTGTCTTTCAGAGATTATGTCGATTATGTCATAACGAAAGCTCAAAAGGTTTGTCAGCAATGAGAGTCATGGCGACTACCAATATCGAGCAAAGACTGCTAATACTTCTGTTCCAAGGACTGGTGCTTTCACCCATCGAGTATGCCCTGGCCATCCTTACTGTCAGCCCTACACAGATTGGAAGACTTGAAAAGGACAAAACGAGGCCATGCACATCATTTTGGGCTGCACGAGAGACACCAGCTGTTTAGCGATGAGATACCTCCTTGACTTCCCGACAATGAACCATAGGATCAAGATCTGGAGAGCTCGTGCATACTTGAAAATAAGTGCGGATGAGCAGCACCCTCTGCATGAAGATATATTCAGAGAAAAGGGCAACAGGCTAAAGAGGGGCAAATCATGGATGGGTCGGGCGGAGGATATCATCAGACAGGTCTGCAGTCCTACCAGTATCAACCCCGGCAAGGAATGGGTGCCTGTGCCTCCAGCTTTTAAGTGCACCTTCTCCTGCATTATCACACTTGACAGACGGTGCAGAGAACAGAATCCTGTCACTGTCAATGCAGAGGTCAACACGCTCATCAATGAACACGCAGACAACCCCCAAGTGCTCATCTATACAGATGGATCTGTTGTAAAGAAGCAGAGAAGTGCATGGGCATTTACAGCCCGTTCAGAGGGTCGAACCGTCCAAGAATCCAGTGGTGCCCACACTATGCCCACGAGCAGCAAGACGATGGAGGTGATAGCAGTAACACAGGCTTTCCTATGGCTATAAGCACAGCATTATACCAACGTGTGTGTACTTAGTGATTCAATGAGCATGATTCGGAAGGTCGAAGCTGGATCTGCACGTAGACAGTGGGCTGAGTCGCTGAGGAAGTCTGTTGTCCGTAAAGTCACCTTCATCTTTGTCCCGGGACATGCGGGAGTCGAGTGAAATGAACGAGCTGATAAACTGGCTGGATCTGCACACCCTGCAGATGGCCAGCCCATGGATCGTACCGATGTTATTAACGTCCTTAAAGACATGTCGAGAACAGAAGACTTTGACGTCAGTGAATTCACATCGCTGTCCAGGATGAAAGACTTGGGAGTAAGAATTGGCACGCCCAGACACGAGAGGTACATCGGGAAAACGAGATGCCTCGTCAACCAACACAGAACTGGCACTATTAGCCACGAATGCTGATGCTTATGCTGGAAGCAGGTTCTGAGCACCTATGGATCTGTCCAGAGTGCAATGAAGATACCCCAACTGATAACTGATAACTTATCTATTCGGTTACATCTAATGCTTGCGTCGTTTACGTCCCAAAGGGATCAGAGGGATTTGGTTACTGTAGAAAGCTCTCTGGTAATTCAGTGGCATGTCTTGACTGTAGACATCTGTAGTCGGATCTGGTATGTCCGGATTGTAGGTAGACTGGTCTTGATAAGACATCAATGGATGTTGAGTGTAGGTAGACTGGCCTTTAATAGACATCTCGTGTGGTTGTTAAACATAAGTTAGTTTATCAAAATCAGCTAGAATGTCATCCTTCATCAATGGGAGAGATTCAAACTCTGCTCTCGTGAGTGTAATTCCCATCTTGGTAGGGTACTTCAGCTCATATTCACCTACGCGGCATTTCATCACCAAAAAATACAGAGCGTACAGGCTGCAAGTGGCGTTATTAATGTCTTGTAACTTACGGGTGTTGTACATAGGTGGTTGATCCGAGTTACGTCGTTTAAAGTGGATAATGTCGGCCTGTAATGGTGGCAAGCCAAATTAATCGAAATATTCAAACTGACCTAGGACATCGAAATATAGGGCGATCCAATGTGACCCAGAGTAAGAACTGTTGTCGATATTGACGATCACAGTGGCCGGCTGTGATCTATCAATGTCTCTAGGCAACTGATCCCTAGCTGACACGGTAACTAGCGAAAGTCGTCGAACAAACAGGTCAGAAATGAATAATTGTCTTAGTTGTTGGGTATCCATTACGCGACGTAGCCGGTTAGCACTTGTCTCGTCTTGGAAACTTCTAGGACTGAGTCAAGTTCCGCGTATACGATGACTTGTAGAGGTGCGTCCGTTATAACGGAAAACTTATGTTCCAGTGACTGTGGGCCCGATTTCGCCAAATCAAATTGCTCGCTGTCTAATATGCTGGGAGTAAGATCAAAACCGTAAAGAGCGAACCCTTGACTAAACCTTTACAAATTTTTGCCATTCCTGACATCCTTACCGGTCAGACCGAGGGCCAAATTGGTACCATGGAAAGCTCGCACGGACTGACCCGTGGTATAATTCGTGGTTAAGGGTGTGCCTGTTACACTACGCCCATCTACCATCAAATTAAAATAGTTTAATTCATAATGACGGAATATGAACGGGTTCGTATATAGCTCGTCATTGAAACAGGAAGCATTCACTAAACCGATCACCACCCAGGTCGGCGTCTGGCTGAGGAAGAGGTTATCTTGTGTGTGGGAAAACATACTTTTCGGGGTAGAAAAGGTTTTTACCACTACCCGTTTAATAGGATACTTGGCATTGGCTCTCAATAAGGCTTTTTCATGAGCCAGAGATATAGCTGGATTTAACTTAGCTTTCCTCACCAAGAGGGTGGTGTAAATAATGACACTTTAATAACCACCGTTTACATCCGTGGCAATCAAATAAAAGACAGAGTTTGAGGGGGTTAGTTTGATTTTGATACCGACGCCATTCAACACGTACCTGTCCTGATTGAAAATGTCGGAATATAGGCGTCCCATCATATCCATCTCCACACTATAGCTGCCTATAGTCTTCTTTTCGTTAGACCTTTATTGGCATCACCCTTCGTATCTGTCATCTGTCCTACAGTATCTTGATAGTGAAGAGCTAATGTCAGATGACTCTGTTTGGCCTCTTCGCCATAATTCAGAAGAGCTTCCAAGTAGGCCCGGTACGGATACGAATTTTAACTCGGTTAAATAAGAGTGTCGTTCAGAAACACGTCTACTTGAGAAAACAAACTCTGTAAATAATTATTTATGGGATCGACTTCGGCGGTGGCTGGTAGATCGTCACCATTGGGAAGTGTAACTTTGGCTCTCTCGTGGAGAAAAGTATTAAACAAATCTATATAATCTTCTCCCACACCAGAGATGGAAAACTCGATGGGTGCTCCATA
Organism: Cepaea nemoralis; assembly: GCA_014155875.1. Taxonomy (NCBI): domain Eukaryota; kingdom Metazoa; phylum Mollusca; class Gastropoda; order Stylommatophora; family Helicidae; genus Cepaea; species Cepaea nemoralis. The sequence goes on from JACEFZ010012182.1 coordinate 86,254, forward strand.
GGCTAACGTGGCCAACGAATGTACTTCTAGGAACTGTTCCTCTTCCACGGCCGTCTGGGTAGTAGGCATGCTAAACAAATCCAGGCCAGAATGTACACACTCGCACGACTTATGATGTTTTAATGCCATTACGAGAACATATCCGAATGTCCCCGCTGGTGTTGGTGGTTCTTGTGAGTCGATCGCTTTCTGCCGACTGGTGTTATTCTTTTACTGGGCTGACCTGGCTGGGCGGCTCGTTTTCGTTTCCTAACGCCGCTACCCTATCGGCTGGTGTGTTGAGCAGCGCCTCGGAGCAACTGTTGACCAGCGTCCCTGGCGTTTTCTTTGAAGGACTCGCCGATATTCCGGCCAGCTGAGGCATCTTGAGCCACCTGCAAACCCTTACCCAGCCCTTCCAGCAATAGGACTTTACCACCAGTCTTCAACCAAGGAATAATTGTGCGACCCAGCCCAATAAAGAAACTACCAATTCCATGACCTCGCTGACTTCCATCCATCCATCATGTGCCATGCCAGTAAGCGTGGGCGGTCATGTTCTGTCATCTCACTCGATCACCAGAGTCGTGGATCAGCTCAGTGTTTCTGTCTCGACCATACCAAGAGGCCAAGCCATCCAGGTATTTGCTTCTAGGTCTTCCTCTTGGTCTGTTCCCTTCGATCTTACCAGTTGTCACCAAGTTCTCCAATTCATTTCTTCTCATAACATGCCCAAAAAATTTTGACTGTCTGCGTCTATTATCTCGAATCAGTTTACCATCTTCATTTGTTTCTTGAAGGACTTGTTCATTGGTCTTTCTGGCTGTCGATGGTATTCTTTGCATTTTCCTCAGAAACCACATTTCTTCAGCCATCAGATGTTTTTCAGCTTAACTGCTCATTGTCCAAGCTTCACATCCATATAAAAGTACAGGTTCTATGTAGCACCTCAACACTCTTTTTCTCGTTTCAATTGACATATTTTTATTGGTCAGTATGTTTTTCATCTTGCTAAAGGCTACTTTTGCCATGGCGATTCTTGTTCTAATCTCTTCAAGGCATCTCCCATCAGATTTTATTACTGTTCAGAGATAATTGTACCTATTCACTTGTTGAAGAATATTCCCATTTACTTGTATATTACATTGTGGTATTTCGTTCTTCTTAGTGACGACCATAATCTGTGCCTTTTTACAATTTAATTCTAACCCTCATTGTTCACTGTGTGTAACAACCGCATCTACTAAATGTTGCAGATCCTGTTCATTGTCTGCAATCAAGACTGTATCGTCTGCATATCTAATGTTATTGATGCATCATCCCCCAATGTTGATTCCTTCCATATCTTCAATATTTCTGAAAATACTTTCACTGTACAGGGAAAACAGATCTGGAGACATTACACATCCCTGTCTCACACCTCTCTTAATAGGCTGATATTGGCCCAAGCAACCGCTTCAGCCTTAGGAAATCTTGGGGAAGCTCAATCCCACCCAGAACAGATAAGCGCTATGAAAACACCTCAACGCGCAGAAGAAGATAAACAACAACAAACACCTCAATGCGCAGACGAAGATAAACAACAACAAGCAGTCTACCCCATTGACGTCAAAATAAGCAATAGGTTCGAAGTACTTCAAGAAAAGTCACCAGAAAACCTACAGTGCTCTAACATGCTGCCAACGGGCAAGACAAGCCTACAAGATACATCGGGAGAACCACATGGAGACATAAAGACTGCTGATAATCGGAAATGGATGAAACAACGGGCGAGACGTGCTGAAAACCAACATGTACAGACAGCACGACCTGACTGTACACATATTATACTAGGCGATTCCTTAATGAAAGGTTTATACAGCGACAGGATGGCCACGTCAGACAAAGACATTGTTTCAATAATCCCACTGCCTGGGGCTGGTGTAGACCGGCTAACAGACAAGATTAGCAGGTTAGCTGTTAATCATAGCGTTAGAAGGGCAAGCGTAAACATTGGTATCGCCGACACCATGAACAACCAACAAATCACAGGGTCTCAACTGCTGGCACTCTTGAACGGATTACGTCACACTTTTCCTAACTCATCCATTTTCTTCTCCTCCATCATATCACCAAGTTATGGACAGCAGCGCCGTCTAGCTGACATAAATAACAACATTTTGCAGAAGTTCTGTTCTCAAAACATGATACAATTCATCAACAACACAGCATCATTCACTTCACAGGCTGGTGCACCAAAAAAAAAAGTCTTTATAAGGATCAAATACATTTGTCTACATTGGGCACCAGTTGTCTAGCCAAGAATATCAAATATCCTGAACGGACATACCATACATCCAATACGGGATCGCGCCGGACACTTTTAGCTACTCCTGAAACTCAAGCCAGACGACATACTCCCGTCACATCAAGTACCAATAGGACAGAAGTGTGCAGACCACTCATAACCACTGCACCTGAAATCCAAGCCAGACGGGACACTACCGCTACACCAAGTCCGTTAAATACTTTCACACAGGAGGGTAATAATTACGAAGATATTTTTCCTATTCTCCCCAGAAAGGAACCAACTCTCAGCAACAACGATGTGCCACCACAACCTCCTGTTAGCCACCACCCAGAGGCTCTAGTTGGTAGTCATTATATACCCATGAGACATCATCAGTACCCATTTCATTGTAACCCAGAATGGTTGCACCTCACACGGTATAGCCCAGCTACACTTCGTCAAGCACTTATAATGTCGCTATACCAACAACCAACACAACCTGGTATTTACTAGCAAGTTAGCACAAAGCTACACCGGATCTCGGTACAAGAAAGAGCCTCTCCTAGAACGTTTATCTGCATATTTTGTTACTACTTGATCTAGTAACGTATTAGGTTATAAGCAACTACAAACATTGACTTGTTTTGACTTTATATTAATTGATAGTACTTAGCTGTATAGCTTTTATAATACTTTTCATTGTGTTTTTACTATGAGTGAGGGGGTCTTCACTGTTCTTCCTTCTGCTTACTGTTTAACGTTTTATTTCCCGTGTGGGATACTCCGCTTTAAACAGAGACATTGGCTTGTATAGTCATTTATTAATTCTTTTGGATAACAGTTGGTTACTTAGCTTGTGAAGTAATTTTTTTTCAGGTTAATTATTTGTTGTATGTTCTTTAATTCGTTTTGTTCCGTGTTTGCATTATATTCGTTGGTCTAATTAGTTATATCGTTATAATATTGTCATTTACATATCTATTTGTATTACTGATATTTTGTAAGTTAATGTAATTGTGATTTTTTTTTATGATCTTGTATTTTTGCTTAACTTTGACTAATTTACACTTTCTTCATGGATGAAATGTCTGTGAAGTGGCAACACTGGCTCAATAAGTCAGGAATACGCCTTGGACACTTAAACATTTGCAGCTTATTTAACAAGCTACCAGAGTTATCTTCTATTCTTAATCAAAATTTTCATTTATTCGGCCTTAGTGAAAGTAGACTTAATGATAACATTTCAGATGAGGACATATCTATTAAAGGGTACAAAGTTTTTAGAAGGGATCCCTGTAGGAAACATGAGACAGGCATAGTAACCTATGTTTCTAATTTACTAAATGCTCACCGTAGGCTAGACTTTGAAACTTGCGAAATAGAATGTATGTGGTTAGAGCTAAAACTTCAAAACCGCACACCCCTGATAATTGGCTACCTCTATCGAAATCCCAGTGCTGGACACGTCTGGTACGAAAACTTCACTACCATGATGGATGTGGTTTTCGCTTCCGGGAAGGAAATTATACTACGCGGAGACTTTAACATTGACACCAACAAATCCAACATAATATGGGGAAATATAATTGCATCATACAATTTCCAACAAATAGTACAACAGGCTACTCGAGTAACAAAGTCATCTTCAACAGTCATAGATCACATTTATGTAACTTGCTCAGACAACATCATAGAATGCGCTGTACCCAATTGTGCAATGAGCGATCACTACCCAATATGCTGCACGTGGTCTAAACAAGGAATTAAAACTCCTAAACATTAACACACAAGTGTAAAATATAGAAGTTATAAACATTTCAACCAAAACGCATTTTTACAGGACTTGCTCAGTTCACCTCTAGACAATGTTTATCAGCTTCCTGACCCTGATGATGCTCTGGAATTCTGGATGAAAACCTTTATTGATGTTTTTGATAGACATGTGCCAATCAAGGAAGTTCGAGTAAAACACCACGTCAAGCCACCTTGGATCACCCAGGAAATACTTGAAATTATGAGAGACAGAGATAAAGCACATAAAAAGCGGGATCTCAGCGCATACCGTACTCTTAGAAACAAAGTTCAATATACCATACGACTCGAAAAGAAAAATTACTTTAAGAACTTAGTAATGGATAAAACAAATAGTAAGGATATATGGAAGGCAATTAACACCTTGACAAACAAGTATAACTTCCGAAATTCTTTACCATCAAGTCATATTACATGCGACCAATTCAGTAATTTTTTTCAAACTGACATAGACCAGTTGAAGGCTTCAATACCTAATTCTCCTTGCAACTTATCTTTACTGTCATCGTTTTGCGAGAATAGATGCTCCGGCGATATTCTTTCCGACATACCGCTAATGACAATCACTGAGGTATTCACTTACCTCAGTAACCTAAAAAACACAACCTCATCTGGGTTAGATGGAATCAGCAACCGGATTCTCCGTTGTGCTGCGCCAGTAATCTGTATATCACTAACCTATGTATATAATCAGTGTCTCACCAAAGGCCACTTTCCATCAGCTCTCAAAATCGCTAAAGTGTACCCTCTTCTTAAATCTGGTTCATTGGACAATGATCTCCCGAACAATTACAGACCCATTTCCTTACTATCATCACTATCTAAGCCACTAGAAAAACACATCCATAAAGTAACATTACAGTATTTAGTTCGCAACAAGCTTATTGTTGACAACCAATCAGGATTTCGACCAAAATATTCTTGCCATACGGCCCTAACAAACATGATAGAAAATTGGCACCAGAATATAAACAACAACAGCCTATGTGGAACTGTATTGATTGATTTCAAGAAAGCATTTGATATGATAGACCATGTTATTTTAATTAAAAAACTTGAGACAATGAAAATTGGCCCTAATGTAGTCACTCTAATATCATCTTTTCTATCAAACAGAAAGCAAGTAGTATCACATAATAAATGTCTGTCTCATACCACTACCTTCAATATTGGAGTACCGCAAGGCTCTATTCTTGGCCCTCTATTGTTTGCCATATATATTAACGATCTACCTTTGCATCTTTCGTCGTCCTGCGATCTATTTGCAGACGACTGTACAGTGTATACAAATGCTGAAAACTGTATTTTATTGGAGTCGTCTTTACAACAAGAATTAAATAATGTAGTTAGGTGGAGCTATTCAAACCGTAAGCAAATTAACATCACTAAAACAAAATCAATATTACTAACAACCAGACAAAGACTTCAAACTCTAAGCTCACACACATCACTTCAACTTCACATCGATAACATGCCAGTAGAAAGTGTAATTGAGCACAAAACATTAGGCATAATCATTGATAGAAACCTAACCTTTAATTCCCACGTTCAAGCGCTTATTAAACAAACAGCGAAAAAAGTCTACCAACTCGCCAAAATTAAAAACTTCCTTGATGAGGACACAAGGAAACTATTCTATGCTTCTCATATACAGACACACTTTGACTACTGCTCTACAATCTGGGACGGTTGTTCTAATTCAAACACCAAACGACTTTACTCACTCCAGAAACGGGCCATGAGTCTAATTTATAACAAACATTTATCTGACAATCCTAGCCTGTATAAACACCTTCAGTTACTACCACTCCGCAAACGCCTGCTTTTCAATAAAGCTAAACTAATTCACAAAATCCTGCAACGGAATGCCCCAAATTACCTTTGGCCATTGTTTAAATATAATGCTAGACACAGTAAACGTTTAAATATATTACACATTCCGAAGCCTAGGATTGACTTATACAAAACAAGCTTAACGTACTTTGCAGCTCAGCTGTGGAACAATCTTCCACAAGAAATCAAAGACATCACCAATCCCTATTCATATAATCGCAAATTACTCGAACACTATCTCAGTACGGATTATCTTCCCCCTTAATAATAGAGATAATAATAATAATAACAAATCCCTAGTATAACAGCCAGTCCCCTTTTGGTAGGCCAGTATATTCCACATGGCTAATAACAAGTGTCAGACCATTATCTAATTTTACTGTGTCGTGTAGTTTTGATGTTCGCATTTTTGCCCATGCCTTTATAATGCATATCTTTTATATTGTTGCTGTTCTCTGTTAGCCTTGAATGATGTGTGAATGAAATAATATATGAAAGAGAGTGATAGAAGGGCAGAATGTTAGACGGGCCTGCGTGCCCAATTCTTAACCCTTTGAAAATAAAGTTTGTTCGTTCGTTCGTTCCCTCCTCCCTCCTCCTCCCTCCTCCTCCCTCTTCCTCCTCCTCATCCCTCCTCCTCCCTCCTCCTTCTCCCCTTTCCCAACTTCCTTCTCTTAATCCCTCCTCCTCCCCCTCCTCCCTCCTATTCCTCCCTACTCCTCCTCCTCCCTCCTCCTCCTCTCTCCGCCTATCTCTTCCTCCCTCCTCCTCCTCCCTCCTCCACTCTCTTCCTCCTCCCTCCTCCTCCCTCTTCCTCCTCCTCCCTCCTCCTACCTCCTCGCCCTCCTCTTCCTTCCTCCTTCGCCCTCCTCCTCCCTTCTCCTCCCTTCTCCTCCTCCCCCACTCCTACCCCTCCCTCCTCATCATTCTTCCTCCTCCTCCTCCTCCCTCCTCCTTCTTCCTCCCTCCTCCTCCCCCTCCTCCCCCTCCTCCTTCCTCCTCCTCCCTCTCCTCCTCCCTCTCCTCCTCATCCCTCCTCCTCCATTCTCCTCCTCCCTCCTCCTCCCTCCTCCTCCCTCTACCTCCTCCCTCCTCCTCCCTTCACATTCCTCCTCCTCCCTCTTCCTCCTCCTCCCTCCTCCTCATCCCTCCTCCTCCTCCCTCCTCCTCCTCCTCCTCTCTCCTCCTCCCTCCTCCTCCTCCTTCTACCTCCTCCTTCACATTCCTCCTCCTCCCTCTTCCTCCTCCTCCCCCTCATCCTCTTCCCTCCTTCTCCTCCCTCCTCCTTCTCCCTCCTCCTCCCTCTTCCTTCTCCCTCCGCCTCCTCCCTCCTCCCACTCTCGCCTCCTCCTCCTCCTCCCTCCTCCTTCTGCGTTCTCCTCCTCCCTCCTCCTCCCTCCTCCTCCCTCTTCCTCCTCCCTCCTCCTTCTCCTCCCTCCTCCTTCTCCCTCTTCCTCCCTCTTCCTGCTCCCTCCGCCTCCTCCCTCCTCCTACTCTCTCCTCCTCCTCCCTCCTCCTCCCTCTCCTCCCTCTCCTCCCTCCTCCTCCTGCGTTCTCCTCCTCCCTCCTCCTCCCTCCTCCACCTCCCTCTTCCTCCTCCCTCCTCCATTTACCCAAGACAGACAGACAGACAGATAGTCGGGAACGGGATCTTATATGACTACTTATATGATTTAAATGAGATGCTCTCCACCATGGGCTGGGCCGGGTCAGACAGACAGACAGTCGGGAACGGAAACTTATATGACTACTTATATGAATTAAATTAGATGCTCCCCACCAGGAGTTGGGCGATGCCGGGCCGAGTCAGACAGACAGACAGATAGATAGTCGGGAACGGGAACTTATATGACTACTTATATGAATTAAATCAGATGCTCCCCATCAGGGTCTGGGCGAAGCCGGGCCGGGTCAGACAGACAGACAGACAGACAGACAGACAGACAGACAGACAGACAGACAGACAGACAGACAGACAGACAGACAGACAGACAGACAGATTGTCGGTAACGGGAACGAGAACTTATATGACTACTTATATGAATTAAATGAGATGCTCCCCACCAGGGTCTGGGCGAAGCCGGGCCGGGTCAGCTAGTCTTATATATAAATTAGGATGTGTGTGGATATGTCTGTATGTCTGTATGTCCTTTATACGTTCGCGAACGGCCCATCCGATTGAGATGAAATTTTCTACACGCCTTCCTTTCATTCCAGCGCTGCCAACTGTCGTATTTTTTTTCTTCTTCCTCCTCCTCCCTCCTCCCATTCCCAAAATGCGTACGTAAATATATGATGATGATGATGATGAAAGAATCCCCGAACCAAAACGCTAGGGAAAGGGAAGAAAATGACGTGACTACACAGAATCGTCACACGACAATCATCATCATCATCAAGTGCCGTGCCGGCTGGCGTAGGCGTTCAACTCTGCTGCTGATATATATGCCTCCATGCCACGGCAATTTCAATAACAATTCATCTTTTTATGTGTAAGGAAGTTATCTACAGTCGTGTAGAAGGGAAGAACAATCAATGGAAGGACCGAAATCACAGAACCTAGACGAGTATGAATTCGGAATGGCGAACTCCCTCCTCCTCTCTTCTCCTCCTGCCTCTACCTCCTCCCCTCCTCCTCCCTCTACCTCCTCCCTCCTCCCTCCACCCTCCTCCTCTTCCTCCTCCCCCTCCTCCCTCTCCCTCCTCCCTCTTCCTTCTCCCTCTTCCTCTCCCCTCCTCCTCCATCCTCCTCCCTCCTACTCCCTCCACCTCCTCCCTCCTCCTCCCTCTACCTCCTCGCTCCTCCTCCCTCCACCCTCCTCCTCTTCCTCCTCCCTCTACCTCCTCCCCCTCATCCCTCTCCCTCCTCCTTCTCCCCTCCCTTCTCCATCCTCCTCCCTCTCCTCCTCCCTTCTCCTCATCCCTCCTACTCCCTTCTCCTCCTCCCTCCTCCTCCTCTCTCCTCCTCCCTTTTCCTCCCTCTACCTCCTCCCTCTTCCTCCTCCTCCCTCCTCATCATTCCTCCTCCTCCTCCCTCTCCCTCCTCCTTCTACCTCTTCCTCCCTCCTCCTTCTCCCTCCTCCTCCTCTCTCCTCATCCTCCCTCCTCCTCCCTCTCCCTCCTCCTCCTCCCCCACCTGCGTTCTCCTCCTCCCTCCTCCCTCCTCCTCCTTCTCCCTCCTCCCCCTCCTCCCTCTTCCTCCTCCTCCTTCACCCTCCTCCCTCCTCCTTCACCCTCCTCCCACCTCCTCCCTCCTCCTCCTCCGTCCCCCACCCCCTCCTCCCCCCCTCCTCCTCCTCCCCCCCCTTCCCCCCCCCCCCTTCTCCCCTTTTCCCCACCCCCCCCCCCTTCCCCTTTCCCCTCCCCTCCCTCCTCCACCCCCTTCCTTTCCCCTTCCCCTCCTCCTCCCCCCCCTTCCTCCCCCCCCCTCCTTCCCCCCCCCTTTTTTCCCCCCCCTCCTCCCCCCCCCCCCTTCCCCCCCTTCCTTCCTCCCCCCTCCTCCTCCCCCCCTCCTTCCCCCCTCCCTTAACCCCTTCCCCCTTCCCCCCTCCCCCCCCCCCCCCCCTTCCTCCCC
>JACEFZ010012183.1:0-325000 GCA_014155875.1 Cepaea nemoralis
CCACAACAAACCACACCCACCCATCCCCCCACCACACCCCCACACAAAATTCCCCCACACACACATCCCCATACATGCATCCCCCACACATGCATCCTCTACTCACACACCCCACCACACACACATACCCCATTCACACACATCTCCCAACCACACACACACACACCACCTGCACATACTTCCCCCACCTACCCACACACCCTCACCCACACACACACATTCCCACCCACACACACACATTCCCACCCACACTACTACCTCTCACAAAACACCCTATCATTACACACAATCCGCACACCCATCCCCCATATCACACACAACCACACAACCACCCGCACATCCACATACATATGTCTACCCACCCACACCGAAAAATACCACTAGCAACCAACACCCACAAACATCCACCCACCCAAGAAACATGTCCCCATACACAGGTCCTCACCCAAACACAAATTCCCCACCCACATGTCCCTCATCCACACACACACATCCTCACCCACCCACACATCCCCCACACACCCCCAGATATCTCTCCATCCACCCATACTTCCCATCCACACACATCTCCCATCCACACCCCCCCCCCCCACACACACACACATACACACACCATCCCCAAATGGAAACATTGTGAAAATGAAAACAATATGTTATACATTGTGCAACGAATAAAACGTGATGCAATTCAATAAAGAATAAAATTCATGGAATTGACATAAACATGATGAAATACGCAGTGCATATAGTCCATGTTAATATCAAGTGGCAGTAAAAATGATAATATGAAAGATGAGGATACAGAAGAAACATGGAATGGCGTATATCTCTTTATTTTTCTTTCACGCACACTACACTATCTCTCTCTCTCTCTTTGTCACATTGTGTCACACACTCTTCCACACACACACTCACTCGCTCTCACTGTCTCTTCCTCACACACACACATACACTATCGCTCTCTTTGTCTCTTACTTAATCTCTCACTCATTCACTCTCTTACATCCTCTCTTGCTCACTCACTCACTTTCACACTCTCTGTCAAACACAAACACATAGTAAAAAATGATAAAACTAGGTGACTTATGGAGGCATATAGTCGGTTTGGAGTAAGTATTTAAAGAGTTTTCGTTTGAATGTGTACGTACTCATTGGAGTTTTCAGATCTGTTGGAAGGTCATTCCACAAGTGGGCACCAGAATATGCAAAGCAAGTTTTGTATAAGTCCAATCCAGGTGTTGGAACATATAATAAATTTAAACGCTTGCTGTTCATTGCATGAGATTGAATCAACGCTTGCAGATAGATAGTCTTTGGTATTTTTAGATATGACTTTATTCACTAATTTGAGTTTGTTAAAAAGGAAACGCTTTCGAAGTGGTAGTATGCTTAAATGACTACATAAATTATCACTTTCAGCGTGTTTTGTGCCAGAAACTAGACTGTAACCCGCTTTTGAAGAGAACAAAGTCGTTTAATATTGGAGTTAGGGCAACCATCCCAGACTGTGGAACAATAATCGAGATGAGATTGAATATAGGATGCATAGAATGACTTTCGCGTGCTTTCGTCCAGGAAGTGCTGACTTTTATAAAGTTGGTAAACTGTATGTGCTATTTTCTTGGTAAGGACGTGGACTTGAGAGCTCCAATTTAAATGTCTATCAATTAAAAGTCTAATTACTTATGATCATTTACATTAACTATAGATAACGTGTCTATGCGGAGTTCGAGCGCTGCCCAAGTTATTGCTAGTGTCTGAAGTTTTTGTCTGGTCGTTATTAGCATGGATTTGGTTTTGTCGATGTTAATTCGCATGCGGTTTTCATTGCTCCATCTAGTAAGATTATCAAGTTCTTTTTATAAACACCTTTCTAATTCACTACGGCTCTCCTGACTAGCATATATAGTACAATCGTCTGCAAATAGATCACATGTTGTGTTGAGATATAGAGGAAGGTCGTTAATATAAACTGCAAAAAGCAGCGGACCTAGTATTGAGCCCATTGGCACACTAATATTAAGCTGTGTAGGTCATGATAGACGGTTGTTAAAGGACACGACTTGTTGCCTGTTGGATAAAAATGACGTAATTAGGTTCACCATATTGGAAGTAGTGTTCATTTTTTTTTTATAAATTGCTAATTACAATATTGTGAACTACCATATGAACAGCTTAATTAAAGTCTACAAACACCGCTCCACAAATGTTGCCATTGTTGATGTTAAAATGCCAGTTATCGGTCAATTTTGTTAGAGCATATGTCACGAATATTTAGGACGAAACCCAGATTGGCTGTGTCAGAGCCTAGCTACGCAGCAACATCGTTACGGCACCCGGCGGACAAGAGTTGTCGGCTGGCGAGATTCTTACCTGACACGCGACCAGCGCTGACGACAGACGCACGCAAAGCCACGTGACCCCACGAGTGGCAGTGGACAGTGTGCGTGATAGCTGAGACCAAGCTGGGACAGGACTCTGAACGGACGTGTGTGACGAGAGCAAGGCGTTTGTGTGAATCTCCGTGGTTGTAAGCTGAACGACTGATATCTTGAGCGCCAGACCTATGAGCTGTAATGTGGTTGTGAGTTATATGTTGTACATTGCTGTAATTATCGTTATGTATTTAATGTGGCAATAAATCCATAGAACTTGTGTTGCTGTGTCTTACGTCGAATCACGTTATACTGTACTGTCTCACATGTGTTAGCCAACGAGCCTAATAGAAGATCCTGACATGTGTGGACGTGGGGGCTCGTCTTTATTTAAGAACCTAATATATTAAGACGTGTGTTGTTCGTCTTTGTGATTTAAAACTATAATTCTTGTACTTGTAAAATTTGTCAAGGTTATAGTGATGTACATATGATCGGAAAAGTCTCAGTGTGATCCATTACTACATTGTCTAAATATGTTTAATATCATTAATAAATGTACAGTACATATTGTTTGATCCTGTAAACGTGTTAAACATTTGTGATTTGTGAAAATTGTCACCGTTTGACCTTGTCAACATTGTGATTTAGCCGCCATTTTGACCTTGTCGCCATCTTGTAAACTTGATGTCTTTGTCCTTACTGAATGTCATCTTGATGTAAGTGATGTGTCATCAATGTTATTGAGTGTTCAAATACAGATAGATTGTTTTTGTGTATTGAGTTTGTGGAACGCAAAGAGTTTTGGAAAGAGTGTAACTTCTGTTGAAAGAAACACTGTTGACGACAAATTTACGACATACAATTATACTCAACGGCATCCAAACCAAATCAACATTTAGTGACTTACATGCACACACCAACAAACACACGCTAACTTATTTCTCTCCAAAAACAAAGCAGGTTTTTGCGTACCATCCATAACCCTGCCGTAGAGGTCAGTAGTGGTTCCGAAGTACGACCTTACAGTTTTCTAGCCCGATTGCCCAACCATTCGTCACCATATCCAAGGGCACTTGAGTATATTTTTCTTCACTTTAACTTTACGTATGCATTAGTGGGCACGCATCGTATAGTCAAATCAATTGTAAGTTATTTTTCTACTAACCATTTACAACATATTTTGTGTGGTTGATTTTCATTGACATATTTTCTCCATCATGTCGTCATTATTTGATTTCATCGATATGGGTTTAAAATTAAAGTTAGAAGGTGATGAATTAACACAATGGAGTGAGAAGAAATACGCTGAGTACTGTGAACGCGAAGATAGAGCAGCTGAAAGAGCCTTGAAACATGCTGAAGTTGAAAAAGCTGCCAAGCAGATAGAAGCAGAAACAGCTTTAAAACAAGCAGAAATAGCAGCTCAGAGTAAGAGAGAAGAACTTGAATTACAGTTGAAAATGAAACAACTCGACACCGAGACTGCAATGAATAAAGAGTTAAAGAAATCTGAAAGACTGGAAAAAGAAAACCAGTATAAGAAATATCAAGGTATCGTTCGTAACTATACCTCGGGTGACTGCATAGCAGCCTTTACCCAAAATTTTGAGACTTTAATGGAACATTACCAAGTTCCACTTTCGGAATGGAATATTTTATATATGAGAAGTCTATCTGGGGAACCTCTGAAAGTCATTGAAACCATCCCCAAAGACCTCAGAAAAGAGTACCATTACATTAAATCTAAAATAATGGCACATTTCATGTTAGATGAAGCAGGGTACAGAGAACAATTCAGTAAACTGAGTCCAAAATCAACTCAAACGTTCTCTGACTACCTCTGTTTAGTCCGAGACATTTTCAGCAAATGGACGTCATCAGCCAAAATTAACAAAAATTATGATAAATTAGAAGATCTCATTATTCGAGATAAAATTATTTCTTCTGTCCCACCATCTTTTTCTAAGTTCTTGCAGGAGAATGAATGCACAAGTGTGGAAGAAATGGAAAGACGTGGGTCGGCCTATTGTCAGAGCCTAGCAGCAACATCGTTACGGCACCCGGCGGACAAGAGTTGTCGGCTGGCAAGTTTCTTACCTGACACGCGACCAGCGCTGACGACAGACGACGCAAAGCCACGTGACCCCACCTGAGGCAGTGGGCAGTGTGTGTGATAATCTCAGACCTATCTGGGACTGGACATCTGAACGGACGTGTGTGTCGAGAGCAAGGCGTTGTGTGAATCTCCGTGGTTGTGAGCTGAACGACTGATATTGTGAGCGTCAGACCTATGAGCTGTATTGTGGTAGTGAGTTGTTATATGTTGTACATTGCTGTAACTATTGTTATGTATTTATTGTGGTAATAAATCCATAGAACTTGTGTTGCTGTGTCTTACGTCGAATAACGTTTGTACTTGTACTGTCTCACATGTGTTAGCCAACGAGCCTAATATAAGATCCTGACATGTGTGGACGTGGGTTGCTCGTCATTATTTAAGAACCTAATATATTTAGACGTGTGTTGTTCGTCTTTGTGATTTAAAACTATAATTCTTGTACTTGTAAAATTTGTCAAGGTTATAGTGATGTACATGTGATCGGAAAAGTCTCAGAGTGATCCATTACTACATTGTCTAAATATGTTTAAGATCATTAGTAAATGTACAGTACATATTGTTTGAATCTGTAAACGTGTTAAACATTTGTAATTCGTAAAACTTGTCACCGTTTGACCTTGTCAACCTTGTGATTTTGCCACCATTTTGACCTTGTCGCCATCTTGTAAACTTGATGTCTTTGTCCTTACTGAATGTCATCTTGATGTAAGTGATGTGTCATCAATGTTATTGAGTGTTCAAATACAGATAGATTGTTGTTGTGTATTGAGTTTGTGGAACGCAAAGAGTTTTGGAAAGAGTGTAACTTCTGTTGAAAGAAACACTGTTGACGACAAATTTACGACATACAATTATACTCAACGCCACTCAAACCTAATCAACACTTAGTGACTTACAGGCACACACCAACAAACACACGCTAACTTATTTCTCTCCAAAAACAAAGCAGGTTTTTGCGTACCATCCATAACCCTGCCGTAGAGGTCATTAGTGGTTCTGAAGTACGACCTTACAGTTTTTCTAGCCCGATTGCCCAACCATTCGTCATCATATCCAAGGGCACTTGAGTATATTTTTTCTTTACTTTAACTTTACGTATGCATTAGTGGGCACGCATCGTATAGTCAAATCAAGTGTAAGTTGTTTTTCTACTAACCAATTATAATATATTTTGTGTGGTTGATTGTCATCGACATATTTTCTCCATCATGTCGTCATTGTTTGATTTCATCGATATGGGTTTGAAATTAAAGTTACAAGGTGATGAATTGACAAAATGGAGTGAGAACAAATACGCTGAATATCTCCTGGTACAAGAGAAAAACAATGAACGCGATGAAAGAGCAGCAGAAAGAGCTCTAAAGCAAGCCGAAGTAGAAATGGCTGCAAAGACAAAGCAAGCTGAGATAGACAGTGAACTTAAGAAAGCAGAAATAGCAGCTCAGAGCAAAAGGGAAGAACTTGAACTACAGTTGAAAATGAAACAACTCGACACTGAGACTGCAATGAATAAAGAGTCAAAGAAATCTGAAAGACTGGAAAAAGAAAACCAGTATAAAAAGTACCAAGGTATCGTTCGTAATTATACCTCGGGTGACTGCATAGCAGCCTTTACCCAAAATTTTGAGACTTTAATGGAACATTATCAAGTTCCACTTTCGGAATGGAATATTTTATATATGAGAAGTCTTTCTGGGGAACCTTTGAAAGTCATTGAAACCATCCCCAAAGACCTCAGAAAAGAGTACCATTACATTAAATCTAAAATAATGGCACATTGCATGCTAGATGAAGCAGGGTACAGAGAACAATTTAGTAAACTGAGTCCAAAGTCAACTCAAACGTTCTCTGACTACCTCTGTTTAGTCCGAGACATTTTCAGCAAATGGACTTCATCAGCCAAAATTAACAAAAATTATGATAAATTAGAAGATCTCATTATTCGAGATAAGGTTATTTCTTCTATCCCAACATCTTTTTCTAAGTTCTTGCAAGAGAATGAATGCACATGTGTGGAAGAAATGGAAAGACGTGGGTCGGCCTATTATACGGCAAATAAACAGTGTTTTGCCACTGAAGCTACTGACAGTAACTGGGTAGCAGCTGCCAACTATGAGAAAAACTATAGTAGGCAAAAACCAAACAGGCCTACCTCTGAAAAGTTTAGACATTGTGTTCATTGTAAAATGTCTCATTATTTGAACGATATGTGCGATAAAAACCCAGGGTACCAAACATACTTGCAAAATATGGTAAACAGACAAGACAGAGAACGTAAATCGTTCAAAAGCTTACGAAAATGTTTTCTCTGCAAGGCATACGGTCACCATCGCATGGATTGTAAAGGCAGGCATATGACCAACAAAGCCAATGCCGCCTTGTTCGATAGTTCAGCGTCAGAAGACGAAAATACAGAAAAACATCCTGTACATGCAGCACAGGCTTGTGACGTATTTAGTTCCAACACATGCACTGTCTGTAATACCTTCTTTGAAAATGGTATCTTAACATGCGGGCACGCCATCCCTATTGCTAATGAGGAAGGTAACTTAGTAATAGACTCAAAAGGCAAGTTAGACATCTATCACGGGTACGTTAATGGCAAGTCTGCTACAGTACTTCGCGACACCGGGAGTACACTTATTGGCCTGAAAACAACATTCATAACACCTACAGACTACACAGGTAGACACATCACATGTAGAACATTTTCAGGCAATATTGAAAAATATCCATTAGCTTGGGCATACATCGAAACACCATTCCTCACCGGAAAAGTAAAGGTCGCAGCACTTACAAACCCAGTGTGCGATATAATCATCGGAAATTTACCGGAAGTGAATGACAAACATCATAACCATGACATAACATCACTATGTATTAATGATAACACATCACCACCAAATGTCATTGAAAATGTCATATCACCAGTTGAATGTATGTTAGCTAATGCAGCACTAAGTTCTCATCACATCATTGACGATATCATTCCATCATCATCTGATGTCATTGAGTGTGTGAACGCAGTAACAAGAGCTACTGCTAGAGTGCAAGATGATAGTAACCAAACTGAGGCTATTCAAATGCTTAGCCCAGAAGTACCACCTAGTGACTCAATGAAGGAAACATTCATAACAGCTCAAAAGCTGATCCTTCACTGTCAAAGTATTTTGACCTGATCGGCAAAAAGCCAAGAGTAACGAAAAATGCTAAATGGCATTTTGCTTTATACAACGATATACTCACCAGGTACTACACCAAAGGTGACGTTACAACAAAGCAAACTGTGTTACCAACCACTTATCGCAAGCAAGCTTTACATCTTGCTCACGATATACCTTTTGCAGGTCATATGGCATATGTTAAAACCAGGTCAAGACTATTGACACAGTTTCATTGGCCAAAATTCTGTAATGACATAAAAACATATTGCAGAAGTTGTGATACATGCCAGAAACTGGTAAAGAAAGGTAAACACCCACAGGCAAAGTTACAAGTCACTGACTTAGCCAGTCGACCTTTTGAAAAATTATCAGTTGACATTGTGGGCCCTCTTAGTCATACAACAACTAGAGGGAATAAATATATACTAACAATTATTGATCAATGTAGTCGCTGGCCAGAAGCGATTCCGTTAAAGAACATTACTGCCAACGATATCATGGAAGTGTTCTTCCATATTTTCTCCAGAATTGGGTTTCCAGATACGATCCAGTCTGATAGAGGCACTCAATTTATCGCCGCATCCACTCAAGCTTTCACTAAAATGTTAGGAGTGAAGCAAGTCTTCAATAGCCCCTATCATCCTCATTCGAGCGGGATAATAGAAAAGCTTAATGGGGATCTGAAGCACATGCTAGCCAAAGTAACTCAAGATCACCCCAATAACTGGGATCTATACTTACCAGCTGTCCTTTTTGCTTATCGCGAGGTACCACATTCTAGTACCGGTTTCTCTCCTTTTGAACTCATCTATGGTGCCAAACCACGCGGCCCATTAACAATTTATCACCAAATGTTAACTGAGTCCACTCCAGTATTGAAACCCATATCATCATTTGTGTATGTAACATCATTGCGTGAAAGGATAATGAAATCATGTGAAATTGCTAAAAGTGCACTAAAACTATCTGGTGCTACTTACAGACAATACGCAGACAAAGGTAACAGGACTATAACATTGACAGCTGGACAGGACGTCTTACTACTACTACCTAGTGACAGACAGCTACTGACAGATTCTTGGCAGGGACCTTTTAAAGTGACAAGACAAATCTCACCTGTTGACTACGAAATCCTGATAAAAGACAAACACAAAATATTTCACATCAATATGCTAAGACCATACTTCAACAGAGACAACGAACAAGACGATACGACAGCTTGCACCGTGATAATAGATCACGAAGATGACGATTCTAGCGACGAGATTCCAACACCTACATTAGACACGACAAACTGCTTGAAGGAGATCAAGATCAATCCAAACCTAAGTCAAGCAGAGACAAACAGTTGCAAACAGTTGATACAAGAGTACAACACCATCTTTTCAGACAACCCAGGACAAACAGAGTTAGTACAGCATCACATCACACTCACATCAAACACACCCATAAGATGCAGACCATACACCATACCATTACATTACAAGGAACAACTACATCAGGAAATCATTAACTTAGAAAAAAACAACATCATCAGACGATCCCTATCAGACTTCTCTTCACCCATGGTCATTGTACGGAAAAAGGACAACACAATACGACTTTGCATAGATTACAGAAAACTGAACAAAATAACTGTTTTAGATCTTGAACCAATGGCAAATACAGACGATCTTCTGACAGAACTGACTGACGCTAAGTTCTTCACGACCCTTGACATGGCTAAAGGTTACTGGCAGATTGCTGTACATGAAGACAGCAGACATCTAACAGCTTTCGCCACGCCTTGGGGACTGTACGAATGGTGCAAACTTCCATTTGGGCTAGTCAATGCCCCAGCCACATTTGTACGCATGACACGACTCCTCCTATCTGACATCCCTAATATAGTTTCCTATATTGACGACATCTGTATCCATACAGAGACAATGACGGAACATATAAAGATACTGGAACAGACACTAGAACGTATCAGACAGCACGGACTGACAGTGAAGCCTTCAAAGGTGAGCATGGCTTACCAAGAGATATCATTTTTGGGGTACAGAATATCCAATGGCTTTGTCATGACAGACAACAAAATTGTCTCGAAAATTCTAAAACTGTCACTTCCAACAAATAAGAAACAAGTCCGCAGTTTGCTGGGACTTATTAATTATTACAGAAACTTTATTCCTGATTTTTCAGAGCTAACTGAGGTTTTTTCTAATTTACTAACCAAGAATAAACCCGAAAAAGTTGTAAACGATGAATGCCTACGAAATGCATTTGATAAAGTTTTGGCACATTTTTCTGATAAGAATACACCTAATCTCATCCTTAAATTGCCCAACATTCGTTTACCTTTCAGATTGAGAACAGATGCTAGCTCCATTGCGATCGGTGCAGTCCTTTTGCAGGAATACAACGACATCTTGCATCCCGTCTGTTTTCTATCAAGAAAACTAAGACCCCGAGAGCGGGCCTGGTCCATTCCGCAATTGGAGGCATTGGCCTTAGTAGAAAGTGTAACAAAGCTGTCCAAATATCTTCTAGGACGTCACTTTATCATCGAAACTGACAACAGTCCATTAAGGTATATCAATTCCACAGTACCATCAAATAACATGATTGCTCGCTGGTCCTTAAAGCTTCAGAATTTCAGTTTTGAAGTTCGCCATATTCCCGGCAGAATGAATACAATCGCCGACCTTTTGTCCCGTTGTCCGACAGACCCAGTAAGCAATGTCTGAGTGCACTGTATAATATTACACTCAGCCCAACACAGCCACCAATGTGTGAATTTTTCCATTCACCTACTGTGTAAGGTCAATAATCAAAATTGTGATACGGTTTGCATACCGACATGTATAATATACTTATTTTAATCAAGTCATGTAATGAGTGTAGTATAATTGTGTAGTGTGTGTTAGAATGAGAACGATATTTATTTTATATAGACACCAACAACAGTGTCACAAACGCTTAACCAATTATCAGAAGCGAACTTTACTATTGTGACATTTGTGGGTGATTTTTGTTCACCGTGATATTTTAACATGTGCAAATGTAGACCGAACATTGACTCCTACATCACCTCTACAGCAAATGTGATCCAAATTGTTCGACGTGTGAACACATCGGAAATAAGAACATTCCATCATAATCCGTTGTCTTACTATAACATCAGACACGAACTGTGGGAACATTTTACTATCTGTTCCGAAATAAAACCGGATCATTTGTATTCAGAAAATGTAACAACAACCAAAATTTTTGTTTCATTTGTATTTCCGGTGTAGTTTAAAAAGTATAACTTAATTAGCAGACTATGTACAAATTTCCAAAAATTTATGACACTTGTAAAATCCTTTCGAATCTATAAAATATAATATACAAATTGTGTACATATTTATTTTGATTAGTGTAATCTTAGAATCATATCTTGATTAATCTATTCATATTACCGACTTTTTCTCGTTAATATGAAGAAACGTCAAGCAATGACGCTAAGAAATTAAATTATTATTGTAATGTATGAAATTTCTTAAATGTCAAAATTACTTCCCTTGCATTTGTGAATTACATCAAGGGCCATAATTTGAAACATATTCATTAATGTATATTGTATAAATAGACATTTTGTTGCTCAAATGATTGGCACAGCAGGTAGGCGTCCACCAAGCATGTCATAGAGCTGCCAACATTGCAAACCAACATAAGAGCTCCTGACCAAATGAGGGCAGAGTTTAAGTGTTTAATACGACTAACACAAAGCCGTATTTCAGTCTGGCCTAGATGGTTGTTGCAAAACAATCATATTATTACGTTTTTTTCAAATGGCTGCGAGGTAGATGCGTGAAGCTGGAACTACTGATCTGACTGGGTATTATTGCAATGAAGGTAACCAGGCATCAGGGGGATGAAACCTGAATTGTGTTAAAAATTGTACTTCATTTGTCATTTCAATGCAACTTACATTTTTTTTGTATATATTTCTATGCCTTATATGTATTTTCATGCATACCACTGGGAAAGAGTAGTCTCTGACATGAAATTAACACTACCCCAGTATATACATACATCATGAATGAAAGATGGCATCTTTCATTGAAGTACCCGGGGAGAATGTCAGAGCCTAGCAGCAACATCGTTACGGCACCCGGCGGACAAGAGTTGTCGGCTGGCAAGTTTCTTACCTGACACGCGACCAGCGCTGACGACAGACGACGCAAAGCCACGTGACCCCACCTGAGGCAGTGGGCAGTGTGTGTGATAATCTCAGACCTATCTGGGACTGGACATCTGAACGGACGTGTGTGTCGAGAGCAAGGCGTTGTGTGAATCTCCGTGGTTGTGAGCTGAACGACTGATATTGTGAGCGTCAGACCTATGAGCTGTATTGTGGTAGTGAGTTGTTATATGTTGTACATTGCTGTAACTATTGTTATGTATTTATTGTGGTAATAAATCCATAGAACTTGTGTTGCTGTGTCTTACGTCGAATAACGTTTGTACTTGTACTGTCTCACATGTGTTAGCCAACGAGCCTAATATAAGATCCTGACACCTATTATACGGCAAATAAACAGTGTTTTGCCACTGAAGCTACTGACAGTAACTGGGTAGCAGCAGCCAACTATGAGAACAACTATAGTAGGCAAAAACCACACAGGCCTACCTCTGATAGAGTTAGACAATGCACTCACTGTAAATTGTCTCACCATTTGAACGAGATGTGCGATAAAAACCCAGGGTACCTAACATACTTGCAAAATATGGTAAACAGACAAGACATAGAACGTAAATCGTTCAAAAATGCACGTAAATGTTTTCTCTGCAAGGCTTACGGTCACTATCGTATGGATTGTAGAGGCAGGCATATGACCAACAAAGCCAATGCCGCCTTGTTCGATAGCTCAACGTCAGAAGACGAAAATCCAGAAAAACATCCTGTACATGCAGCACAGGCTTGTGATGTATTTAGTGCCAACAAATGCACTGTCTGTAATACCTTCAATGAAAATGGTACCTTAACATGCGGGCATGCCGTCCCTATTGCCAATGAGGAAGGTAACTTGGCAATAGACTCAAAATGCAGTTCAGCAAAGAATGTAAGAAAAGTGAACATCACAGACATGAAGACAACACCAGACTTTGTACCATATTGTAATAATGTTGTTAACATCACTCAACCTCATTCTTTATATAAAGAGGTCAATGCTCAACAAGAAAGTGAGGAATTGAACAAAACCTCAAAACTGTCGTTAGGAAAATTAACATTCCATAAAGGTTACATCAATGACACAGTATGCACATGTGTACGCGACACAGGGTCCTGTCTTATCGGTCTTCGAAAGACCTTAGCTGATCCTAAAGACTACCTAGATGAGTACATCTATTGCAAAACTGTTTCAGGGACAGTAGAGAAATATCCCATGGCATGGGCCAATATAAAATCACCTTTCCTATCAGGCAGAGTAACTTGTGCTTTATTAGACAATCCATGTTGTGATTTATTAATTGGAAATGTATTAAATGTGACAGACTACACAGAGTCCAAAAGTCACCCACAGGAAAATGTTAACACCACAACAAATACTACCTTAACTACCCCACTCATCATACAACAACATGATGAACAGACCAAGATACCACACCATACCAACGTGATTACCATCTCAGAACAAGAAGAAACAGAAACTGGTGTGTATCAGCACAAAGAAAAAGGTGCAGAAAACAAACAGTTCACAACAGTGAGGAAAGATCACAAATCATCATGGTATATACTATACCTCCTATACTCTCTGTTAATTACACACATAACCAAGTGCACACAGTGTATAATTATACTTGCACTACTGATTGTGAATACAAAACAAATGTCTTCACAAACAGTTATATTTCCACATCATCATGACACAACACAGATGATATTACTCATGACAAACCAGCAGACTTTGTTACTTATGTCATTACTGTTGAACCAAATTTTGTTACTGCCACTCATAAGCTCTATGTTAAATCAACGCATACGAATATCTATGCTGAACAATGTAAAACATCAGTCGGTGGAATTACTGACAAAAATCAGCAACAAATTACCCTACATATTGTGGAAAATATACACAAATTGCAAAAGATCATACAAACATGCACGATTACAGTTCACAACGATACATGGTGTATTATTGTTGTTTGAACTATTGAATGTATACACACATGTACGAGTGCAGGTTTGGAGATAGCACTCAAAATGATCTCAACATAAAATTTGAAAATCCTTTTGGAAGATTTAAACCGTAACCCACTTTATATCCTTTAGATCCAGTAACTCCAGACTTGCCTTGTCTGCTATACGACTCCTCCTATCTGACATTCCTAATATCATTCACTATACTGACGACATCTGTGTCCATACAGAGACAACGACGGAACTATAACATTGACACCTGGACAGGCACGTTCTACTACTACTACCTAGTATCAGACAGCACTGACTGACAGTGAAAGCCTTCAAAGGTGAGCATGGCTTACCAAGAGATATCATTTTTGGGGTACAGAATATCCAATGGCTTTGTCATGACAGACAACAAAATTGTCTCCAAAATTCTAAAACTGTCACTTCCAACAAATAAGAAACAAGTCCGCAGTTTGTTGGGACTTATTAATTATTACAGAAACTTTATTCCTGATTTTTCAGAGCTGACTGAGGTTTTTTCTAACTTACTAACCAAGAATAAACCCGAAAAAGTTGTAAACGATGAATGCCTACGAAATGCATTTGATAAAGTTTTGGCACACTTTTCTGATAAGAATTCACCTAATCTCATCCTTAAATTGCCCAACATTCGTTTACCTTTCAGATTGAGAACAGATGCTAGCTCCATTGCGATCGGTGCAGTCCTATTGCAGGAATACAACGACATCCTGCATCCCGTTTGTTTTCTATCAAGAAAACTAAGGCCCCGAGAGCGGGCATGGTCCATTCCGCAATTAGAGGCATTGGCCTTAGTAGAAAGTGTGACGAAGCTGTCCAGATATCTTCTAGGACGTCACTTTATCATCGAAACTGACAACAGTCCATTAAGGTATATCAATTCCGCAGTACCATCAAATAATATGATTGCTCGCTGGTCCTTGAAGCTTCAGAATTTCAGTTTTGAAGTTCGCCATATTCCCGGCAGAATGAATACAATCGCCGACCTTTTGTCCCGTTGTCCGACAGACCCAGTAAGCAATGTCTGAGTGCACTGTGTAATATTACACTCAGCCCAACACAGCCACCAATGAGTGAATTTTTTCCATTCACCTACTGTGTAAGGTCTATAATTAAAATTGTGATACGGTTTAGAAACCGACATGTATAATATACTTATTTTAATCAAGTCATGTAATGAGTGTAGTATAATTGTCTAGTGTGTGTTAGAATGAGAACAATATTAATTGTATATATACACCAACAACAATGTCACAGACGCTTAACCACTTACCAGAAGCGAACTTTACCATTGTGACATTTGTGAGTGATTTTCTTCACCGTGATATTTTAACATGTGCAAATGTGGACCGAACATTGACTCCTACACCACCTCTGCAGCAAATTTAATCCAAATTGTTCGACGTTTGAACATCACAAATAAGAACAGTCGATCTTTATCCAGAATTTGTGAACACATCGGAAATAAGAACATTCCACCATAATCCGTTGTGATACTATAACATCAGACACGAACTGTGAGAACATTTTACTATCCGTTCCGAAATAAAACCGGATCATTTGTGTTCAGAACAGTGTAACATCAACCAAATTTTGCGTTTCGTGTATATTTCCGGTGTAATTTAAAAAGTCTAGCAAAATTAGCAGACGACATACAAAATTTCAAAAATTTATGACACTTGTAAAATCCTTTTGAATCTATAAAATATAATATACCAATTGGGTACTTATTTATTTTGATTAGTGTAATCTTAGAATCATATCTTGATTAATGTATTCATATTACCGACTTTTTCTCGTTAATATGAAGAAACGTCAAGCAATGACGCTAAGAAATTAAATAATTATTGTAATGTATGGAATTTCTTTAATGTCAAAATTACTTCCCTTGCATTTGTGAATTACATCAAGGGCCATAATTTGAAACATATTCATTAATGTATATTGTATAGATAGACATTTTGTTGCTCAAATGGTTAGCACAGCAGGTAGGCGTCCACCAAGCATGTCATAGAGCTGCCAACATTGCAAACCAACATAAGAAGCTCCTGACCAAATGAGGGCAGAGTTTAAGTGTTTAATACGACTAAATACAAAGCCGTATTTCAGTCTGGCTAGATGGTTGTTGCAAAACAATCATATTATTACGTTTTTTTTCAAATAGCTGCGAGGTAGATGCGTGAAGCTGGTGCTACTGATCTGACTGGGTATTATTGCAATGAAGGTAACCAGGCATCAGGGGGATGAAACCTGAATTGTGTTAAAAGTTGTACTTCATTTGTCATTTCAATGCAACTTACATTTTTTTGTATATATTTCTATGCCTTATATGTATTTTCATGCATAACACTGGGAAAAAGTAGTCTCTGACATGAAATTAACACTACCCCAGTATATACATACATCATGAATGAAAGATGGCATCTTTCATTGAGGTACCCGGGGAGAATGTCAGAGCCTAGCTACGCAGCAACATCGTTACGGCACCCGGCGGACAAGAGTTGTCGGCTGGCGAGATTCTTACCTGACACGCGACCAGCGCTGACGACAGACGCACGCAAAGCCACGTGACCCCACCAGAGGCAGTGGGCAGTGTGTGTGATAATCTCAGACCAAGCTGGGACTGGACATCTGAACGGACGTGTGTGTCGAGAGCAAGGCGTTTGTGTGAATCTCCGTGGTTGTGAGCTGAACGACTGATATCGTGAGCGTCAGACCTATGAGCTGTAATGTGGTTGTGAGTTATATGTTGTACATTGCTGTAATTATCGTTATGTATTTAATGTGGCAATAAATCCATAGAACTTGTGTTGCTGTGTCTTACGTCGAATCACGTTATACTGTACTGTCTCACATGTGTTAGCCAACGAGCCGAATATAAGATCCTGACACTGCTTGCTCAGCTTCCAATTTCCTAGCTGCTTGCTCAGCTTCCAATTTCTTAGCTGCTTGTTCCAACTCCATCCTTCTCAATTCCAACTCGGCCTTTCGATCTTCCCGTTCTGCTTGACGATACTCTCTCTCCACTTCCTGTATGTAATCCGTTAGAGCAGACCCCGCCAATCCCATTTCTTCCCCCTTTGCCTTTAATTCTGCTGTGCTAAGTTTAGGGGTGGCCATTATACAGAGAGGTAAGCTAGCAGGTCTAGTACAATATAACTGCAAATTACTATACAGATATATGAACAAGTACTATAAATCTAGATATTACTACACACAGCACATTCACTCAGTGACAAGAGTAGAATTAGGACCACAGACCTATGCAGACGTGTGAAGTGTGAACAGGTAAGATTTTAATCCTAACCCCTATCCACATTCACTCTAGCTGGATTCTCCAAAATGATATCTCCCTCTTATAACTAAAGATCCCGTGTCAAAAGACCCCGTTGTCAGAAGATCCCACTGTCAAAGGTTCCTGCTTGCAGGAGATCTCGCTGTCCAAGGATTCCGTTTACGGGAGATCCCGCTGTCCAAAGATCCCGTTTACGAGAGATCCCGCTGTCCAAAGATCACGTTTACGAGAGATCCCGCTGTCCAAAGATCACGTTTACGAGCCCCCAATAATGTCGTGTCCTCCTTTATAGTGTCGTCCCTGGAGTGAAGAGAGCCGACACACACATTATAATATTTTTCCCCTCTCAATATTCTGGAGAATCCACCAGCTTCCGTCCAACACACTCCATCAGCCTATGGACACCTTTTCCTATCACTCTCACACTGTCGTACTATGCCCCCTTCTCATACTTCCCCAACGCAACATACTCAACAACTCTTGCTTCTAGAAATTAATAAAGAGTAATTTATTAAAATAAAAGTGTAACGTATATGAGACGTGTATGTGAAGAAAATGTGTGACGTGTTCTATAAAGGGTGTAGACTCTGACTCTCAGACAGCAACCCAGTCAGCTGATCACAGCAAAGATAGACCACAGCACGTTACGTCAGAACAAGTACGTCTCACCCGTTGCCGGAACCATCTTGCCGGATAATGCTTTGCCTCTGTAGACCTCTGGTAATCCAATTTCATGAACATCCGAAATAGACACCGGTGGTATTAACAGTTAATCATGGACCGGTTGCACTCTACACAATGTCCGTTCCTAATGTTCCTAAACAAACTGCACAAGTCTTTTGTAGTGTGTACGCAGTTAGTTAGTTAGTTAGTTAGTCGACAGATCATCCTCGTTGCACATCGAACCATTCAGTCCATAAGTGCTAATTACTAATGTTAATTGTTACTGTACTAACACTAGGTACTCTTAGCCGGTTCTCGGTTCGTTACTACTGTCTGATGCTGTGTGGTGCATCAGTATGCATCACTCTCTTTGATGAATCAATTTCCTTCTAGCGTAAGTTACGTTTCTGTATGCAACTTTATTGACTCTTGAACTGGTGTTCTTCAGAATGGGTTTTTTAATTCTTTCCCAAAACTTGTAGAGTTTCCTTGGATCTGGTAGGGAACCTAGGATAGAAACAACACATCTGGTGATAGTACTAGTCACTGATCCCTTCGGCTGAGTGTAAGCCTATCACCTTGCTTAATGATCTTTAGCTAACTAGACTTAGTCATAGAGCAGATTAGCTACCCACCTAGAGTCGAATCAGGCTATGACAAAGAAAAAATCACCAAACAGAATGCGGAACCCCGCCCACCAGGGACACCTACGGGAAGATCCCAATTATCCCTCATTACTCAACTAGTAAAGCTTATCAACACTTCACTAATCTATTCTAGCTAACAGAGCCAAGTATCACTTCACTACTCTAGCTAGTTTCCACTAACAGTGCTAATCATCACACTATAGTTTAACAAGGCTACTGCCTAAAGTAATTATAACGAATATATTATAATAGGTTATACCTTAAATGGCACTACTGCAGTCCTATCAATCATATCTACATCTGCCATTATAGGCACGTGCAAAATTAAGTCACTAATTAACACACGGTAGATATTATTTCCACTAAGCACTGCAGTGCCCTGGCACTCCAACTAGAGCATTATTCAAGTTCCCCCCTAGTTGATCTCAACTCGAGTTTATATCGCAAACTACCAAAGTTGGCCACGTGACGTTATCCTTTACCCCCCCCCCCCCCCCCCCACACAGGTGGCACAGTGGCAAATCATCCCCTGTCAAGAACTATTTTCCTGGCTTAAATCCTGTCAAAGTTGTCAGTAATTGCCTAGATTCTCAAAACAAGCCAGCTAGTTTCTGTATACTCCCAACAAAGAGTTTCGATACCAAGCTGCCAATCATCTTGATGTTCCGGAAACCAAGAATTGACAGATGCACTGTTTTCCGTACTAGGTACTTCCGTTTTACATCTGCCCCTGTGATCTCACGGCTTCCATCTGCATTCAAATGTTGACAAACTTGTCACTCTTCTGTTCCGTGGTGACAATCCCAGCAGCCATTTCCGTCTGATGTCCGGCCGTATAGATGACAAACGGAACCATTCCATATCCTAAGCTGACAATATATGTGATTCTACTTGTTAATGAACTGCCAACTCTGTGTATCCATTCCTTCTCACTCACCACCAAATGTGTTTATGGGCTGACACGATGTAACCTGTGCAGCTGTGTTTACTCTGTTAGTACGACTGTTGTGGCCCAGAAAATATACGCCACGCAAACGTCGGTATTATTATCTGGGTTAACTCAGGGCGCTCATGACAATGTCGCTACACATTCTGTCTGTGTACATGAGTGATATCATGTCGCTACATATTCTGTCCGTGTATACGAGTGATATCATGCCGCTACATATTCTGTCCGTGTATACGAGTGATATCATGTTGCTACATAGTCTGTCTGTGTACACGAGTGATATCATGTCGCTACACATTCTGTCTGTGTACACGAGTGATATGTTGCTACATATTCTGTCTGTGTACACGAGTGATATCATGTCGCTACATATTCTGTCTGTGTACACGAGTGATATCATGTCACTACATATTCTGTCCGCGTACACGAGTGATATAATGTCGCTATATATTCTGTCTGTGTACACGAGTGATATCATGTCGCTACATATTCTGTCTGTGTACACGAGTGATATCATGTCGCTACATATTCTTTCTGTGTACACGAGTGATATCATGTCGCTACATATTCTGTCTGTGTACACGAATGATGTCATGTCGCTACATATTCTTCCTGTGTACACGAGTGATATCATGTTGCTACATATTCTGTCCGTGTACATGAGTGATATCATGTCGCTACATATTCTGTCTGTGTACACGAGTGATATCATGTCGCTACATATTCTTTCTGTGTACACGAGTGATATCAGTCGCTACACATTCTGTCCATGTACACGAGTGATATGATGTTGCTACATATTCTGTCTGTGTACACGAGTGATATCATGTCACTACATATTCTGTCCGTGTACACGAGTGATATCATGTTGCTACATATTCTGTCCGTGTACACGAGTGATATCGTGTCGCTACATATTCTGTCTGTGTACACGAATGATGTCATGTCGCTACATATTCTGTCCGTGTACACAAATGATGTCATGTCGCTACATATTCTTCCTGTGTACACGAGTGATATCATGTTGCTACATATTCTGTCCGTGTACACGAGTGATATCATGTCGCTACATATTCTGTCTGTGTACACGAGTGATATCATGTCGCTACATATTGTTTCTGTGTACACGAGTGATATCATGTCGCTACACATTCTGTCTGTGTACACGAGTGATATCATGTCACTACATATTCTGTCTGTGTACACGAGTGATATCATGTCACTACATATTCTGTCTGTGTACACGAGTGATATCATGTCGCTAAATATTCTGTCTGTGTACACGAATGATGTCATGTTGCTACATATTCTGTCCGTGTACACGAATGATGTCATGTCGCTACATATTCTTCCTGTGTACACGAGTGATATCATGTTGCTACATATTCTGTCCGTGTACACGAAGTGATAGCATGTCGCTACTATTCTGTCTGTGTACACGCGTGATATCATGTCGCTACATATTGTTTCTGTGTACACGAGTGTATCATTGTCTCTACACATTCTGTCTGTGTACACGAGTGATATCATGTCACTACACATTCTGTCTGTGTACATGAGTGATATCATGTCACTACATATTGTTTCTGTGTACACGAGTGATATCATGTCGCTACATATTCTGTCTGTGTACACGAGTGATATCATGTCGCTACATATTGTTTCTGTGTACATGAGTGATATCATGTCACTACATATTCTGTCCGTGTACACGAGTGATATCATGTCGCTACATATTCTGTCTGTGTACACGAGTGATATCATGTCGCTACACATTCTGTCTGTGTACACGAGTGATATCATGTCACTACACATTCTGTCTGTGTACACGAGTGATATCATGTCACTACACATTCTGTCTGTGTACACGAGTGATATCATGTCACTACACATTCTGTCTGTGTACACGAGTGATATCATGTCGCTAAATATTCTGTCTGTGTACACGAGTGATATCATGTCGCAAACACTATATATGTTCTATCTATCTACACATCCCACTCCGTGGCGAAGGATGTTACGGACGCAGTTCGTAATCCCGCATACCTGCGTTCGAAACACAGCTGCAGGCATTCTGGCAGCAAACAGTCTTGCGTTGTTTTTAACGAAAGGTATGAGTGCAGTCGTTCAGAAAGCAATGGCAACCTACTGAACGTAAACTTGCCACGAGATCACAACATAAAAAAATTCTGGTGTTGACTGCGATGTCCTGTAAAGGATATGCGACTAACTTTAACTTGAACTATGTACACAAGTGATGTAATGGTTAACGCTACATGTTCTGTGTACACGAGTCGCTAACATTACATGTCGCAGCCATTATTGAAAAGGGTTACATTCACGATCTACTTCATTGCAGCGGGTTTGACCCCAAATGTCTGCCCACAGAGCTGCTCTCGCCAGCCCCAAACCCCGCACAGACCACCAACTCCGTACCTCCACCCACGACCCCTTTGGGATCCCCCCTTCCCCCAGCCCAATAAAATGTGCACTTTTGACCCGAATGAGGGAGCGTGAAGCAAAATAACGGGCTCTAGAGAGTTTAAAATGGCTTGACCTCTCAGCCGGGGAGACCCCCGTGTTTTTTCTAGCCGTGCACGTGCGTGACCAAATATGGCTGTCACAACTGTTCTGATCGTCTGCACGTGCTGGGATCCATATATTACCTGTACCTGGTTTGCTGTCATCCCGTGAATCTATGTGCTATAATCCAGTGGATCTATGTGCTATAATCCCGTGAATCTGGTGCTATAATCCAGTGGATCTATGTGATATAATCCCGTGAATCTATGTGCTATAATCCAGTGGATCTATGTGCTATAATCCCGTGAATCTATGTGCTATTATCCAGTGGATCTATGTGCTATAATCCCGTGGATCTATGTGCTATAATCCCATGGATCTATGTGTTATAATACGGTGGATCTATGTGCTATAATCCCGTGGATCTATGTGCTATAATCCCGTGGATCTATGTGCTATAATCTCGTGTGTCTATGTGCTATAATCTCGTGTGTCTATGTACTATAAACTAGTGTATCTGTGTACTATAATCCAGTGTATCTATGTGCTTTTATGCAGTGATAGTTTATACATACGATATAATGCAGTGATAGATTATATATGTGCTATAGTACGGTGAGATTATCTATGAGAACGGATTAAGTGACCAGGAATTGACCTACAACAGTGCATCGGTCATGTTTCCGTGAACTGTGACTAAGTGACAAGCATGTGCCACGTGATCCGGTGACAGCGTATCTGTGAGCGGGGACCACGTGCCTCTGTGCTACAGTGTGTGACCTCGTGTCTATGTGTGACCACTGAGTGACCACTGTGTGCCCACTGTGTGACCACTGAGTGACCACTGTGTGACCAGGGGTCGTCATACAACGACTTCGTGACCATGAATCTTTGGGCTACAGTCACGGGACCAAGAATCTATGCGCTACCACCTTGTGACCACGAATCTGTGCTACAATCACATGACCAAGAATCTATGTGCTACAATCACGTGACCATGAATGTATGGATTACCAGCATGTGACTATATTTCCATATGCCACATTCACGTGACCGTGTACCTATGTGCTACAGTCACGTGGCTATGAATCTATATGCTACACTCCTGAGACCATAATCTATGTGCTACATTCACGTGACTGTGAATCTATGGGATACCAGCAATTGACCATGTGTGAATATACTACATTCACGTGACCATGTACCTATGTTCTATGAGCACGTGACAGTGCATCTACATCCGGTAAAAGTACATTCACCGGATATCCGCCATGATGATGTCACCGCTGGAGATAACCGCGGACTTGTATGACTGGTGTTACGGAAGTTCGTGGAGACATGCGCAGAGCCAGGTAACTCTTGTGTGTGTGTGTGTGCGCGCTCATGTGTACGTATGTGTGTATATGTACATATATAGCGGTGGTTTAGTGGCTAGCTCTCTTCCATGCCAAGGCAGTGTTCCTGTCGCCTGCTCTGGTACACGCAGAACTATGATTTCCCACCAGTCCGGCTCTGGGGTGGACCCACCTTCACACACATGACTATCAGACAATTTTCATGACATTATCTTGGAAGGAGAATCTATGTGGAAGGGAACTGGCACACAAACACCAGTATTTGCTATGGGACTACATGTTTAAATTACAAGTATTGGTACAACTATAACATGTGTACAGTTGTGATATATATACATGTATAGTATTGATACAATAATGAAAATGGGCAAAGGCTGCTAGAGAATTTCACCAGAAACGATCTATGTATTACAAACTCCTTGCTTAAAACAAAAGAGCGGTATAAGGTCACATGGAAACATCCAAGATCTGGCCATTGGCACCAGCTGGACTTCATCATCACACGGAGACAACATCTGAACAATACATCATTAACTCGAAGTTACCACAGTGCTGACTGTGATACAGATCATTCTTTTGTTGTTGCAAGGATTAGACTGAGACCAAAGAGAATCTACACAGCTAAACACAAATCTAGCCCCAGGATTAATATTTTAATATTATTAACACACAAGATCCTTATAAGTGATTTGAGTTCCAAAAGTAACTTGAAGACGCTTTCACTGATACATCAGAAAATTGTACAGCAAGTGAAAAGTGGGGTAAACTTAAGGAAACTCTTGATAAAACAGAGGTAGGGGTTTACGGCACTGTGGATCATAGGAGGCAGGACTGGTTTGCAGCAAACAGCCAGACACTGCAGCCATTGATTTATAGAAAGAAGATAGTTCTCTTAAGAAACAAGGAAAGAACAAAGCGAAACACTCTCAGTGAGCTAAAGCAAACAAGGAAGGATGTACAAAAGGCTGCCAGACAGTATACAAACGACTAATGGATCAAGTTATGTGAGTGCATTTAAAATGCAAGTTAGTCGTTAGTTAGTCGTGCGTCGCGGTTCTAACATCACAGCAAAGGATCGACCCCGTTATGCTGCGTTCCCGTGCCAGTGAATATCACATAAAATGTTCCTCACTGCCCCAAGTGAAAAGTGGAAAAGATAGGAGTCTCGACCCCAAAAAACAAACAAACAAAAACGGCCCGCTCAGGCACAATGTTCAAAATGCAACCGCCATAATGTCACTACAAAAGTCCTCTACGAATATTACAGTTCATCCCTGATGGAATTGGCAGTCACTTTCCCAACCGGATGTTCACCTACAAAGTCTCGATGTCTCTAGATATTGTTGTTCCGTTTCTAGATGGTTTCTAGCCACCACGCCATTTGTTCTCCAAAATGTAGATCACGCAACAAAACAACCTCTAACACAGTGGTTCTCAACCTTTTTTGGCCCATGCCCCCCTTTACCATATGTTCAGAACGTCATTCTCTCTCCCCCCCCCCCCTTTTTCGAATGTCCTCCCTATAAATCCCCCCTCCCCCACCCTTACACAGTATACATAAAAATGGAAGCTAAATTTAACACATACTAGAACAAGTCTAGACATCTACATAAATGTGATTTGTGGGTCTATTTACGTTATAAAACGAATTTCATTAGTACGAGAAGTACAGAACCGTAAAATTTAGAGGGAAAAATAATATCAAGAAACTGGTTCTTGTATTAATGCGATTCTGAAATAATCTTGATTCCCCCCCCCCCCCCCCAACCCTAAAATTCCCCCCTGGGGTGGGGGGGGGGGGGAATTCCCCACCGGTTGAGATCCACTGCTCTAACAGATGTAAAGAAACATTTCACTGTACATAATGCCGTTGCCAGAATACCAACACAAAAGTCCTCCTCGAAAACACAGTTCATCATCGATGGAAACGGCAGTCACTGGCAAAACCAGCAGCCACACATTTCTGCATCATCATCATCATCATCATCATCAAATGCCGTGCCGGCTGGCGTAGGCGTTCATGGCTCTCCACAGATCTCGGTCTTTGGTGTTCTGGATCAACTCTGCTGATGGTATTCCTCCATGCCACCGTCTCAATCCATCCTGCATCATTTCTCTTGGTCTGCCTCTGCCTCTCTCAAAATAAAGTTGATTTGATTTGATTTGATGTGATCTCTTCTCCTCGATCTTTCCAGTTGTCACGATGTTCTCCAATGCCTCTCTTCTCATCACATGACCAAGAAAGCTGTTTGTCTCTTTCTTATTGTTGCATATAGTTTCTAGTTTCATTAGCCTCTTTCAGGCAATCGTTTGTTAGTTGCTCTGGCAGTCCAAGGAATTCGCAACATTCGTCTTAAAAACCACATCTCTGTTGCTTCTAAGTTCTTCCTAATTTGTTCATTTACATTCCTAGATTCGCTGCCATACAGCAAAACTGGTTCTATATAGCATTTTAGCACTCTCTTTCTTACATTCATTGATAGCGACTTATTGCATAAGATATTCTTCATTTCTGAAATGCGGCTTTTGTCTGCCCTATTATGCTCTTAATCTCTGTTGTAGATCTTCCATCTGATGTTATAAGTGCCCCTAGGTATTTAAAATTATCCACTTGGTTGAGAATTTCCCCTTCTATTTCTGTGGCACATTTGGTGTCCCCATTTTCTTTGATATCATCATTGTTACTGTTTTCTTGATATTCAAGGAGAGTCCTTTCTATGCACTCTCTGATACTGCAATGTTCAATAATTGTTGTAGGTATGTTGCATTATCCGCCACCAATACTGTGTCATATGCATAGCGTATATTGTTTATATTATATCCTCCGATTAGTATTCCTGGCTTCTCTTGATCTCTCTCATTATTACCTCGCTATTTATATTTCTGCATAAGTCAAGAAAAACCGGTCACTTCTGCGACACACCAGCCGCCATACGTGCAGATATTTCTGGATGTTGTTATTCCGTTTCTAGTCGTTATCTAGCCAGCTACGCCATTTTGAGCATGCAGATCACCACAACACCTCGGAAAGATGTAGAAAACATTTCACTGTACATAATGCCGTCTTCAGAACGCCAAAACAATAGTCCTCCACGAGAGCATAGTTCATCGTCAAAAGAAGCGACAGTCAACCAGAAGACCAGCAGCCACACATTTCTGCATAAGGAACAAAACCCGGTCAATTCTGGGACAAAAATGCAAGTGATAATGGAAACATCAGAAGCATGTATGGAGGGATAAAGAAAGCCCGTGGTCCGATGATCAAAAGAAGTGCACCACTGAAAACCTTGACTGGAGAAATCATCACTGGTAAGAAACAGCAGATGGATAGATGGGTAGAGCACTATTTAGAACTTTACTCAAGCGAGACCAAACTAGCAGATGATGCCCTCAACGCCATAGAGGCCCTACCAAATCTTCACCACCTGGACACACTTCCCATCATAACAGAAGTTAAGTGTCCTGTAATGAACGTGCTTCTGGCAAGGCTCCTAGTAAGTATGGGATTCCAATAGAGGTTATCAGAAGTGGACAAGACACACTCACACTACAGATCCACCAGATAATAGAGCTATGTTAGTTAGTAAGTTAGTCGAGGTTCCAACTTCACGGCAACGGGTCGTCCCCATTATGCTCCATTCCCGTGCCAGCGAATATCACACAGAATGCTTCCTACTGTCCAATGCGAAAAGTGGAATAGACGGGAGTCTCGACAATCCAACAGCCCGCACAGGTACACTGTGCGTAATGCCGCCGTCAGAATGTCAACACAAAATTCATCCACGAATACCACAGTTCATCGTCGATGGACTCGGCAGTCACTAGAAAGACCTCATTGACCCGGGTTTTCTCACATGGCTCGGTCTCTCACCGCAGGGCGACCCGCCAAAAGTGTCGCACAAAGCACGAACTCCGCAGCTTCAGCGCCGACTCCCAGGAGTCTCCCGAAAAATGCACTCGTGAACCGAAAAGGCAAAATAGTCAATTCAGCAACCATTGTTCCGAACATGCAGTTCACTGTACAGGACAGATGTAAAAGCATTCCACGCGAATTTCACAGCTTACTGTGTCGCCCACGCACTCACTCAGTAGCAGAGTGACGGAACCATGTACTACCAGTCCAACATGAGGAACATTCGATTGCAAACGGTAGCCACAAGCATAAACACGCCACAGGCCTTAACCAACTTGTTATTTTCTTCATCCGTGTTTTGCGTTTTTTCGTGGTTCCACATGTTATTTTTGCAGTATTTAAAATGCTTGATTTGAACATCTCCCATTCTTCTTCCACTGTTTTTCTTTCTAAAGGTAATTTTACAAAGATTTCAGTTAGTTCTTTCTCGTAATTTTCCCTTACTGCCTCGTCTTTAAGGTTTTTTAAGTTTACTGATTCGCCATGGCATGTATTTTCATGCTCTTTGCTTTCTTCTTCTGATGGTTCTTATTGTAGCAACGACTGTTTTATGATCTGTGTTTATACTTAAATTGGGCACTGCCTTTGCATCTAATATATTTCTCTTTCTGGTATTTCTTGTTATATAAAATCAATTGGCTTTTAGTATCTAGATCGTTCCATTATACCATGTGTTATACTTGTGAGTCTTTATGTTTATAGAATGTGTTCTTATATAGAGGTCGTGTTGGCTGCAAAGCTCTATCAGTCTACTTCCGGTATCATTTATTGCATTATTTTTTTGACTGATCTCCAAATGCTCTCAGATGTTTTTCTATGCCACTCTTGTTATATCCTAGTCTTGTATTGAGTCTCCCATTACTATTGATATTGCCTGCAATCTATTTATTTAGCACATCATGATGCTTCGTAGAATTCCTCGCATTCTTGCATATTTTGTTTGTATTACATGGTGCGTATATTTGTACATATGTTTAATTGTTTGTTCTTTTATTCTCAATGTTATGATTCTTTCTGATATATATATAATATATATATATATATATATAAATATATATATATAATATATATATATATATATATATATAGATATATATATATATCTTTCTTGTTCTACTCCAGAGTAGACAAATATGTATCTGTGGGTGGAGCTCCTTGCTCCTTTCCCCCTTTGTTTCTGGTGTCCACTATTCCCATAAGTCCAGTACACATTAACGAGTAGACTAGCTAATGTCAGATGAGTTAACGAGTAGACTAGCTAATGTCAGTATGAATTAACGAGTAGAGTAGCTAATGTCATCATGTAACTAGTAGACTAGTTAATGTCAGTATGAATTAACGAGTAGCCTAGCTAATGTCAGTATGAATTAACGAGTAGACTAGATAATGTCAATATGAATTAACGAGTAGAAAAGCTAATGTCAGTATAATTAACGAGTAGACCAAGCTAATATCAGTGTGAGTTAACTAGTAGACTAGCTAATGTCATCCATGTAATTAGTAGACTAGCTAATGACAATGTCAGTATGAAATTACGAGTAGACTTGCTATGTCATCATGTAACTAGCAGACTAGCTAATGTCAGTATGAATTAACGAGTAGCTTGCTAATGTCATCATGTAACTAGCAGATTAACTAATGTCAGTATGAATTAACTAGTAGACTAGCTAATATCAGTGAGTTAACTAGTAGACTAGCTAATGTCATCATGTAATTAGTAGACTAGCTAATGTCAGTATTAAATAACGAGTAGACTAGCTAATATCAGTGTGAGTTAACTAGTAGACTAGCTAATGTCATCATGTAATTAGTAGACTAGCTAATGTCAGTATGAATTAACGAGTAGATGCTAATGTCATCATGTAACTAGCAGACTAGCTAATGACAGTATGAATAACGAGTAGACTAGCTAATGTCAGTATGAATTAACGCGTAGACTAGCCATAAGTGTGAGTTAACTAGTAGAAGCTAATGTTAGTATGAATTAACGAGTAGACTAGCTAATGTCAGTATGATTAACGAGTAGACTAGCTAATATCAGTGTGAATTAACGAGTAGAATAGCTAATGTCAGTATGAATTAACGAGTAGACTAGCTAATATCAGTGTGAGTTAACTAGTAGGACTAGCTAATATCAGTATGAATTAACGAGTAGACTAGCTAATGTCAGTATGAATTAACGAGTAGAATAGCTAATATCAGTATGAATCAACGAATAGGCTAGCTAATGTCATGATTAATTAACGTTAGACTATCTAATGTAAGTGTGATTACCGAATAAACTGACTAAAGTAAATGTGAGGCAAGTCGTCATCGATAAATATATTGTTCATGACATTTGAAAAGTATAATGTTTATCCAAAGACAACGTTGACACTGTCCTTAAACACAACAGCCTTGCGGGCTATCTGGCACATGTGCAGTCTGTGACTGCCCCCAGATAAGGCTGCCTGTAACCAGTTGTTACCAAGCTATTACTGAACACGCCTGTGCAAGTGTGAGTACATGATTGAAGCCTCGCGATTGAAGCCTCTTCAGTTTCTTGTCAACTTACGACAATCATTGCCAGGTGTATTTCGGTAAGTG
Organism: Cepaea nemoralis; assembly: GCA_014155875.1. Classification (NCBI taxonomy): domain Eukaryota; kingdom Metazoa; phylum Mollusca; class Gastropoda; order Stylommatophora; family Helicidae; genus Cepaea; species Cepaea nemoralis. The sequence goes on from JACEFZ010012183.1 coordinate 29,792, forward strand.
AGATTATAAAATCAAACATCCACGCAAAGAACCATGTACGCGCACGAGGTAGGGCGGGAATATGTCTCTTTGTTGGCAGTAGTTTGACAATATACTCAAGTTTGATGACTTAATCATTTATGCTGTCTAAACACTGTCCTGTCATCAAGGTTACTTTCAAAAAATGCTAGGGAGCGTGGTGTCTCGTACCATATTGACTGACGTCATAGATATTGTATAAGATAATACTCAAAATAGTGTTACGGCGATATAGAACGTTGCGACGCATGCGTTTCTTCAGCTACCAACAGTCACGTGACTATAGTTTATTATTGTGTTACGTGGTTCAAATCACCACTGGCTATAAGTTATAATTCTGTTATTTTACATTCACTGGCGCCATCTTGTGTAGTGTGTATCTACGATATACACTCACTGACGCCATTTTGTGGTGTATGTATATCTGTGCTATTTGTGTACTGAAGCTATCTTGTTGTGTGTACATCTGTGATATTTGTTTACTGAGCTGCCTTGTGGTGTGTGTATGTGTGATATTTGTGTACTGAGACTAACTTTGCTGTGTGTATCTGTGATATTTATTTGCTAAGGGTACCTTTTGGGTGTGTGTCTGTGATGTTTGTTTAATGAGACTATCGTGTGATTTACTGAGCGCCACTGTGATGTATTGAGACCAACTTGTGATGTAATGAGGCCAACTTGTGATGTAATGAGACCAACTTGTGATGTAATGAGGCCAACTTGTGATGTTTGTATTTGTGACGTGTACACTAGGTGACACCTTCTTGTGTTGAGACAGACAAGAACCGCACTCGCAACGTTTTTCAATATTGATTACCTTCAGAAAAAGACAAGTAAATCCCCATAATCCCAGTGACTTCCGGTGTGAGCTACTTCCGCGCCCAACCAAGTCTGAAACGGAGATTGATACTCCGATGTGTGTTGGCTGATGGAAGGAATCAGAGAGAGAGAGAGAGAGAGAGAGAGAGAGAGAGAGAGAGAGAGAGAGAGAGAGAGAGAGAGAGAAGGGTTGGGGAGTGAGCGGGAGAGAGGGGGAAGAGAGAAGATAGGGAGGAGAGGGAGGGTGGGGGGGGGGGGGTGAGATCTAGGAATAACAAGTCAGCAATCATTATCATCATCATTATCATCATTCATCACCATCATCATCAATACCACCATCATCACATCAACATAATCATCATCAATCCGTGTGTCAGTGATGTCGTCACCTGTCATCACCCACATCAGTAGTTGTGTTCTGGCAGCCCCGTGGGTGCTGGTGTGCTGGTGTGCTGGTGTGCTGGTCAGACGCTCGCCTGCCAGCTCCGTGGTCGTGGTTCCAGTCTACAGCGGGCCTCCCAGGTCCACCCCGCCAAGCCTGGGCACCCGGACACGCCTCGGGAAGACAAGGCGGCCAGCGTGACGCTGACTACACGCCCCAACGATGGGTCGATACAAAATCTGGCTGTAGCACCATATGCTCACTGTTGCCCAGGGCGGGGGAAAAGGTCCCTGACTTGTTGACTACCTCACATCCAAGACCTAGCACAGACCTCCACTAGACATAGCACAAACCTCCACTAGACATAGCATAGACCTCCACTAGACATAGCACAGACCTCCACTAGACATAGCACAGGCCTCCAGTAGACATAGCACAGACCTCCACTAGACATAGCACAGACCTCCACTAGACATAGCACAGACCTCCACTAGACATAGCACAGCCTCCACTAGACATAGCACAGGCCTCCGTAGGACATAGCACAGACCTCCACTAGACATAGCACAGACCTCACTAGACATAGCAGAGACCTCCACTAGACATAGCACAGACCTCCACTAGACATAGCACAGGCCTCCAGTAGACATAGCACAGACCTCCACTAGACATAGCACAGAACTCCACTAGACATAGCACATACCTCCACAGAAATAGCACAGGAACTCCACTAGACATAGCACAGGAGGCCTCCAGTAGACATGCACAGACCTCCACTAGACATAGCACAGACCTCCACTAGACATAGCAGAGACCTCAACTAGACATAGCACAGACCTCCAGCAGACATAGCACAGACCTCCAGTAGACATAGCACAGACCTCCACTAGACATAGCACAGAACTCCACTAGACATAGCCCAGACCTCCACTAGACATAGCACAGACCTCCAGTAGACATAGCACAGGCCTCCAGTAGACATAGCACAGGCCTACAGTAGACATAGCACAGGCCTCCACTAACATAGCACAGGCCTCAACTAGACATAGCACAGACCTCACTAGACCTAGCACAGGCCTCCACTAACATAGCACAGACCTGCACTAGACATAGCAAAGACCTGCACTAGACATAGCACAGACCTGCACTAGACATAGCACAGACCTCCACTAGACATAGCACAGAACCTCCAGCAGACATAGCCCATACCTCACTAGACCTAGCAAAGACCTCACTATACATAGCAAGACCTCCACTAGACAAGCAAAGGCCTCCACTAGACATAGAACAGACCTCACTGACATAGCTGTAGCATAACGCAGCCAACATTATTCATCTTATCAACAAATGCCGCAAAAAGAGAGAAACCAACATTAAAAGAAATGACTTCACAAACGCAATTGGAGATTGGGACGTAAAACTTAACATCGAAACTGGAACTGAACAAGTGACAAATGACGGATTCTTAGAAGGATTCATCAGACCAAGCTCGGAAAATCATTGGATGAAAAAACCACTGACCCGCCTTCGCGCCAGTGCATAATTAACATATATCCCCATTTCATCAGAAATGTTAAAACCGCACTTTGTCTGAATTCGCCATGGACGGATGTGAGAATATGGTGTGATCAAAATTCAATGGACAAGGCAAAAGTCTGGATCCGAGTGATCTTGGTGGCTACATACAACAACACCCCAACCATCAGCAAACTAACCACCTAAAATCAGACCTGAGAGAGGGAAGCCGAGAGAGGATGAACCACAAGTGAGATGGAGGATGACTTCGCTATGAGCAGAGCAGGGGGAGGCCTTCAGTGGAGCTATAACGGGCAGACCTGACGTGGATCCATCAGTCAATGGACCCTGGCTTACCAATCTTCCAGTCACCAGGTTACATTTTCCTTGGTGTCGAACCCACACCCAATTTCAGGAAAAACTGATAATGTTTATGGTTGAGACACCACTATCATACTTATATGTACAACATCAAAATGTTTACTATGTTTCACACTTGTTGACATCTCATATATTGATGCTTGTTATTGATTGTCTGGGACAATGGTCAATGTGCAACTGTTTCTATTACTTGTGTGTAAATCACAATAGAGATGTATGTACTGACAGAAGGCTCAGGCCAGTCAATAAATGATTACATGAATTGACCTTCTGTTAATTGTCAAGTTCAAACCTATCTGTGTCAACAACTTCTGTGCATCATGTGTCAAAATCTAATGTGATTGATTATGTGTTTGATTGTTAAAGATGAATTAACTCATAATGACTTACTAAAGGGGAAATAAAAGACTCTATACCTATAAACTGCTCAACATCCATGTTTTCTTCATCTAATCAGGCTGAGAAAATTCTCCTGACTTTCTCAGATTTGATAAACTAAAAGGGGGCTCCAGAGCTATCAGAATCATTGGAGAAGGGGCAGATTCCCAATTAGTAAATTACCATTCTTACCAGGGCCATAATCTATATCTCCTAGACAATACTTAACAAAAACGAGGCCTGCAGATAACTCAAGGTTCATATTCTGGGGTTATTGAGATAGAAGAGGATGGGGCTCTACATCTTTTGTTAGAGATGGGGCATGCACTACAGTGATCTCCCACACTCCCTTCAAAAATATATGACATATTGTGGTCTACGTCCTGGATGGTCCCATATATTAACCTTTAAACAATCACTAAAAATACATGAACACAGTTATCTTTAGATTTTGAACATTGTCATTTTCTAGAATGTTTAAGATACCATGTGGGTATTGATTGACAGCCACATGATATGAATGACATTTATAGATAAAATAAGATAGGTGACTAATCTTTACTCCTGGAGAAGGAGCCATGTTCATATATTGCTTCTACTTCAGAAAGAGGTGCCCAGGTGAAATATATAGTGTGTATCTACTCTACCAACACTACTTCTCTTCCAGAGAAGGTGTTCTATTCCTGTGAAGTCTGAACTTAACAGCATTTCATCAACCACCGAAAATCTTATCCGTTGGGAAACCTCTGTCTAATTTCAGATTCTTTTCTTACTAGGAATTATTGTGGTTACTTCAGTGCCTGCTGCCTTTGGCTTTTCCAGCATTGACAGACAGACAACATAGGGTGTTTTTAATATTGCACATGCTCTGTTGTATCTTTGCAGATCAGGGACTGACAAGCGTACGCGGATCAGACTAGCTGCAATTATATTGTTAATCAGAGCACAGCAATAAAATATAGACATGGCGGAAACTGCAAAGTTAGAGCCCAAATACAGAAACAGGTAGGGAATGCGGGTTAGATGGCCTTGAGCTAGCTAACTATGTTTCGGATGCATTTGACAAAAGGGAAAGACTGCAAGCTGAATTGACTCAGAAAGAAAAAAAACTTCAAGCAGAATTGGAGGAGAAAGAGAAACGATTTCAAGCAGAATTGGAGGAGAAAGAGAAACGACTACAGGCTGAAATGGAAGATAGGAGAGAGAGCGTCAACACCAACTGGAGTTGAGGAGAATGGAGATTGAAGTGGAGATCCGGAGAATAGAGAAAGGGAGTGGTCCTACACCCTCAACCTCATCAGGATCGCCAGTGACAGAACCACCTCACGTCTCTCAACTTAATTCAGGAGCTATGTCATTTCCTCTGGACCCCTTAATGAACAGACTGACCACATCGAATTTTTATCACGCTTCGAGGCCATTGGCTGTCAGCTGTGGGCTTGAAGAGAGTAGATGGGCGACGAAGTTGGCGCAGGCCTTAAGATCCACGGCGTATGAAGTGTTCTCAAGACTCACTAGAGAGGAACAACAGAAAACTACACAACTCAAGACGGCACTCTTAAGCCGATTCGAAGTGGACGCCGAATCTTATAAACTCAGGTTCAAAGCCGCAAGGAAGGAACCGGGTGAGAGCTACGCACAGCTAGTCGAAAGACTGAAGTCATACATACAAAGATGGACTTGCTTGGGAGGATTTGAGGAAAATTATGAAGGACTCCGTGAAATGATTATCATTGATCAGATCAGGGGAAAATGCAGAACGAAATGAAGGCATTCCTAACCCAAAACGGGGCTGACCGCCTGGAATCTATAATCATCCTGGCAGAGAGATTTGAGAAATCTCAAAAGGAGATGGGAGGAAAAGGGACGTTCGAACAAACACCCCTCTCAAAACAAAACTCCACAGCCAAAAGAGGGTGAAAACACTGTAGCCACCAAGAAAAAGGGGAAATCCCCGAAAAAACTCAACACTCAGTCCAAACAGCGCCGAAGGAGGACAAACCATTCTGTACCCATTGCAAAATTAAAGGTCACACATTTCAGAGTTGCAGAAAGAAGCCCCTCCACACACAGCGGCATGTTTGGCCAACCGAAAAGAGAGAAAAGTGAGCACTGGTGAAACGTCCAAACAGACACCTCATCAAGACACAGCATCTCGTATTCCGGTTGTAGAATCCATCTTGCTAAATGGATTCCAAACGACCTGTTTATATGATACTGGATTATCGTATGACTGTGTTGTTTCATCATCCTTGTTCACCCTGAACAGGTGACAGAGGAAATAGTGGAATTGCAGGGACCACTGAAGAGTCAACAAAAATATGTCTCTTCCAGTGGCAAAAGTGAACATAGCCCGCGCGTATGTCACCGGGACGATCAAGGCAGCCATCTTGGACGATCCGATATATCCTGTAATCCTCGGGTGTAGATTTATCGTTCTAGGAGAACGGTTCAACCTGGGGCGATGGCGGCCATGACCACTCGATCACAGGCAACAAAAACTCCAGAATCAACTACGCCAATCCCTCGAACGGAGGAACTGAAGAGGGCACAAGCAGCCGACAGCACCTTGGAACCCTGCTTCAGAAAACTGCCAAAATCACATTTACCTCTACGTAAAGGTGGTCTGTTCATGAAGTCAGCACTTCTTTACAGAAAAGCAGGACGAGCTGGACAAGAGTTAATCAACTTGTTGTACCGACTCAATACAGGACTCAAATCTTAGAGATGGGTCACAGTCTACCATTCAGTGGGCACTATGGGTATCAACGCTACTACACAGCGGATTACCACTCACTACTTTTGGCCAGGATGAACTCAGACATACAAACGGTTTGTAAAATCATGCCACAGTGTCAGAAAGTATCACCAAAACACCGGACACCACCGGCAATGTTGGGTGATCGCCAATCACTGGAATTCCATTTGAGAAAGTGGCAGTAGACATAATCGGACCTCTCTCAGCAACGAAGAGGCGAAACCGATTCATATTAACGCTTGTGGACACAACAACCATGTGGGCCGAAGCAGTCGCTGATGCATTATTAGGAATATTCACACGTCTAGGATTCCCACAACGGATCTTGACGGACAACGGTTCACAGTTCGTGGTAAACTCATGGAAGAGACCTTCAGACTTTTTCATGCCCGCCATATCTTCAGTTCACCATATCACCCTCAGTCAAATGGACTTGTGGAAAGGTGGAACGGGACATTGATTAGTATCCTGCGCAAAATTGCCCAGGAGAAGACAGAGGATTGGGACTTGTATTTACCCGCAGCTTTATTCGCTTACAGGGAAGTACCCCATCACTCAACAGGTTTTGCTCCAGCCACACTGTTGTTTGGACGACCGATCAAGGGACCACTGAGGCGTTACTCCGAACGTGGACTGATAATACTACAGATGATACAGTCGTGACTGCATGAAACATATGTTGCCGAGTTGAAAAATCGGTTTACAACACAGTTGGAAACAAGCGAATGTCATCTACGTCAAGCCAGACGAAGAATTGCTCGTAACTTCAACCGCAAGGCAAAGGATAGAGAGTTAGAGGTAGGAGAGAAGGTGATGTTGCTGCTTCCAACCAGTCAGAATAAGCTGCAATCGGATGGAGAGGACCTTATGTAGTGACGGAGAAGATCTCACGTACCAACTACAGAATTTCAGTCAAAGGCAAGATGAAAGTATTCACATAAACCTCTTGAAGAAATATCATGAAAGACCCTCAACCACCGAACCTGCACATCTGATGGCCATGAGTGTGGCTACTGAAGTCGAAGAAGGATCAACAATGGGAGTCGAGTGCCAACTGCAAGCCAAGAGACCTTTAAGGATGTGGAAATCAATCCCAACTTAACAAAGGATCAGCAAAAGCAGATTAGGGAACTTATGGCGAAATATGCAGAAGTACTTACTGATAAGCCAGAAGAACTGATTGGAGGAATTTGACATGAAGTTAAATGACCCAGTGCCTGTGCGAGTCAAGACTTACCCAGTTCCTTATGCCAAGCAAAAGACTTTAGAGGAAGAAATACAACAGCTGCTCACCGCAGGAAAATAATCTCACATCTGAATCACCTTACAGTGCTAGCGTCGTCTTATTGAGAAAGCCAAGCGGAGAACATAGATTGTGCATCGATTATCGACAGCTCAATGCTATAACTGAATTCCAAGCAGAACCTCTGCCGGATCAGAATAAACTCTTCACAGCACTCAACCGAGCTAAGTACTTTACTAGGATTGATCTCAGTAAGGGATATTACCAGATTCCTGTAAAACCGGAAGTTGGACCATGGTTGGCTTTCAGCACGCCTGGAGGACACTATGAGTTCCAACGTTCTCTTCCATTCGGATTAAGTAATGCTCCCAGCGTCTTTACACGTATGATGAGAAAATTACTTGACCCACTACAGCATCCAGACATCAGTCACTTCATGGATGACATCCTGATCGCAACTGAAACATTTGAAGAGCATGTAGAAACCCTGCATCTTTTGTTCAGGCGCCTCAGAGAAACTGGATTGACGGCTAGACCAAAGAAGTGTCAGATAGGATTCCAAGAATTGGACTTTCTAGGTCATAAGATATCTCATGGACTGATAACTCCACAAGAGGAAATGTGGACAAACTCCAGAGAGCCACCTCGTCCAAAAACAAAGAAGGATGTAAGATCATTTGTATCCTTATGTGGATTCTATCAAAAATACATCAAGGACTTCAATACTCTGTCAGCACCTTTAACGGATCTCACAAAAAGGGGAAACCAGAGAAAGTCACTTGGTCAGCTGACTGTGAGAGAGCTTTCACAGCACTAAAGCAGGCATTAACTGCTCATCAGTCTTACATCTACAGACCTCGACCAACCATTCGTGCTGCGCACCGATGCCAGTAACATAGGAATTGGGGCAACGCTGTTGCAGAGAAAGGGAGATGTAACATCAGAGCTATTCCCTGTGGCCTATGCTAGCAGGAAATTGAATGCAGCAGAGAGAAATTACAGTACTATCGAGAGAGAATGTCTTGCGCTCGTATGGAGTGTACAGAAATTTCAAGCATACCTATATGGCAAACATTTCACAGTGCAATGTGACCATCAACCACTCATGTTTCTCGCAGCATCTAAGACTCTGAATGCCCGACTTATGAGATGGTCGCTGCTTCTTCAACCTTACTCGTCCAGGTGAATATGTTCCTGGGAAAATGAATGTGGGAGCGGACTTCCTGAGTCGACACCCAGTGCCTGATGAACCAGGTCAATCAGATGCAGAAGAGAATACAGGGGAGGACAAATGGGAAACAGCTTGATAACTGAAAATGTTGGAAACATAGTTCCATACCATAGAACAATCTGGAGTGGGGCCATGTAGCATAACGCAGCCACATTATTCATCTTATCAACAAATGCCGCAAAAAGAGGAAACAACATTAAAAGAAATTGACTTCACAAACGCAATTGGAGATTGGGACGTTAAAACTTAACATCGAAACTGGAACTGAACAAGTGACAAATGACGTGGATTCTTAGAAGGATTTCATCAGACCAAGCTCGGAAAATCATTGGATGAAAAAACCACCTGACCCGCCTTCGCGCCAGTGCATAATTAACATATATCCCCATTTCATCAGAAATGTAATCACCGCACTTTTGTCTGAATTCGCTCCATGGACGGATGTGAGAATATGGTGTGATCAAAATTCAATGGACAAGGCAAAAGTCTGGATCCGAGTGATCTGGTGCTACATACCAACAACCACCCAACACATCAGCAAACTAACCACCTAAATCAGACCTGAGAGAGGGAAGCCGAGAGAGGATGAACCACAAGTGAGATGGAGGATGACTTCGCTATGAGCAGAGCATGGGGAGGCCTTCAGTGGAGCATACGGGCAGACCTGACGTGGATCCATCAGTCAATGGACCCTGGCTTACCTAATCTTCCAGTCACCAGGTTACATTTTCCTTGGTCGAACCCACACCCAATTTCAGGAAAAACTGATAATGTTTATGGTTGAGACACCACTATCATACTTAATATGTACAACATCAAAATGTTTACTATGTTTTCACACTTGTTGACATCTCATATATTGATGCTTGTTATTGATTGTCTGGGCAATGGTCCAATGTGCAACTGTTCTATTACTTTGTGTAAAGCACAATAGAGATGTATGTAAGACCAGAAGGCTCAGGCCAGTCAATAAATGATTAACTTGAATTGACCTTCTGTTAATTTGTCAAGTTCAAACCTATCTGTGTCAACACTTCTTTGTGCATCATGTTGTCAAAATCTAATGTGATTGATTATGTGTTTGATTGTTAAAAGATGAATTAATCATAATGACTTACTAAAGGGGGAAATAAAAGACTCTATACCTATAAACTGCTCAACATCCATGTTTCTTCATCTAAATCAGGCTGAGAAAAATTCTCCTGACTTTCCTCAGATTTGATAAACTAAAAGGGGGCTCAGAGCTATCCGAATCATTGGAGAAGGGGCAGATTCCCAATAGTAAATTACCATTCTTACCAGGGCCATAATCTATATCTCCTAGACAATACTAAACAAAACGAGGCCTGCAGATAACTCAATTCATATTATGGGGTTATTGAAGATAGAAGAGGATGGGGCTCTACATCTTTGTTAGAGATGGGGCATGCACTACAGTGATCTCCCACCCTTCAAAAAAATATGACAATAGCACAGGCCTCCACTAGACACAGCACAGACCTCCACTAGACATAGCACAGACCTCCAGTAGACATAGCACAGGCCTCCAATAGACATAGCACAGGCCTCCAATAGACATAGCACAGGCCTCCAGTAGACATAGCACAGGCCTCCACTAGACATAGCACAGGCCTCCAGTAGTCATAGCACAGACCTCCACTAGACATAGCACAGACCTCCACTAGACATAGCACATACCTCCACTAGACATAGCACAGACCTCCACTAGACATAGCACAGACTCCAGTAGACATAACAAAGGCCTCCAGTAGACATAGCACAGACCTCCAGTAGACATAGCACAGGCCTCCAGTAGACATAGCACAGACCTCCACTAGACATAGCCACAGACCTCCACTAGACATAGCACAGGCCTCCAGTAGACATAGCACAGGCCCGCACTAGACATAGCACAGGCCTCCAGTAGACATAGCACAGACCTCCACTAGACATAGCACAGACCTCCACTAGACATAGCACAGACCTCACTAGACATAGCACAGCCTCCAGTAGTCATAGCACATACCTCCACTAGACATAGCACAGACCTCCACTAGACATAGCACAGAACTCCTAGACATAGCACAGACCTCCACTAGACATAGCAGAGACCTCCACTAGACATAGCAGAGACCTCCAGTAGACATAGCAGAGACCTCTAGTAGACATAGCAGAGACCTCATGTAGACATAGCACAGACCTCCACTAGACATAGCACAGACCTCCACTAGACATAGCACAGACCTCCACTAGACATAGCACAGACCTCCTCTAGACATAGAACAGAACTCACTAGACATAGCACAGAACTCCACTAGACATAGCACAGACCTCCACTAGACATAGCACAGAGCTCCACTAGACATAGCATAGAACTCCACTAGACATAGCACAGAACTCCACTATACATAGCACATAACTCCACTATACATAGCACAGAACTCCACTAGACATAGAACAGACCTCCACTAGACATAGCACAGACCTCCACTAGACATAGCACAGACCTCCACTAGGACATAGCACAGAACTCCACTAGACATAGCACAGAACTCCACTCGACATACACAGACCTCACATCGACATCATAGCACAGACCTCCACTAGACATAGCACAGACCTCCACTAACATAGCACAGAACTCCATAGACATAGCACAGACCTCATGTAGACAGCGCACAACCTCCACTAGATATAGCACAGAACTCCACTAGACATAGCACAGAACTCCACTAGACATAGCACAGACCTCACTAGACATAGCACAGAACTCCACTAGACATAGCACAGAACTCCACTAGACATAGCAGAGACCTCCACTAGACATAGCACAGAACTCCACTAGACATAGCACAGAACTCCACTAGACATAGCACAGAAACTCACTAGACATAGCACAGACCTCCACTAGATATAGCACAGAACTCCACTAGACATAGCACAGAACTCCATTAGACATAGCACAGAACTCCACTAGACATAGCACAGAACTCCACTAGACATAGCACAGACTCCACTAGTACATAGCACAGAACTCCACTAGACATAGCAGAGACCTCCACTAGAAATAATGCAATAACAACGTTGATAATCATTTATAATTCCTGTCACTGCTTCTAACGGAAGGTTACTGTGGATATTCTGCCGTCAATGACGACTCAACATTTCACCAACATTGATCTGCCGTCAATGACGACTCAACATTTCACCAAAAATGACAAATTTGATTGTCCCAGACACGTTTGCTTGAGGACATGTCCCTATAGGACACACATGTTCATTATTCATGGAATCCCTTCGCAGAAAAGTCCGCTAGGCGCCGGGACATTAGCCGGCGCCCTATCGCCTGGGTCAAAGAGATGGGTTGCGGTTGTGAATTTATGATAAGTTGCAAAGTTATGATTGACAGCTTGCCACATACCACACCCCAGGCGGGGACTGCCATTGTAACATTTGTTGCCGGACACTAGAAACTAGGTCATGCATAATTAAACACCTGGTACCGGCTCATATTTAATGCTGTTTATTGCTGGCTTATTAATCTCTTGTGGGAAGTGTGATGGTTGACGGATGGCTTGTATCTTTTCGCTGTCTATTGTAACGTGTTCTGTTGTGATCGTTTCTTTCTGCGTTATACCGATTGTTTGTATAGCTCGCCGCGTGTTTGTATAGCTCTCCGTGTGTTTGTATAGCTCTCTATGCATTTGTATAGCTCTCAGTGTGTTTGTATAGCTCTACGTGTTTGTAGAGCTCTCTATGCATTTGTATAGCTCTCTAGTGTGTTTGTATAGCTCTCCGTGTTTGTATAGCTCTCAGTGTGTTTGTATAGCTCTCTATGCATTTGTATAGCTCTCAGTGTGTTTGTATAGCTCTCCGGTGTTTGTATAGCTCTCCGTGTATGTGTATAATATACCGTGTTTTGTATATCCCTATGTGTTTGTATATCTCACGAGTTTTTGTATATCCCTCTATGTGTTGTATATCTCACGTGATTTTGTATATCCCTCTATGTGTTTGTATAGCGCTCCGTGTGTTGTATAGCTCTCCGTGTGTTTGTATAGCTCTCTATTTGTTTTTTAGCCCTCCGTGTTTTGTATAGCTCTCCGTTTGTATAGCTCGCTATGTGTTTGTATAGCTCTCCGTATGTATATCTCTCTGTGTGTTTGGATATCTCGCTATGTGTTTGTATAACTCTCCATGTGTTTGTATAGCTCTCCTCTTGTATGTCTCTCTGTGTGTTTGTATACCTCTCTACGTGTTTGTCGTGTGCATGTTGATTATATATGTGTTAGTTGCAGGATTTGTCACCTGCAATCTCTCGTGGACTTTACTTCCATGCTGGGAAGAAATGTTGCGCTTTCTTTCTTTCTTTCTTTCTTTCTTTCTTTCTTTCTTTCTTTCTTTCTTTCTTTCTTTCTTTCTTTCTTTCTTTCTTTCTTTCTGCCTGCCTGCCCTGCCCTGCCCTGCCCTGTCCTGCCTGCCTGCCTGTCTGTCTGTCTTTGTTTGTTTGTTTGTTTGTCCTTCCGTTCGTCAGTCCGTTCGTCCGTCAGACCGACCGCCCGCCCGCCCATTCCGCCCGCCGATTCCGCCCGCCTGTATATCTGTCTTTCTGCGAGTGTACGAGAGAGCTTGAGTACATATGTGTTAGGAGTTGTGGTATTGAGTTGTTTTGTTAACTCATAACATTGATTAATTGCGGTTGTGTGCATGAAAAGTGTTATGTGCATAACCTAATAGACTGAAAATATTATTCGAGTTCAGTTTGAATTCTATTTGTGTACAGTTTGAGTTTGTTCAGAAGTAAAGAGTAATAGTTGTATATAATCAAGTGTAATACTGAGATGGTAACATCAGAGAGCCGCGGCACTCAAAGATAATATTTAATATTCAATATACAGTTCGCGGAGTTTGACTCAAGAGAAAGAAGTGGGATGCAGAGGTGTTTCCAAGGCACCAGGGCCGGGTTACATACTGGCCAAGACCTATTGACGCGTCCTCGTCGAGCGTCCTGGGCAACAGGTCCTTTCGGGGTCCTGGCTAAAGTCAGTAGGATCGCCGATTCCTCCGAAGTCGGAGAGTGTTTGCCTGTACGGCGAGGAACCACCAGTCTGCACACCAATAAGCCAGACATGGGAGAACGGATACTCACGCAAACCTCAGGTCCTGTATGACATCACACTGATGTTGGACAACAGGATGCCTTCATCCGACATACAGGACTTCGCGTTGGAGCTCAAGCCAACGAACACAAGCAAGCAAGCAAGCAAGCAAGAGAAAGAAGTCACATATATAGTCAAAAGTAATCATATCAGCTCCGAACGACACTATCAGTCCGTGTCGACGATTTCAGCTACGCGTGACTCAGTTGCCCCGTAGTAAATCACAATGACTTCATTAACAAAAAGATATAAAACTACGGAGCCCATTAGCAGTATCAACAACAAGAAATTATTATTCTATCAACTGCTCCGTGGCAATGTTTCATGGCAAATGTAGGTCCTATAAACAGAAGGAAGAAGTCGAATGAGGAGTCGGAGGACGAGAAGGGTGAGAAGAGAAGCAGCAGCAGCAGAAGAAGAAGAAGAAGAAGAAGCATTTGTGCACGTATATTTGTATCAGCAGCTTAGTACAGGCACGAAATATTATTGGGAACAAACATGGATATGAGCTTTCAAAAGCCTCGTCAATAAGCAAGCCTTTCTGTCGAGTCTAGGCCGGCTGCGCGTGCACAAGCAGAAACAGAGCCAGCTTTCTGGCTCAGATGGCATTTTAAAGAGCAGGATCTGCAGAAGTGCAGGTTTGATAAACCGGCCAGAAAACAGCTCGGTCACGAACACCAGGGCACGGCTAGAGCTGGAATACAGCATGGGTGATGGGTCGTGTCTTTACCTGACCGGCGAATCTGATTGGTTGGTTGTGTGTGTGTAGACGTGACTTTATTTGAACGGTCCTTACTTACCTTCGTTCTCCACATTTGTTGACATTGATTGGTAGTCACTGATGGGTAATGATTGACAGTCGGAAAGAGGTAATGATTAACAGTCAGAGAAGGGAAAGGATTAGTAGTAACTGAGAGGTAATGATTGGTATTGACACACATAAACACACATATATACCACCACACACACATATACAGATATACACACATCATACACATACAGGCAGTCACACATACAAACCCTCAAACACATAGACATATATACACCACTCACGCACATACACACACTCCTATACACATACACACACATACACCAGCACATCCCCACACACTTATATACAAGGAAACACACACAGATGTATACAATGATACACACAGAAATGACTACAGTAATACACACATTGACACAGATCCACAAGCAGATATACGATGAAACACAAAGATATATCCAGCGTTACACAAACAGATATACGATGAAACAGCCACAAAGCCTGTACCCGTGACTTCGGCTCGAACTGGAACAAACGAGGTCAGTAGTTTATGTGGTCACTGGAACAAACGAGGTCAGTAGTTTATGTGGTGACTGGAACAAAACGAGGTCAGTTAGTTTATGTGGTGACTGGAACATAGTCAGCTAGTTTATGTGGTCACTGGAACAACAGGTCAGTTAGTTTATGTGTTCATGGAACAGACGAGGTCAGTTAGTTTATGTGTCATGGAACAGACGAGGTCAGCTAGTTTATGTGGTCATTGGAACAGACGAGGTCAGTTAGTTTATGTGGTCATTGGAACAGACGAGGTCAGCTAGTTATGTGGTCATGGAACAGACGAGTGTCAGCTAGTTTATGTGGTTATTGAAACAAACGAGGTCAGAGGTTATTTGTGGTCACTGGAACAGACGAGGTCAGCTAGTTTATGTGGTCACTGGAACATAGGTCAGCTAGTTTATGTGGTCACTGGAACAGACGAGGTCAGCTAGTTTATGTGGTCATTGGAACAAACGAGGTCAGTTAGTTTATGTGGTCACTGGAACATAGGTCAGCTAGTTTATGTGGTCACTGAAACAAACGAGGTCAGTTAGTTTATGTTGGACTGGAACAAACGAGGTCAATTAGTTTATGTGGTCACTGGAACAAACGAGGTCATTAGTTTATGTGGTCACTGAACAAACGAGGTCAGTTAGTTTATGTGCTGACTGGAACAAACGAGGTCAGCTAGTTTATTTGTCATGGAACAAACGAGGTCAGCTAGTTTATGTGGTCATTGAACAAACGAGGTCAGTTAGTTTATGTGGTCACTGGAACAGACGAGGTCAGTTAGTTTATGTGGTCACTGGAACATAGGTCAGCTAGTTTATGTGGTCACTGGAACATAGGTCAGCTAGTTTATGTGGTCACTGGAACAAACGAGGTCAGTAGTTTATGTGGTCCACTGGAACAAACGAGGTTCATTAGTTTATGTGGTCACTGAAACAAACGAGGTCAGTTAGTTTATGTGGTGACTGGAACAAACGAGGTCAGCTAGTTATGTGGTCATGGAATAAACGAGGTCAGTTAGTTTATGTGGTCATGGAACAAAGAGGTCAGTTAGTTTATGTGGTAATTGGAACAAACGATGTCAGTTAGTTATGTGGTCACTGGAACATAGGTCAGCTAGTTTAGTGGTCACTAGAACATAGGTCAGCTAGTTTATGTGGTCACTGGAACATAGGTCAGGTAGGTATGTGGTCACTGGAACATAGGTCAGTTAGTTTATGTGGTCACTGGAACAAACGAGGTCAGTTAGTTTATGTGGTCACTGGAAAAACGAGGTCAGTTAGTTTATGTGGTGACTGGAACAAACGAGGTCAGTTAGTTTATGTGGTGACTGGAACATAGGTCAGCTAGTTTATGTGGTCAAGGAACAAACGAGGTCAGTTAGTTTATGTGGTGACTGGAACAAACGAGGTCAGTTAGTTTATGTGGTGACTGGAACATAGGTCAGCTAGTTTATGTGGTCAGTGGAACAACGAGGTCAGTTAGTTTATGTGGTCATTGGAACAGACGAGGTCAGTTAGTTTATGTGGTCATTGAACAGGACGATGGTCAGCTAGTTTATGTGGTCATTGGAACAGACGAGGTCAGCTAGTTTATGTGGTCATTGGAACAGAACGAGGTCAGCTAGTTTATGTGGTCATGGAACAGACGAGGTCAGCTAGTTTATGTGGTCACTGTAACAAACGAGGTCAGTTAGTTTATGTGGTCATTGGAACAGACGAGGTCAGTTAGTTTATGTGGTCATTGGAACAGACGAGGTCAGCTAGTTTATGTGGTCATTGGAACAGACGAGGTCAGTTAGTTTATGGGGTCATTGGAACAGACGAGGTCAGCTAGTTTATGTGGTCATTGGAACAAACGAGGTCAGTTAGTTTATGTGGTGACTGGAACAAACGAGGTCAGCTAGTTTATGTGGTCACTGGAACAGACGAGGTAGCTAGTTTATGTGGTCAGTGGAACAAACGAGGTCAGTTAGTTTATGTGGTCATTGGAACAGACGAGGTCAGTTAGTTATGTGGTCATTGGAACAGACGAGGTCAGCTAGTTTATGTGGTCACTGGAACATAGGTCAGCTAGTTTATGTGGTCACTGGAACATAGGTCAGGTAGGTTATGTGGTCACGGAACATAGGTCAGTTAGTTATGTGGTCACTGGAACAACGAGGTCAGTTAGTTTATGTGGTCACTGGAACAAACGAGGTCAGTTAGTTTGTGGTGACTGGAACAAACGAGGTCAGTTAGTTTATGTGGTGACTGGAACATAGGTCAGCTAGTTTATGTGGTCAATGGAACAACGAGGTCAGTTAGTTTATGTGGTGACTGGAAACAAACGAGGTCAGTTAGTTTATGTGGTGACTGGAACATAGGTCAGCTAGTTTATGTGGTCAGTGGAACAACGAGGTCAGTAGTTTATGTGGTCATTGGAACAGACGAGGTCAGTTAGTTTATGTGGTCATTGGAACAGACGGGAGCTAGTTTATGTGGTCATTGGAACAGACGAGGTCAGCTAGTTATGTGGTCATGGAACAGACGAGGTCAGCTAGTTTATGTGGTCATGGAACAGACGAGGTCAGCTAGTTTATGTGGTCACTGTAACAAACGAGGTCAGTTAGTTTATGTGGTCATTGGAACAGACGAGGTCAGTTAGTTTATGTGGTCATTGAACAGACGAGGTCAGCTAGTTTATGTGGTCATTGGAACAGACGAGGTCAGTTTTTTTTTAGTTATGGGGTCATGGAACAGACGAGGTCAGCTAGTTTATGTGGTCATTGAAACAGACGAGGTCGCTAGTGTATGTGGTATTGGAAACAACGAGGTCAGATAGTTTATGTGGTCACTGGAAACAGACGAGGTAGCTAGTTATGTGGTCACTGGAACATAGGTCAGCTAGTTTATGTGGTCACTGGAAATAGGTCAATTATTTATGTGGTCATGGAACATAGGTCAGCTAGTTATGTGGTCACTGGAACAGACGAGGTCAGCTAGTTTATGTGGTCATTGGAAACAGACGAGGTCAGTTAGTTTATGTGGTCATTGGAACAGACGAGGTCAGCTAGTTATGTGGTCATTGGAACAAACGAGGTCAGTTAGTTTATTGTGGTCACTGGAACAGACGAGGTCAGCTAGTTATGTGGTCACTGGAACATAGGTCAGCTAGTTTATGTGGTCCACTGGAACATAGGTCAGCTAGTTTATGTGGTCCTTGGAACAGACGAGGTCAGCTAGTTTATGTGGTCACTGGAACATACGAGGTCAGTTAGTTTATGTGGTCATTGGAACAGACGAGGTCAGCTAGTTTATGTGGCACTGGAACATACGAGGTCAGTTAGTTTATGTGGTCATTGGAACAAACGAGGTGAGCTAGTTTATGTGGTCATTGGAAAAGACGAGGTCAGCTAGTTTATGTGGTCATTGGAACAGACGAGTCAGTTAGTTTATGTGGTCATTGGAACAGACGAGGTCAGTTAGTTTATGTGGTCACTGGAAACATAGGTCAGCTAGTTTATGGGGTCACTGGAACATAGGTCAGATAGTTTATGTGTTCACTGGAACAAACGAGGTCAGTTAGTTTATGTGGTCACTGGAACAGGACGAGGTCAGTTAGTTTATGTGGTCATTGGAACAGACGAGGTCAGCTAGTTTATGTGGTCACTGGAACATAGGTCAGTTAGTTTATGTGGTCAACATAACATAGTTCAGCTAGTTTATGTGGTCACTGAAACAAACCAGGTCAGTTAGTTTATGTGATGACTGGAACAAAACGAGGTCAGCTATTTTATGTGGTCATTGGAACAAAACGAGGTCAGTTAGTTTATGTGGTCATGGAAACAAACGAGGTCAGTTAGTTTATGTGGTCACTGGAACATAGGTCAGATTAGTTTATGTGGTCACTGGAACATAGGTCAGATAGTTTATGTGGTCACTGGAACATAGGTCAGCTAGTTATGTGGGTCACTGGACATAGGTCAGTTAGTTTATGTGGTCACTGGAACAAACGAGGTCAGTTAGTTTATGTGGTGACTGGAACATAGGTCAGCTAGTTTATGTGGTCAATGGAACAAACGAGGCAGTTAGTTTATGTGTGACTGGAACAAACGAGGTCAGTTAGTTTATGTGGTCATTGGAACAGACGAGGTCAGTTAGTTTATGTGGTCATTGGAACAGACGAGGTCAGCTAGTTTATGTGGTCATTGGAACAGACGAGGTCAGCTAGTTTATGTGGTCATTGGAACGACGAGGTCAGCTAGTTTATGGGGTCATTGGAACAGACGAGGTCAGCTAGTTTGTGGTCACTGTAACAAACGAGGTCAGTTAGTTTTATGTGGTCATTGGAACAGACGAGGTCAGTTAGTTTATGTGGTCATTGGAACAGACGAGGTCAGCTAGTTTATGTGGTCATTGGAACAGACGAGGTCAGTTAGTTTATGGGGTCATTGGAACAGACGAGGTCAGCTAGTTATGTGGTCATTGGAAAAGACGAGGTCAGCTAGTGTATGTGGTTATTGGAACAAACGAGGTCAGCTAGTTTATGTGGTCACTGGAACAGACGAGGTAGCTAGTTTATGTGGTCACTGGAACATAGGTCAGCTAGTTTATGTGGTCACTGGAACATAGGTCAGTAGTTTATGTGGTCACTGGAACATAGGTCAGCTAGTTTATGTGGTCACTGGAACAGACGAGGTCAGCTAGTTTATGTGGTCATTGGAACAGACGAGGTCAGTTAGTTTATGTGGTCATTGGAACAGACGAGGTCAGCTAGTTTATGTGGTCATTGGAACAAACGAGGTCAGTTAGTTATGTGGTCACTGGAACAGACGAGGTCAGCTAGTTTATGTGGTCACTGGAACATAGTCAGCTAGTTTATGTGGTCACTGGAACATAGGTCAGCTAGTTTATGTGGTCCTTGGAACAGACGAGGTCAGCTAGTTATGTGGTCACTGGAACATACGAGTCAGTTAGTTTATGTGGTCATTGGAACAGACGAGGTCAGCTAGTTTATGTGGTCACTGGAACATACGAGGTCAGTAGTTTATGTGGTCATTGGACAAACGAGGTGAGCTAGTTTATGTGGTCATTGGAACAGACGAGGTCAGCTAGTTTATGTGGTCATGGAACAGACGAGGTCAGTTAGTTTATGTGGTCATTGGAACAGACGAGGTCAGTTAGTTTATGTGGTCACTGAACATAGGTCAGCTAGTTTATGTGGT
The DNA here is from genome assembly GCA_014155875.1 of Cepaea nemoralis. Taxonomy (NCBI): domain Eukaryota; kingdom Metazoa; phylum Mollusca; class Gastropoda; order Stylommatophora; family Helicidae; genus Cepaea; species Cepaea nemoralis. Next base: position 50,197 of record JACEFZ010012183.1, read on the forward strand.
CACTGGAACATAGGTCAGCTAGTTTATGTGTTCACTGGAAAAAACGAGGTCAGTTAGTTATGTGGTCACTGGAACAGACGAGGTCAGTTAGTTTATGTGGTCATTGGAACAGACGAGGTCAGCTAGTTTATGTGGTCACTGGAACATAGGTCATTAGTTTATGTGGTCAACATAACATAGTTCAGCTAGTTTATGTGGTCACTGAAACAAACCAGGTCAGTTAGTTTATGTGATGACTGGAACAAACGAGGTCAGCTATTTATATGGTCTCATGGAACAAACGAGGTCAGTTAGTTTATGTGGTCATTGGAACAAACGAGGTCAGTTAGTTTATGTGGTCACTGGAACATAGGTCAGTTAGTTTATGTGGTCACTGGAACATAGGTCAGTTAGTTTATGTGGTCACTGGAACATAGGTCAGTTAGTTTATGTGATCACTGGAACATAGGTCAGTTAGTTTATGTGGTCACTGGAACAAACGAGGTCAGTTAGTTTATGTGGTCACGGAACAACGAGGTCAGTTAGATTATGTGGTGACTGGAACAAACGAGGTCAGTTAGTTTATGTGGTGACTGGAACATAGGTCAGCTAGTTTAGTGGTCACTGGAACAAACGAGGTCAGTTAGTTATGTGTGACTGGAAAAAACGAGGTCAGTTAGTTATGTGGTGACTGGAACATAGGTCAGCTAGTTTATGTGGTCACTGGAACAAACGAGGTCAGTTAGTTTATGTGGTCATTGGAACAGACGAGGTCAGTTAGTTATGTGGTCATTGGAACAGACGAGGTCAGCTAGTTTATGTGGTCATTGGAACAGACGAGGTCAGCTAGTTTATGTGGTCATTGGAACAGACGAGGTCAGCTAGTTTATGTGGTCATTCGAACAGACGAGGTCAGAGTTTATGTGGTCATGGAACAGACGAGGTCAGCTAGTTTATGTGGCATTGGAGCAGACGAGGTCAGCTAGTTTATGTGGTCACTGGAACAGACGAGGTCAGCTAGTTTATGTGGTCATTGGAACAGACGAGGTCAGTTAGTTTATGTGGTCATTGGAACAGACGAGGTCAGCTAGTTTATGTGGTCATTGGAACAGACGAGGTCAGCTAGTTTATGTGGTCATTGAACAGACGAGGTCAGTTAGTTATGTGGTCATTGGAACAGACGAGGTCAGCTAGTTTATGTGGTCATTGGAACATAGGTCAGTTAGTTTATGTAGTTAACATAACATAGTTCAGCTAGTTATGTGGTCACTGAAAACAAAGAGGTCAGTTAGTTTATGTGATGACTGGAACAAACGAGGTCAGCTAGTTTATGTGGTCATTGGAATAAACGAGGTCAGTTAGTTTATGTGGTCATTGGAACAAACGAGGTCAAATAGTTTATGTGGTCATTGGAACAAACGAGGTCAGTTAGTTATGTGGTCACTGGAACATAGGTCAGCTAGCTTATGTGGTCACTGGAACATAGGTCAGCTAGTTTATGTGGTCACTGGAACATAGGTCAGCTAGGTTATGTGGTCACTGGAACATAGGTCAGTTAGTTTATGTGGTGACTGGAACAAACGAGGTCAGTTAGTTTATGTGGTCACTGGAACAAACGAGGTCAGTTAGTTATGTGGTGACTGGAACAAACGAGGTCAGTTAGTTTATGTGGTGACTGGAACATAGGTCAGCTAGTTTTATGGTCACTGGAAAAAATGAGGTCAGTTAGTTTATGTGGTGACTGGAACAAACGAGGTCAGTTAGTTTATGTGGTGACTGGAACATAGGTCAGCTAGTTTATGTGGTCACTGGAACAAACGAAGTCAGTTAGTTTATGTGGTCATTGGAACGACGAGGTCAGTTAGTTTATGGGGTCATTGGAACAGACGAGGTCAGCTAGTTTATGTGGTCACTGGAACAGACGAGGTCAGCTAGTTTATGTGGTCATTGGAACAGACGAGGTCAGCTAGTTTATGTGGTCATTCGAACAGACGAGGTCAGTAGTTTATGTGTCATTGGAACAGACGAGGTCAGCTAGTTATGTGGTCATTGGAACAGACGAGGTCAGCTAGTTTATGTGGTCACTGGAACAGACGAGGTCAGCTAGTTTATGTGGTCATTGGAACAGACGAGGTCAGTTAGTTTATGTGGTCATTGTAACAGACGAGGCAGCTAGTTTATGTGGTCATTGAACAGACGAGGTCAGTTAGTTTATGTGGTCATTGGAACAGACGAGGTCAGTTAGTTTATGTGGTCATTGGAACAGACGAGGTCAGTTAGTTTATGTGGTCATTGGAACAGACGAGGTCAGTTAGTTTATGTGGTCATTTGAACAGACGAGGTCAGTTAGTTTATGTGGTCATTGGAACAGACGAGGTCAGCTAGTTTATGTGGTCAATGGAACAAACGAGGTCAGTTAGTTTGTGTGGTCACTGAAACAAACGAGGTCAGTTAGTATATGTGGTGACTGCAACAAACGAGGTCAGCTAGTTTATGTGGTCATTGGAACAAACGGGTCAGTTAGTTATGTGGTCATTGGAACAAACGAGGGTCAGTTAGTTTATGTGGTCATTGGAACAAACGAGGTCAGTTAGTTTTATGTGGTCATTGGAACAAACGAGGTCAGTTAGTTTAGGTGATCATGGAACAAACGAGGTCAGTTAGTTTATGTGGTCATTGGAACAAACGAGGTCAGTTAGTTTATGTGGTCACTGGAACATAGGTCAGCTAGTTTATGTGGTCATTGGAACATAGGTCAGCTAGTTTATGTGGTCAATGAAACAAACGAGGTCAGTTAGTTTATGTTGTGACTGGAACAAACGAGATCAGTTAGTTTATGTGGTCACTGGAACAAACGAGGTTCATTAGTTTATGTGGTCACTGAAACAAACGAGGTCAGTTAGTTTATGTGGTGACTGGAACAAACGAGGTCAGCTAGTTTATGTGGTCATTGGAACAAACGAGGTCAGTTAGTTTTTGTGGTCACTGGAACATAGGTCAGCTAGTTTATGTGGTCACTGGAACATAGGTCAGCTAGGTTATGTGGTCACTGGAACAAACGAGGTCAGTTAGTTTATGTGGTCACTGGAACAAACGAGGTTCATTAGGTTATGTGGTCACTGAAACAAACGAGGTCAGTTAGTTATGTGGCGACTGGAACAAACGAGGTCAGCTAGTTTATGTGATCATTGGAACAACGAGGTCAGTTAGTTTATGTGGTCATTGGAACAAACGAGGTCAGTTAGTTATGTGGTCATTGGAACAAACGAGGTCAGTTAGTTTATGTGGTCACTGGAACATAGGTCAGCTAGTTTATGTGGTCACTGGAACATAGGTCAGCTAGTTTATGTGGTCACTGGAACATAGGTCAGCTAGTTTATGTGGTCACTGGAACAGGTCAGTTAGTTTATGTGGTCACTGGAACAAACGAGGTCAGTTAGTGTATGTGGTCACTGGAACAAACGAGGTCAGTTAGTTTATGTTGTCACTGGAACAAAAGAGGTCAGTTAGTTTATGTGGTGACTGGAACAAACGAGGTCAGTTAGTTTATGTGGTGACTGGAACATAGGTCAGCTAGTTTATGTGGTCACTGGAACAAACGAGGTCAGTTAGTTTATGTGGTCATTGGAAAGACGAGGTCAGTTAGTATATGTGGTCATTGGAACAGACGAGGTCAGCTAGTTTATGTGGTCATGGAACAGACGAGGTCAGCTAGTTTATGTGCTCATTGGAACAGACGAGGTCAGCTAGTTTTTGTGGTCATTGGAACAGACGAGGTCAGCTAGTTTATGTGGTCACTGTAACAAACGAGGTCAGTTAGTTTATGTGGTCATTTGAACAGACGAGGTCAGTTAGTTTATGTGGTCATTGGAACAGACGAGGTCAGCTAGTTTATGTGGTCATTGGAACAGACGAGGTCAGTTAGTTTATGTGGTCATTGGAACAGACGAGGTCAGCTAGTTATGTGGTCATTGGAACAGACGAGGTCAGCTAGTTTATGTGGTTATTGAAACAAACGAGGTCAGATGGTTTATGTGGTCACTGGAACAGACGAGGTCAGCTAGTTTATGTGGTCACTGGAACATAGGTCAGCTAGCTTATGTGGTCACTGGAACATAGGTCAGTTAGTATATGGTCACTGGAACATAGGTCAGCTAGTTTATGTGGTCACTGGAACAGACGAGGCAGCTAGTTTATGTGGTCATTGGAACAGACGAGGTCAGTTAGTTTATGTGGTCATTGGAACAGACGAGGTCAGCTAGTTTATGTGGTCATTGGAACAGACGAGGTCAGCTAGTTTATGTGGTTATTGGAACAAACGAGGTCAGTTAGTTTAGGTGATCATTGGAACAAACGAGGTCAGTTAGTTTATGTGGTCATTGGAACAGACGAGGTCAGTTAGTTTATGTGGTCACTGGAACATAGGTCAGCTAGTTTATGTGGTCACTGGAACATAGGTCAGCTAGTTTATGTGGTCAATGAAACAAACGAGGTCAGTTAGTTTATGTTGTGACTGGAACAAACGAGATCAGTTAGTTTATGTGGTCACTGAAACAAACGAGGTTCATTAGTTTATGTGGTCACAAACAAACGAGGTCAGTTAGTTTATGTGGTGACTGGAACAAACGAGGTCAGCTAGTTTATGTGGTCATGGAACAAAACGAGGTCAGTTAGTTTATGTGGTCATATGAACAAACGACTTCAGTTAGTTTATGTGGTCACTGGAACATAGGTCAGCTAGTTTATGTGGTCACTGGAAATAGGTCAGCTAGTTTATGTGGTCACGGGAACAAACGAGGTCAGTTAGTTTATGTGGTCACTGGAACAAACGAGATTCATTAGGTTATGTGGTCACTGAAACAAACGAGGTCAGTGTTTATGTGGCGACTGGAACAAAAGAGGTCAGCTAGTTATGTGGTCATTGGAACAAACGAGGTCAGTTAGTTTATGTGGTCATTGGAACAAACGAGGTCAGTTAGTTTATGTGGTCATTGGAACAAACGAGGTCAGTTAGTTTATGTGGTCACTGGAACATAGGTCAGCTAGTTATGTGGTCACTGGAACATAGGTCAGCTAGTTTATGTGGTCACTGGAACATAGGTCAGCTAGTTTATGTGGTCACTGGAACATAGGTCAGTTAGTTATGTGGTCACTGGAACAAACGAGGTCAGTTAGTGTATGTGGTCACTGGAACAAACGAGGTCAGTAGTTAGTTATGTTGTCACTGGAACAAAAGAGGTCAGTTAGTTTATGTGGTGACTGGAACAAACGAGGTCAGTTAGTTTATGTGGTGACTGGAACATAGGTCAGCTAGTTTATGTGGTCACTGGAACAAACGAGGTCAGTTAGTTTATGTGGTCATTGAACAGACGAGGTCAGTTAGTATATGTGGTCATTGGAACAGACGAAGTCAGCTAGTTTATGTGGTCATTGGAACAGACGAGGTCAGCTAGTTTATGTGGTCATTGAACAGACGAGGTCAGCTAGTTTATGTGGTCACTGTAACAAACGAGGTCAGTTAGTTTATGTGGTCATTGGAACAGACGAGGTCAGTTAGTTTATGTGGTCATTGGAACAGACGAGGTCAGCTAGTTTATGTGGTCATGGAAACAGACGAGGTCAGTTAGTTTATGTGGTCATTGGAACAGACGAGGTCAGCTAGTTTATGTGGTCATTGGAACAGACGAGGTCAGCTAGTTTATGTGGTTATTGAAACAAACGAGGTCAGATGGTTTATGTGGTCACTGGAACAGACGAGGTCAGCTAGTTTATGTGGTCACTGGAACATAGGTCAGCTAGTTTATGTGGTCACTGGAACATAGGTCAGTTAGTTTATGTGATCACTGGAACATAGGTCAGCTAGTTTATGTGGTCACTGAACAGACGAGGTCAGCTAGTTTATGTGGTCATTGGAACAGACGAGGTCAGTTAGTTTATGTGGTCATTGGAACAGACGAGGTCAGCTAGTTTATGTGGTCATTGGAACAGACGAGGTCAGCTAGTTTATGTGGTTATTGGAACAAACGAGGTCAGTTAGTTTATGTGGTCACTGGAACAGACGATGTCAGCTAGTTTATGTGGTCACTGGAACATAGGTCAGCTAGTTTATGTGGTCACTGGAACATAGTCAGTTAGTTTATGTGGTCACTGGAACATAGGTCAGCTAGTTTATGTGGTCATTGGAACAGACGAGGTCAGCTAGTTTATGTGGTCACTGGAACATACGAGGTCAGTTAGTTTATGTGGTCATTGGAACAGACGATGTCAGCTAGTTTATGTGGTCACTGGAACATACGAGGTCAGTTATGTTTCATAGTGAGGTCATTGGAACAGACAGGTCAGCTATTTATGTGGTAACAGAGGCGTCAGTCAGTAGTTTATGTGGTCATTGGAACAGACGAGGTCAGTTAGTTTATGTGGTCATTGGAACATACGAGGTCAGTTAGTTTATGTGTGTGGTACACGATGAACACGAGTCAGTTAGTTTATGTGGTAATTGGAAAAGACGAGGTCAGCTAGTTATATGTGTCACTGGAACAAACGAGGTCAGTTAGTTTATGTGGTCACTGGAACAAACGAGGTCAGTTAGTTTATGTGGTCACTGGAACAAACGAGGTCAGTTAGTTTATGTGGTCACTGGAACATAGGTCAGTTAGTTTATGTGGTCACTGGAACATAGGTCAGCTAGTTATGTGGTCACTGGAACATAGGTCAGCTAGTTTATGTGGTCACTGTGACATAGGTCAGTTAGTTTATGTGGTCACTGGAACAAACGAGGTCAGTTAGTTTATGTGGTCACTGGAACAAACGAGGTCAGTTAGTTTATGTGGTGACTGGAACAAACGAGGTCAGTTAGTTTATGTGGTGACTGGAACATAGGTCAACTATTTTATGTGGTCACTGGAACAAACGAGGTCAGTTAGTTTATGTGGTGACTGGAACATAGGTCAGCTAGTTTATGTGGTCACTGGAACAACGAGGTCAGTTAGTTTATGTGGTCATTGGAACAGACGAGGTCAGTTAGTTTATGTGGTCATTGGAACAGACGAAGTCAGCTAGTTTATGTGGTCATTGGAACAGACGAGGTCAGCGGGGTTTATGTGGTCATTGGAACAGACGAGGTCAGCTAGTTTATGTGGTCATTCGAACAGACGAGGTCAGTTAGTTTATGTGGTCATTGGAACAGACGAGGTCAGCTAGTTTATGTGGTCATTGAACAGACGAGGTCAGCTAGTTTATGTGGTAACTGGAACAGACGAGGTCAGCTAGTTTATGTGGTCATTGGAACAGACGAGGTCAGCTAGTTTATGTGGTCATTGGAACAGACGAGGTCAGTTAGTTTATGTGGTCATTGGAACAGACGAGGTCAGTTAGTTTATGTGGTCATTGGAAAAGACGAGGTCAGTTAGTTTTGTGGTCATTGGAACAGACGAGGTCATCTAGTTTATGTGTGCATTGGAACAGACGAGGTCAGCTAGTCTATGTGGTCACTGGAACAGACGAGGTCAGCTAGTTTATGTTTTCACTGGAACATAGGTCAGCTAGTATGTGGTCACTGGAACATAGGTCAGTTAGTTTATATGGTCACTGAACATAGGTCAGCTAGTTTATGTGGTCATTGGAACAGACGAGGTCAGCTAGTTTATGTGGTCATTGGAACAGACGAGGTCAACTAGTTTATGTGTCATTGGAACAGACGAGGTCAGTTAGTTTTTTTTCATTGAACATACGAGGTCAGTAGTTTATGTGGTCACTGGAACAGACGAGGATCAATGAGATGTATTCTTACATGTGAAACCTGTACCCGAGAGATGTGATCAATGAGATGTATTCTTACATGTGAAACCTGTACCCGGAGATGTGATCAATGAGATGTATTCTTACATGTGAAACTTATACACCCCCAGCAGTTTAGGCTGTTCGTGCTTCTTGGGAAGTTTACTTTCAGTAGTTTGCCACTGCTTTCTGAACGACTAGCACTCATACTATTTTATAAACCAAATTATAAAAATATTGAGCACACACTCGACAACAGGGAGATGTAGATATCTGAGCTCACACTCGACAACAGGAAGATGTAGATATCTGAGCACACACTCGACAAGGAAGAACTCAGAATTGTAGCACAGGTTTTAAACCTGCCCAAATGCCTCAGTGGCAGGGCCTCACGTGTGTTCTATAAAGTGTTGTGTTTGTCTTTCGTCCTTTTACGACAGATTATTAGTTCGCCTGGATATCTATTGGAATTCTCACAGTTCCCCCAGGTTTGTCTGCCAGCCACCAATTAGACCAGAGACAAGGACAAATCTGGAGTCTGCAGCACAACGCGCCAGAAATAAAGACATGGATTTCAAAGAGAGAACAGTGGTTCAGTCGGCGGACATCGTGGCAGCTGAAATTGTCATTGGCTGACAAATAAATGCAACGATTTCCATCGCTACATCGAGTGACTCCCCGCGAACGTCACGGTGCCTCAAACGCCATTTTCAATAGGCATCGTAGACAGGTGGCAGTAGTCAATTGATTGATTAGAGTTGTTGTTAGTTGGGCGGGTCACGCATGAGGGGATTGCACGGCTGTGTACACAGTTGGTGTTTTACTATGACAGTTAACATGAATGTCGTAGTGCAGCTGGTGGCCAGTCCACTTGCTGACCAACACAGTGGTCAGTTCAATGATTTACTGTGGCAGGACTAAAGTGGGGGTTATAGCAGGGCTAGATTTTATCAGAATACAGCTAGTCAAAGGGTTTAGCCATGTAAGTAGATTGCCAACTAACAGTGTTCAATCAATCAATCATGTGCCATGCCGGAAAGCGTGGGCGGTCATGACTCGCCATTTCACTCGATCACCAATGCCGTGGATCAGCTCAGTGTTCCTGTCTCGTCCATACCATGTGGCCAAGCCATCCAGGTATTTTCCTCTCGGTCTGCCTCTTGGTCTGTTTCTTTCGATCTTGCCAGTTGTCACCAAGTTCTCCAATCCATTTCTTCTCATAACATGTCCAAAAAATGTTGACTGTCTACGTCTAATTTCTCTAATCAGTTTACGATGTTCATTTGTCTCCTGTAGTACTTGTTCATTGGTTTTTCTGTCTGTCCATGATATTCTTTGCATTTTCCTCAGAAACCACATTTCTGCAGCCATCAGATGTTTTTCAGCTTGACTGCCCATTGTCCAAGTTTCACATCCATACAAAAGAACAGGCTCTATGTATCCCCTCAACACTCTTTTTCTCGTTTCAATTGACATCTTTTTATTGGTCAGAATGTTTTTCATCTTGCTAAAGGCTACTTTCGCCATGGCGATTCTTGTTCTAATCTCTTCAAGGCATCTCCCATCAGATGTTATGACTGTTCCAAGATAATTGTACCGATTCACTTGTTGAAGAATATTTCCATTTACTTGTATATTACATTGTGGCACTTCTTCCTTCCTAGTGACGACCATAACCTGAGTCTTTTTACAATTTAATTCTAACCCCAGTTGCTCACTGTGTACAACAACCGCATCTACTAATTGTTGCAGGTCCTGCGCATTGTCTGCAATCAATACTGTATCATCTGCATATCTAATGTTATTGATGTTTCGTCCTCCAATGCTGATTCCATTTATATCCTCTACATTTCTGAAAATATTTTCACTGTATAGGGAAAAAAGATCTGGAGACATCACACATCCCTGCCTAACACCTCTTTTAATTGGCTGATACTGTCCCACTTCATTATCAATCCTTATTGCAGCTTGTTGTTTCCAATATATGTTTTTTATAAGTCTAATGTCTTTCCCATCAATTTGTAGATCTGCAAGCATATCCACCATGTTGACATGTCTAACTCTATCAAAAGCCTTTGTGTAGTCAATAAAGCAAAGATGTATATCCTTGTTTACTTCTATAGCACGTTCAATAACTGTTCGCAGCATATACACAGCATTTACTGTACCCTTTCCTTCTACAAACCCACATTGTTCTTCCCCTATTTCAGGTTGTATCTTCTTCCTCACTCTTCCTTGCATGATAATTCTTAGCAAAATCTTTGTGATGTGACTCATTATATTAATTGTTCTATGTTGATCACATTCCAAGGTTCCTGATTTCTTTGGGATTGCAATAAATACAGAGTTACATAATTCAGGAGGTATATCTCCTGTATCATATAATGTGTTCAGCAGTCTAGTGACTTGCTCTAGTCCAAATTCTTCTAAAGCGTTAATCATTTCTGTTGTGATGTTATCTGCACCGGGTGGCCTTGTCAGCTTTCATATGCTTAAGAAGATTTCGAACCTCCATCTCCAAAATTGGCGGTCCTTCATTATTAAATCTAATATCATACTGTTCATCTCTGTTATCATCATAAAGTTGTTTCACATAATCTGTCCATACATGTAGAATCTGGTCTTTTTCTATTATGATTTTGCCATCTTCAGTTTTTAGACAGCCTGTTGATGTACTTGTTCTTTTATTAGTAAGTTCCTGAATTCTTGTGTGCACTAATTTGGTATTTTGACTATTGTGTTGGTTTTCAATTTCTAAGCACTTTTCCTCAAGCCATGATTCTTTTGCCTCCTTACATAATATACTGACTTGTCTGTGGATTTCTTCATATTTGACAGAATTATTTTTGTTGAGTCTTCTTGTTTCCATGAGGTGTAAAATTTCTTCAGTCATCCATTTCTTACGACCCACCTTCTTTAATTTTGGAATAGTTGTTTCTGCAGCCACATTGATTGAATTCTTCAACGTTTCCCATTGATCATCCACATCCTGGAATAGGATCTCTAGATCGGACAAAATTTCAAATCTGTTCTGTACTTCTATGTTGAATTTGTTTTGTATTTCCTTGTCATTACTCAATGTACACAAATCATATTTAGTGTTTCCTGTTATATACTTGACTTTCTTCAACTTTATCCTCAATGTTCCTGTGAGTAATCTGTGGTCACTATAACAATCAGCACTGGGAACAGTGTACAACAACATGCAATAATGTACAGCAGATGGAAGCAGAATAAAAGGCCGGCTACGTAAACGATGGGCAGAGGGAATAACAGAGTCCACGGGCATCTCGATACATGAAGCCCACCAAGGGTGTAAATCTGGATACATGAAGCCCACCAAGGGTGTAAATCTGGATACACGAAGCACACCAAGAGTGTAAATCTGGATACATAATGCCCACCAAGGATGTAAATCTGGATATATGAAACCCACCAAGGGTGTAAATCAGGATATATAAAGCCCACCAAGGATGTAAATCTGGATATATGAAGCCCACTAGGGGTGTAAATCTGGATATATGAAGCCCACCAAGGATGTAAATCTGGATATATGAAGCCCACTAGGGGTGTAAATCTGGATACATGAGATACATGAAGCCCACCAAGGGTGTAAATCTGGATACATGAGATACATGAAGCCCACCAAGGGTGTAAATCTGGATACATGAAGCCCACCAAGGGTGTAAATCTGGATACATGAAACCCACCAAGGGTGTAAATCAGGATATATAAAGCCCACCAAGGATGTAAATCTGGATATATGAAGCCCACTAGGGTGTAAATCTGGATATATGAAGCCCACCAAGGATGTAAATCTGGATATATGAAGCCCACTAGGGGTGTAAATCTGGATATATGAAGCCCACCAAGGATGTAAATCTGGATATATGAAGCCCACCAAGGGTGTAAATTTGGATATATGAAGCCCACTAGGGGTGTAAATCTGGATACATGAGATACATGAAGCCCACCAAGGGTGTAAATCTGGATACATGAGATACATGAAGCCCACCAAGGGTGTAAATCTGGATACATGAAGCCCACCAAGGGTGTAAATCTGGATACATGAAACCCACCAAGGGTGTAAATCAGGATATATAAAGCCCACCAAGGATGTAAATCTGGATATATGAAGCCCACTAGGGGTGTAAATCTGGATATATGAAGCCCACCAAGGATGTAAATATGGATATATGAAGCCCACTAGGGGTGTAAATCTGGATATATGAAGCCCACCAAGGATGTAAATCTGGATATATGAAGCCCACCAAGGGTGTAAATCTGGATACATGAAGCCCACCAAGGGTGTAAATCTGGAAACATGAAGCCCACCAAGGGTGTAAATCTGGATACATGAAGCCCTTCAAGGGTGTAAATCTGGATACATGAAGCCCACCAAGGGTGTAAGTCCAGGTCCACGTGGATCGTTCTCCAACTACATGGCTCTGGGGTCCACACAACCTCACCATGTTGGTCTTAGGGGAGGACCGGAGGCCCATCAAACATAATTTATTTTTTCAGGAAAATATAGTTAAGGAAAACATCACAACATCATTTGGTATTTGACGAAAATATAGTGCAGGAAAACATCACATCATTGTGCATTTCACGAAAGTATACTATTGGTAAACATCACAACATCATTTAGTATTTCACGAAAATATAGTGAAGGAAAACATCACTGCATTTGATATTTCACGAATCCATCACACAAAGTATAATCAACTGATTAAATGGCCGGATATGGCACGGTTGTAATCTACCGGAAGTGTACCTTTGTTGTGGGCTTTATTATTGATTACTGGTAACTGGATCTGTTAATGGATCGACTACTGTCACCTGCCCACACCGTAACCCGGATGTAATTATAACCAACGTTGAGTCGGCCGTTACTTTTGTTATTGCTTTTGTTGTTGTTACAGTTGACCATTCGTTTATATTAAATACATATCACATATAGAATCTATGTGTCTCCTGATCTCGACATCCTCGTGCGATAAAGTTTATATTCGTGTATATTTAACAAACAAACAACAACAACAAAAACACGCACGCACATGCGCGCGCGCACACACACACACACACACACTCTATGTATCTCTTTATCTCGACCTCCTAGTGATATAGTTGACCATTCAGTTGTTGACCATTCGTTTATATTAAATATATTTTGTATACTGAATCGATGTGTCTCTTTATCTCAACCTCCTACTTGTGTTATAGTTGAGCATTGACCTGACTCCGACCACCTAATTGTGGTACAGTTGACCATTGACCTGACCTCGACCTCCTACTCGTGGTATAGTTAACCATTGAAGTGACCTCGACCTCCTACTTCTGTTACAATTGACCATTGACCTGACCTCGACCTCCTATTTGTGAACCGTTGACCTGACCTTGACCTCCTACATGTGTTACAGTTGACCATTGACCTGACCTTCGACCTCCTACATGTGTTATAACCGGCATCTGTGGCTCAGGGGATAGATAGTGAGGCGCGCAGTTCCACAATTATCAAAAATTCTTAATTGGGGGTTCGAAATCAGCCGCGGGAGATTTGCAGGCAGCCCAATTTGCGTTGATTTCCATGATATGAGACGTCGTCCGTCCAGAAAACAATGGCAAACTACTGAATTAAAAGTGCCTATAAATGCCGAGGTTGGCTGCAACATCCTGTCAAGGAAATTCCGCTAACTTGTGAACTTGTTTTATAGCTGACCAGACAGTTGTGGTATTTATAATGTATGTAGTCCCACACTCGACATTCTTCTTGTGTTACACCAACGATTCAATGTTTTGTACAAACGAAAGTCATTAAGTAACAAGGATGTTACTATAAAGTGCGTGGAAGACCATTGACAAAGAACAATCTTATTTCTTTATATTTTGTGTCCACTCATAGGACATCCTTCATCTCTGGGTGTCAACCCAACCTTGTAATGACACCATTCATAGAACATCCTTCATCTCTGGGTGTCAAACCAACCTTGTAATGACACCAGTCATAGGACAGCCTTTATCTCTGGGTGTCAAACCAACCTTGTAATGACACCAGTCATAGCACGCCCTTCATCTCTGGGTGTCAAACCAACCTTGTAATGACACCAGTCATAGCACGCCCTTCATCTCTGGGTGTCAAACCAACCTTGTAATGACACCAGTCATAGGACACCCTTCATCTCTGGGTGTCAAACCAACCTTGTAATGACACCAGTCATAGGACAACCTTCATATCCGGGTGTTGAGCCAACCTTGTAATGACATCAGTCATAGGACACCTTTCATCTCTACGTGTCATGACAATCTTGTACTTGTAATGACACCAGTCATAGGACATCCTTTATCTCTGCGTGTCATGCCAACCTTGTAATGACAAATGCTATATGACACCTGTCATCCCTGTGTGTCACCATTCAGTGAAGGTTGGCCGAGTCTGTTACACACAGCTACACAATTCCTTGGTCAAGAGTTACTTCTTCCCCCTCCCCGTTCCAACATAACCATGATGTTTTCTGTTGAAGTGCCCGCCCCTCAGATTCTCGCAACAGCCGCCATATTGCAGGGGAGGTTAATTAGTCCAGACTTGTCAGTTATCGTTCTTGGCTCTGGATTGATTATTGTTGTGTGTCGGTTGATTGCCGGAGGAAATTGAGAACTGGGGAGACTCCTGGGGCAAGAAGGAGAACAACACGTCAAGTCGCCGTGTAATCACAGAGTGAAGCGGAGCAAATTTAATCGGGTACAAGTAGATTTTATGGGATACACTAGGCAACAAATGGACGTAATGTTAATGGTTATACTAGCCAAACAGTACAGCAATATGGGATACACTAGGCAACAAATGGACGTAATGGTAATGCTAATGGTTATACTAGACAACAGTACAGCAATAACTTGATTTTATACAACACACTAGACAACAGAATGAAGTTGATTTTATACAACACACTAGACAGCAGAATGAAGTTGATTTTATACAACACACTAGACAGCAGAATGAAGTTGATTTTATACAACACACTAGACAATAGGAAGAAATTGATATTATACAACACACTAGACAATAGGAAGAAATTGATATTATACAACACACTAGACAATAGGAAGAAATTGATATTATACAACACACTAGACAATAGGAAGAAATATTATACAACATACTGTTATTGTTTAACACACAAAATACTCGCTTGTTAAAATTTGCAGAAGCAATTATGATCAATCAACGCAAGCCAGAACTGTGCAAACAGAAAGACATGTTAGTCAGCTTAAAATTACCGTGGTAGATAAGTGACATTACTGTGCGAAATTGTGTATATTTCGACTTGAAGGATTTATCTAATTAATTCACGTAAGTTGTGTGATTTCTGCAGTTTGTACATGACGAGATGCAGCGAAATATGCCAGGCAATAAATCGTGCAATCTAATATTTGTGTCTTCGTTATTCAAATATTATACAACACACTAGACATCAGAATGAAGTTGATTTTATACAACACACTAGACAATAGGAAGAAGTTGATATTATACAACACACTAGCCAACAGAAAGAAGTTGATATTATACACTACAGCGAAGGAGCCTATATGTTTGGATACAGCAGACATACAAGAAATGTCACAGACGAAGGTTGTATCACATTCCAACCTCTACTTCTTTCCTTACACCTCTGGCAACAGGATATGTGTGGCTACTTGGGATACTTGACTTTGCACGTGTGGCTAGATGGGATACTTGTCTTTATATGTGTGACTACATGGGATACTTGCCTTTGTACATGTGACTACATGGGATACTTGCCTTTGTACGTGTGGCTACATGGGATACTTGTCTTTATACGCGTGGCTACATGGGATACTTGTCTTTGTACGTATAGCTACATAAGATAATGTCGTTATATTTGTGGCTAGATGGGATATCTGTCATCATAGTGTCGCTACATGGGATACTTGTCTTTGTACGTGTGGCTACATGGGATACTTGTCTTTGTACGTGTGGTAACATGAGATACTTGTCTTTGTACGTGTGCCTACATGGGATACTTGTCTTTGTAAGTTTGGCTACATGGGCTACATGTGGTTATACATGTGCGTCTTGTGTAACATTCAGCCAGATCTCCAAACAACAACACAATGCAGGACACGGAGGGCCCTAAAGGGAGATGACAAAGCGAACACATAATCCCCTGTCAGGGGACAACATATTTTCACGGCTGGCCTGGGAGATGAGTGGGGCGGCATTCCGCTCCTCCTCCTCCGCGGCCTCCCCTCGACGTAAACTTTAGGATGGCCGGTTGCCAGTAGATCAGCTATTAGTGAGAGAACAGGCATTCCTGGATCACCTCAGGGCAGGAACTCGGAGTCGGCAGCAGACGGGCGATAACTAGCTCTCGCGTGTCTGGCACAAACGCCCTCAGCTCGGCTCGGGAGCTAACACGTTCTTAAGAACATCCTTCTGACATAACTCAGACGTACTCTCAAATAACTTTCGTTTGCGCGCTTATGCGCGCGCGCGTATGTGTGTGTGCGTGCGCTCGCGCGCGCGTGTGTGGGTGTGTGTGTGGGTGAATGAGTGGGTGTATGTGGATGTGTGTGTGGGTGTACTGTATGTATGGGTGTGTGGGGCAGGAGGGTAGAATAATGAAACAGATGAGATACACAGAGTTCGGCCATATGGTCACGCGTGTCAGTAGATGAAAGGGTTGAAGTGCGAGTCGGCCACATTATTTAGGTCAAGGCTCAAAGAAGTCCAGTGTCCGGTTCTCTTCCGAGATGTTGCTACATATTCTGTCTGTGTACACGAGTGATATCATGTCACTACATGTTATGTCTGTGTACACGAGTGATATCATGTCACTACATATTCTGTCTGTGTACACGAGTGATATCATGTCGCTACACATTCTGTCTGTGTACACGAGTGATATCATGTTGCTACATATTCTGTCCGTGTATACGAGTGATATCATGTTGCTACACATTCTGTCTGTGTACACGAGTGATATCATGTCGCTACACATTCTGTCTGTGTACATGAGTGATATGAATTGGAAGGGAAAAAATTAATATTTTAGTTATGTGCGAAACGAGATGGACAGGAGCAGGCATCAAGATAGAGGAAGATTTCAAGATTATTTATTCTGGAGGTGAAGATCGTCATAGGGGAGTGGCAATTATTCTGGATCGGAAAACATCAAAATCTATTCAAGGATATTGGGCCGTGTCGGACAGAGTTCTACTAGTTAAGTTAAGTGGCAGACCTTTTAGCATAAATATTATTCAAGTATATGCCCCAACAGGAGAATCCAGTGAAGATAGTGTAGAAGAATTTTATAACGACATTGAGTCTGCCTTAAAGAAATGTAAAAAGTCAGAAATAAACATCATAATAGGGGACTTCGATGCAAAAGTAGGAAATCAAGGAGATAGCTACACAGTAGGAAACTATGGTTTAGGAGAGAGAAATGAAAGAGGATACAGACTCGTAGAGTGGGCAAAAGAACAGGAAATGATTGTAGGAAACACCTGGTTCAAACAACACCCTAGAAGATTATGGACATGGAGGAGTCCAGATAGCAGGATTAGAAACCAGATTGACTACATTCTGATTAGCAGAAGATTTAGAAACGCATTAACAATAGCAAAAACAGTTCCCAGTGCTGATTGTTAAAGTGACCACAGATTACTCACAGGAACATTGAGGATAAAGTTGAAGAAAGTCAAGTATATAACAGGAAACACTAAATATGATTTATGTACATTGAGTAATGACAAGGAAATACAAAACAAATTCAACATAGAAGTACAGAACAGATTTGAAATTTTGTCCGATCTAGAGATCCTATTCCAGGATGTGGATGATCAATGGGAAACGTTGAAGAATTCAATCAATGTGGCTGCAGAAACAACTATTCCAAAATTAAAGAAGGTGGGTCGTAAGAATTGGATGACTGCAGAAATTGTACAACTCATGGAAACAAGAAGACTCAACAAAAATAATTCTGTCAAATATGAAGAAATTCACAGACAAGTCAGAACATTATGTAAGGAGGCAAAAGAAAAATGGCTTGAGGAAAAGTGCTCAGAAATTGAAAGCCAACACAACAGTCAAAATACCAAATTAGTGCACAAAAGAATTCAGGAACTTACTAATAAAAGAACAAGTACATCAACAGGCTGTCCTAAAAACTGAAGATGGCAAAATCATAATAGAAAAAGACCAGATTCTACAGGTATGGACAGATTATGTGAAACAACTTTATGATGATAACAGAGACGAACAGTATGATATTAGATTTAACAATGAAGGACCGCCAATTTTGGAGATGGAGGTTCGAAATGTTCTTAAGCATATGAAAGCTGGCAAGGCCCCCGGTGCAGATAACATCACAACAGAAATGATTAAAGCTTTAGAAGAATTTGGACTAGAGCAAGTCACCAGACTGCTGAACACATTATATGATACTGGAGATATACCTCCAGAATTATGTAACTCTATATTTATTGCAATCCCAAAGAAATCAGGAACCTTGGAATGTGATCAACACAGAACAATTAGTATAATGAGTCACATCACAAAGATTTTGCTAAGAATTATCATGCAAAGAATGAGGAAGAAGATACAACCTGAAATAGGGGAAGAACAATGTGGGTTTGTAGAAGGAAAGGGTACAGTAAATGCTGTGTATATGCTGCGAACAGTTATTGAACGTACTATAGAAGTAAACAAGGATGTATATCTTTGCTTTATCGACTATACAAAGGCTTTTGATAGCGTTAGATATGTCAGCATGGTGGATATGCTTGCAGATCTACAAATTGATGGGAAAGACATTAGACTTATAAAAAACATATATTGGAAACAACAAGCTGCAATAAGGATTGATAATGAAGTGGGACAGTATCAGCCAATTAAGAGAGGTGTTAGGCAGGGATGTGTGATGTCTCCAGATCTTTTTTCCCTGTACAGTGAAAATATGTTCAGAAATGTAGAGGATATAAATGGAATCAGCATTGGAGGACGAAACATCAATAACATTAGATATGCAGATGATACAGTATTGATTGCAGACAATCCGCAGGACCTGCAACAATTAGTAGATGCGGTTGTTGTACACAGTGAGCAGCTGGGGTTAGAATTAAATTGTAAAAAGACTCAGGTTATGGTCGTCAGTAGGAAGGAAGAAGTGCCTCAAAGTAATATACAAGTAAATGGAAATATTCTTCAACAAGTGAATCGGTACAATTATCCTGGAACAGTTATAACATCTGATGGGAGATGCCTTGAAGAGATTAGAACAAGAATCGCCATGGCGAAAGTAGCCTTTAGCAAGATGAAAAACATTCTGACCAATAAAAAGATGTCAATTGAAACGAGAAAAAGAGTGTTGAGGGGATACATAGAGCCTGTTCTTTTGTATGGATGTGAAACTTGGACAATGAACAGTCAAGCTGAAAGGCATCTGATGGCTGCAGAAATGTGGTTTCTGAGGAGAATGCAAAGAATACCATGGACAGACAGAAAAACCAATGACCAAGTACTACAGGAGACAAATGAACAGCGTAAACTGATTAGAGAAATTAGACGTAGACAGTGAACATTTTTTGGACATGTTATGAGAAGAAACGGATTGGAGAACTTAGTGACAACTGGCAAGATCGAAGGGAACAGACCAAGAGGAAGACCGAGAGGAAAATACCTGGATGGCTTGGCCACATGGCATGGACGAGACAGGAACACTGAGCTGATCCACGACACTGGTGATCGAGTGAAATGGCGAGTCATGACCGCCCACGCTTTCCGGCATGGCACATGATTGATTGATTGACATGAGTGATATCATGTCGCTACACATTCTGTCTGTGTACATGAGTGATATCATGTCGATACACATTCTGTCTGTGTACATGAGTGATATCATGTTGCTACATATTCTGTCCGTGTATACGAGTGATATCATGTGGCTACATATTCTGTCCGTTTATACGAGTGATATCATGTCACTACATATTCTGTCTGTGTACACGAGTGATATCATGTCGCTACATATTCTGTCTGTGTACACGAGTGATATCATGTCGCTACATATTCTGTCCGCGTACACGAGTGATATAATGTCGCTACATATTCTGTCTGTGTACACGAGTGATATCATGTTGCTACATATTCTGTCTGTGTATACGAGTGATATCATGTCGCTACATATTCTTTCTGTGTACACGAGTGATATCATGTCGCTACACATTCTGTCCGTGTATACGAGTGATATGTTGCTACATATTCTGTCCGCGTACACGAGTGATATAATGTCGCTACATATTCTGTCCGTGTACACGAGTGATATCATGTCACTACATATTCTGTCCGTGTATACGAGTGATATCATGTTGCTACATATTCTGTCCGCGTACACGAGTGATATAATGTCGCTACATATTCTGTCTGTGTACACGAGTGATATCATGTTGCTACATATTCTGTCCTTGTACACGAGTGATATCATGTCACTACATATTCTGTCCGTGTATACGAGTGATATCATGTTGCTACATATTCTGTCCGTGTACACGAGTGATATCATGTCGCTACATATTCTGTCTGTGTACACGAGTGATATCATGTCGCTACATATTCTGTCTGTGTACATGAGTGATATCATGTTGCTACATATTCTGTCTGTGTACACGAGTGATATCATGTCACTACATATTCTGTCTGTGTACACGAGTGATATCATGTCGCTACACATTCTGTCCGTTTATACGAGTGATATCATGTTGCTACATATTCTGTCCGTGTACACGAGTGATATCATGTCGCTACACATTCTGTCCGTTTATACGAGTGATATCATGTTGCTACATATTCTGTCCGTGTACACGAGTGATATCATGTCGCTACATATTCTGTCCGTGTACACGAATGATGTCATGTCGCTACATATTCTGTCCGTGTACACGAATGATGTCATGTCGCTACATATTCTTCCTGTGTACACGAGTGATATCATGTTACTACATATTCTGTCTGTGTACACGAGTGATATCATGTCACTACATATTCTGTCTGTGTACACGAGTGATATCATGTTACTACATATTCTGTCCGTGTACACGAGTGATATCATGTCGCTAAATATTCTGTCTGTGTACACGAATGATGTTATGTTGCTACATATTCTGTCCATGTACACGAGTGATATCATGTCGCTACATATTCTGTCTGTGTACACGAATGATGTCATGTCGCTACATATTCTGTCTGTGTACACGAGTGATATCATGTCGCAAACACTATATATGTTCTATCTATCTACACATCCCGCTCCGTGGCGAAGGGTGTTACGGACGCAGTTCGTAATCCCGCATACCTGCGTTCGAAACACAGCTGCAGGCATTCTGGCAGCAAACGGTCTTGCGTTGTTTTTAACGAAAGGCATGAGTGCAGTCGTTCAGAAAGCAATGGCAACCTACTGAACGTAAACTTGCCACGAGATCACAACATAAAAAAATTCTGGTGTTGACTGCGATGTCCTGTAAAGGATATGCGACTAACTTTAACTTGAGCTATGTACACAAGTGATGTAATGGTTAACGCTACATGTTCTGTGTACACGAGTCGCTAACACTACATGTCGCAGCCATTATTGAAAAGGGTTACATTCACGATCTACTTCATTGCAGCGGGTTTGACCCCAAATGTCTGCCCACAGAGCTGCTCTCGCCAGCCCCAAACCCCGCACAGATCACCAACTCCGTACCTCCACCCACGACCCCTTTGGGATCCCCCCTTCCCCCAGCCCAATAAAATGTGCACTTTTGACCCGAATGAGGGAGCGTGAAGCAAAATAACGGGCTCTAGAGAGTTTGAAATGGCTTGACCTCTCAGCCGGGGAGACCCCCGTGTTTTTTCTAGCCGTGCACGTGCGTGACCAAATATGGCTGTCACAACTGTTCTGATCGTCTGCACGTGCTGGGATCCATATATTACCTGTACCTGGTTTGCTGTCATCCCGTGAATCTATGTGCTATAATCCAGTGGATCTATGTGCTATAATCCCGTGAATCTGGTGCTATAATCCAGTGGATCTATGTGATATAATCCCGTGAATCTATGTGCTATAATCCAGTGGATCTATGTGCTATAATCCCGTGAATCTATGTGCTATTATCCAGTGGATCTATGTGCTATAATCCCGTGGATCTATATGCTATAATCCCATGGATCTATATGCTATAATACGGTGGATCTATGTGCTATAATCCCGTGGATCTATGTGCTATAATCTCGTGTGTCTATGTGCTATAACCTCGTGTGTCTATGTACTATAAACTAGTGTATCTGTGTACTATAATCCAGTGTATCTATGTGCTTTTATGCAGTGATAGTTTATACATACGATATAATGCAGTGATAGATTATATATGTGCTATAGTACGGTGAGATTATCTATGAGAACGGATTAAGTGACCAGGAATTGACCTACAACAGTGCATCGGTCATGTTTCCGTGAACTGTGACTAAGTGACAAGCATGTGCCACGTGATCCGGTGACAGCGTATCTGTGAGCGGGGACCACGTGCCTCTGTGCTACAGTGTGTGACCTCGTGTCTATGTGTGACCACTGAGTGACCACTGTGTGACCACTGAGTGACCACTGTGTGACCAGGGGTCGTCATACAACGACTTCGTGACCATGAATCTTTGGGCTACAGTCACGGGACCAAGAATCTATGCGCTACCACCATGTGACCACGAATCTGTGCTACAATCACGTGACCATGAATGTATGGATTACCAGCATGTGACTATATTTCCATATGCCACATTCACGTGACCGTGTACCTATGTGCTACAGTCACGTGGCTATGAATCTATATGCTACACTCCTGAGACCATAATCTATGTGCTACAATCACGTGACTGTGAATCTATGGGATACCAGCAATTGACCATGTGTGAATATACTACATTCACGTGACCATGTACCTATGTTCTATGAGCACGTGACAGTGCATCTACATCCGGTAAAAGTACATTCACCGGATATCCGCCATGATGATGTCACCGCTGGAGATAACCGCGGACTTGTATGACTGGTGTTACGGAAGTTCGTGGAGACATGCGCAGAGCCAGGTAACTCTTGTGTGTGTGTGTGTGTGTGTGCGCGCGCTCATGTGTACGTATGTGTGTATATGTACATATATAGCGGTGGTTTAGTGGCTAGCTCTCTTCCATGCCAAGGCAGTGTTCCTGTCGCCTGCTCTGGTACACGCAGAACTATGATTTCCCACCAGTCCGGCTCTGGGGTGGACCCACCTTCACACACATGACTATCAGACAATTTTCATGACATTATCTTGGAAGGAGAATCTATGTGGAAGGGAACTGGCACACAAACACCAGTATTTGCTATGGGACTACATGTTTAAATTACAAGTATTGGTACAACTATAACATGTGTACAGTTGTGATATATATACATGTATAGTATTGATACAATAATGAAAATGGGCAAAGGCTGCTAGAGAATTTCACCAGAAACGATCTATGTATTACAAACTCCTTGCTTAAAACAAAAGAGCGGTATAAGGTCACATGGAAACATCCAAGATCTGGCCATTGGCACCAGCTGGACTTCATCATCACACGGAGACAACATCTGAACAATACATCATTAACTCGAAGTTACCACAGTGCTGACTGTGATACGGATCATTCTTTTGTTGTTGCAAGGATTAGACTGAGACCAAAGAGAATCTACACAGCTAAACACAAATCTAGCCCCAGGATTAATATTTTAATATTATTAACACACAAGATCCTTATAAGTGATTTGAGTTCCAACAGTAACTTGAAGACGCTTTCACTGATACATCAGAAAATTGTACAGCAAGTGAAAAGTGGGGTAAACTTAAGGAAACTCTTGATAAAACAGAGGTAGGGGTTTACGGCACTGTGGATCATAGGAGGCAGGACTGGTTTGCAGCAAACAGCCAGACACTGCAGCCATTGATTTATAGAAAGAAGATATTTCTCTTAAGAAACAAGGAAAGAACAAAGCGAAACACTCTCAGTGAGCTAAAGCAAACAAGGAAGGATGTACAAAAGGCTGCCAGACAGTATGCAAACGACTAATGGATCAAGTTATGTGAGTGCATTTAAAATGCAAGTTAGTCGTTAGTTAGTCGTGCGTCGCGGTTCTAACATCACAGCAAAGGATCGACCCCGTTATGCTGCGTTCCCGTGCCAGTGAATATCACATAAAATGTTCCTCACTGCCCCAAGTGAAAAGGGGAAAAGATAGGAGTCTCGACCCCAAAAAACAAACAAACAAACAAAAACGGCCCGCTCAGGCACATTGTTCAAAATGCAACCGCCAGAATGTCACTACAAAAGTCCTCTACGAATATTACAGTTCATCCCTGATGGAATTGGCAGTCACTTTCCCAACCGGATGTTCACCTACAAAGTCTCGATGTCTCTAGATATTGTTGTTCCGTTTCTAGATGGTTTCTAGCCACCACGCCATTTGTTCTCCGAAATGTAGATCACGCAACAAAACAACCTCTAACACAGTGGTTCTCAACCTTTTTTGGCCCATGCCCCCCTTTACCATATGTTCAGAACGTCATTCTCTCTCCCCCCCCCCTTTTTCGAATGTCCTCCCTATAAATCTCCCCTCCCCCACCCTTACACAGTATACATAAAAATGGAAGCTAAATTTAACACATACTAGAACAAGTCTAGACATCTACATAAAATATGATTTGTGGGTCTATTTACGTTATAAAACGAATTTAATTAGGGCGAGAAGTACAGAACCGTAAAATTTAGAGGGAAAAATAATATCAAGAAACTGGTTCTTGTATTAATGCGATTCTGAAATAATCTTAATTTCCCCCCCCCCCCCCAAACCCTAAAATTCCCCCCTGGGGTGGGGGGGGGGGGAAATTCCCCACCGGTTGAGATCCACTGCTCTGACAGATGTAAAGAAACATTTCACTGTACATAATGCCGTTGCCAGAATACCAACACAAAAGTCCTCCTCGAAAACACAGTTCATCATCGATGGAAACGGCAGTCACTGGCAAAACCAGCAGCCACACATTTCTGCATCATCATCATCATCATCATCATCAAATGCCGTGCCGGCTGGCGTAGGCGTTCATGGCTCTCCACAGATCTCGGTCTTTGGTGTTCTGGATCAACTCTGCTGATGGTATTCCTCCATGCCACCGTCTCAATCCATCCTGCATCATTTCTCTTGGTCTGCCTCTGCCTCTCTCAAAATAAAGTTGATTTGATTTGATTTGATGTGATCTCTTCCCCTCGATCTTTCCAGTTGTCACGATGTTCTCCAATGCCTCTCTTCTCATCACATGACCAAAGAAAGCTGTTTGTCTCTTTCTTATTGTTGCATATAGTTTCTAGTTTCATTAGTCTCTTTCAGGCAATCGTTGTTAGTTGCTCTGGCAGTCCAAGGAATTCGCAACATTCGTCTTAAAAACCACATCTCTGTTGCTTCTAAGTTCTTCCTAATTTGTTCATTTACATTCCTAGATTCGCTGCCATACAGCAAAACTGGTTCTATATAGCATTTTAGCACTCTCTTTCTTACATTCATTGATAGCGACTTATTGCATAAGATATTCTTCATTTTCTGAAATGCGGCTTTTGTCTGCCCTATTATGCTCTTAATCTCTGTTGTAGATCTTCCATCTGATGTTATAAGTGCCCCTAGGTATTTAAAATTATCCACTTGGTTGAGAATTTCCCCTTCTATTTCTGTGGCACATTTTGGTGTCCCCATTTTCTTTGATATCATCATTGTTACTGTTTTCTTGATATTCAAGGAGAGTCCTTTCTATGCACTCTCTGATACTGCAATGTTCAATAATTGTTGTAGGTCTGTTGCATTATCCGCCACCAATACTGTGTCATATGCATAGCGTATATTGTTTATATTATATCCTCCGATTAGTATTCCTGGCTTCTCTTTGATCTCTCTCATTATTACCTCGCTATTTTTATATTTCTGCATAAGTCAAGAAAAACCGGTCACTTCTGCGACACACCAGCCGCCATACGTGCAGATATTTCTGGATGTTGTTATTCCGTTTCTAGTCGTTATCTAGCCAGCTACGCCATTTTGAGCATGCAGATCACACCACAACACCTCGGAAAGATGTAGAAAACATTTCACTGTACATAATGCCGTCTTCAGAACGCCAAAACAATAGTCCTCCACGAGAGCATAGTTCATCGTCAAAAGAAGCGACAGTCAACCAGAAGACCAGCAGCCACACATTTCTGCATAAGGAACAAACCCCGGTCAATTCTGGGACAAAAATGCAAGTGATAATGGAAACATCAGAAGCATGTATGGAGGGATAAAGAAAGCCCGTGGTCCGATGATCAAAAGAAGTGCACCACTGAAAACCTTGACTGGAGAAATCATGACTGGTAAGAAACAGCAGATGGATAGATGGGTAGAGCACTATTTAGAACTTTACTCAAGCTAGACCAAACTAGCAGATGATGCCCTCAACGCCATAGAGGCCCTACCAAATCTTCACCACCTGGACACACTTCCCATCATAACAGAAGTTAAGTGTGCTGTTAATGAACGTGCTTCTGGCAAGGCTCCTAGTAAGGATGGGATTCCAATAGAGGTTATCAGAAGTGGACAAGACACACTCACACTACAGATCCACCAGATAATAGAGCTATGCTAGTTAGTTAGTTAGTCGAGGTTCCAACTTCACGGCAACGGGTCGTCCCCATTATGCTCCATTCCCGTGCCAGCGAATATCACACAGAATGCTTCCTACTGTCCAATGCGAAAAGTGGAATAGACGGGAGTCTCGACAATCCAACAGCCCGCACAGGTACACTGTGCGTAATGCCGCCGTCAGAATGTCAACACAAAATTCATCCACGAATACCACAGTTCATCGTCGATGGACTCGGCAGTCACTAGAAAGACCTCATTGACCCGGGTTTTCTCACATGGCTCGGTCTCTCACCGCAGGGCGACCCGCCAAAAGTGTCGCACAAAGCACGAACTCCGCAGCTTCAGCGCCGACTCCCAGGAGTCTCCCGAAAAATGCACTCGTGAACCGAAAAGGCAAAATAGTCAATTCAGCAACCATTGTTCCGAACATGCAGTTCACTGTACAGGACAGATGTAAAAGCATTCCACGCGAATTTCACAGCTTACTGTGTCGCCCACGCACTCACTCAGTAGCAGAGTGACGGAACCATGTACTACCAGTCCAACATGAGGAACATTCGATTGCAAACGGTAGCCACAAGCATAAACACGCCACAGGCCTTAACCAACTTGTTATTTTCTTCATCCGTGTTTTGCGTTTTTTCGTGGTTCCACATGTTATTTTTGCAGTATTTAAAATGCTTGATTTGAACATCTCCCATTCTTCTTCCACTGTTTTTCTTTCTAAAGGTAATTTTACAAAGATTTCAGTTAGTTCTTTCTCGTAATTTTCCCTTACTGCCTCGTCTTTAAGGTTTTTTAAGTTTACTGATTCGCATGGCATGTATTTTCATGCTCTTTGCTTTCTTCTTCTGATGGTTCTTATTGTAGCAACGACTGTTTTATGATCTGTGTTTATACTTAAATTGGGCACTGCCTTTGCATCTAATATATTTCTCTTTCTGGTATTTCTTGTTAATATAAAATCAATTTGGCTTTTAGTATCTAGATCGTTCCATTTATACCAGGTGTATACTTGTGAGTCTTTATGTTTATAGAATGTGTTTCTTATATAGAGGTCGTGTTGGCTGCAAAGCTCTATCAGTCTACTTCCGTTATCATTTATTTCATTATGCTGATCTCCAAATGCTCTCAGATGTTTTTCTATGCCCACTCTTGTTATATCCTAGTCTTGTATTGAAGTCTCCCATTACTATGATATTGTCCTGCTAATCTATTTTATTTAGCACATCATGGATGTCTTCGTAGAATTCCTCGCATTCTTGCTCATTTTTGTTTGTATTACATGGTGCGTATATTTGTACATATGTTTAATTGTTTGTTCTTTTATTCTCAATGTTATGATTCTTTCTGATATATATATATATATATATATATATATATATATATATATATATATATATATATATATATATATATATATATATATATATATATATATATCTTTCTTGTTCTACTCCAGAGTAGACAAATATGTATCTGTGGTGGAGCTCCTTGCATCCTTTCCCCTTTGTTCTGGTGTCCACTATTCCCATAAGTCCAGTACACATTAACGAGTAGACTAGCTAATGTCAGTATGAGTTAACGAGTAGACTAGCTAATGTCAGTATGAATTAACGAGTAGAGTAGCTAATGTCATCATGTAACTAGTAGACTAGTTAATGTCAGTATGAATTAACGAGTAGCCTAGCTAATGTCAGTATGAATTAACGAGTAGACTAGATAATGTCAATATGAATTAACGAGTAGACAAGCTAATGTCAGTATTAATTAACGAGTAGACAAGCTAATATCAGTGTGAGTTAACTAGTAGACTAGCTAATGTCATCATGTAATTAGTAGACTAGCTAATGACAATGTCAGTATGAATTAACGAGTAGACTTGCTAATGTCATCATGTAACTAGCAGACTAGCTAATGTCAGTATGAATTAACGAGTAGACTTGCTAATGTCATCATGTAACTAGCAGATTAACTAATGTCAGTATGAATTAACTAGTAGACTAGCTAATATCAGTGTGATTTAACTAGTAGACTAGCTAATGTCATCATGTAATTAGTAGACTAGCTAATGTCAGTATTAATTAACGAGTAGACTAGCTAATATCAGTGTGAGTTAACTAGTAGACTAGCTAATGTCATCATGTAATTAGTAGACTAGCTAATGTCAGTATGAATTAACGAGTAGACTTGCTAATGTCATCATGTAACTAGCAGACTAGCTAATGACAGTATGAATTAACGAGTAGACTAGCTAATGTCAGTATGAATTAACGAGTAGACTAGCTAATATCAGTGTGAGTTAACTAGTAGACTAGCTAATGTTAGTATGAATTAACGAGTAGACTAGCTAATGTCAGTATGAATTAACGAGTAGACTAGCTAATATCCAGTGTGAATTAACGAGTAGAATAGCTAATGTCAGTATGAATTAACGAGTAGACTAGCTAATATCAGTGTGAGTTAACTAGTAGACTAGCTAATATCAGTATGAATTAACGAGTAGACTAGCTAATGTCAGTATGAATTAACGAGTAGAATAGCTAATATCAGTATGAATCAACGAATAGGCTAGCTAATGTCATGATTAATTAACTGTTAGACTATCTAATGTAAGTGTGAGTTACCGAATAGACTGACTAAAGTAAATGTGAGGCAAGTCGCCATCGATAAATATATTGGTTCATGACATTTGAAAAGTATAATGTTTATTCCAAAGACACGTTGACACTGTCCTTAAACACACAGCCTTGCGTCTATCTGTCGCACATGTGCAGTCTGTGACTGCCCCAGATACAGGCTGCCCTGTAACCAGTTGTTACCAAGCTATTACTGAACACTCCTGTGCAAGTGTGAGTACATGATTGAAGCCTCGCGATTGAAGCCTCTTCAGTTTCTTGTCAACTTACCGACAATCATTGCCAGGTGTATTTCGGTAAGTGAGATTATAAAATCAAACATCCACGCAAAGAACCATGTACGCGCACGAGGTAGGGCGGGAATATGTCTCTTGTTTTGGCAGTAGTTTTGACAATATACTCAAGTTTGATGACTTAATCATTTATGCTGTCTAAACACTGTCCTGTCATCAAGTTTACTTTCCAAACATGCTAGGGAGCGTGGTGTCTCGTTACCATAGTGACTGACGTCATAGATTATTGTATAAGATAATACTCAAAAATAGTGTTACGGCGATATAGAACGTTGCGACGCATGCGTTTCTTCAGCTACCAACAGTCACGTGATTATAGTTTATTATTGTGTTACGTTGTTCAAATCACCACTGGCTATAAGTTGTGTATATATCCATAATATCTTGTTGTGTGTGCATCTGTGATATTTGTTTACTGAGGCTGCCTTGTGGTGTGTGTATGTGTGATATTTGTGTACTGAGACTAACTTTTGCTGTGTGTATCTGTGATATTTATTTGCTAAGGGTACCTTTTGGTGTGTGTGTCTGTGATGTTTGTTTAATGAGACTATCGTGTGATTTACTGAGGCCACCCTGTGATGTATTGAGACCAACTTGTGATGTAATGAGGCCAACTTGTGATGTAATGAGACCAACTTGTGATGTAATGAGGCCAACTTGTGATGTTTGTATTTGTAACGTGTACACTAGGTGACACCTTCTTGTGTTGAGACAGACAAGAACCGTCACTCGCAACGTTTGTCAATATTGATTACCTTCAGAAAAAGAACAAGTAAATTCCCCCATAATCCCAGTGACTTCCGGTGTGAGCTACTTCCGCCCCAACCAAGATCTGAAACGGTAGATTGATACTCCGATGTGTGTTGGCTGATGGGAAGGAATCAGAGAGAGAGAGAGAGAGAGAGAGAGAGAGAGAGAGAGAGAGAGAGAGAGAGAGAGAGAGAGAAGGGGTTGGGGAGTGAGCGGGAGAGAGGGGGAAGAGAAAAGATAGGGAGAGAGAGGGTGGGGGGGGGGGGGGGGTGAGATCTAGGGATAACAAGTCAGCAATCATTATCATCATCATTATCATCATTATCACCATCATCATCAATACCACCATCATCACCATCAACATAATCATCATCAATCCGTGTGTCAGTGATGTCGTCACCTGTCATCACCCACATCAGTAGTTGTGTTCTGGCAGCCCCGTGGTGTGCTGGTGTGCTGGTGTGCTGGTGTGCTGGTCAGACGCTCGCCTGCCAGCTCCGTGGTCGTGGGTTCCAGTCTACAGCGGGCCTCCCAGGTCCACCCCGCCAAGCCTGGGCACCCGGACACGCCTTGGGAAGACAAGGCGGCCAGCGTGACGCTGACTACACGCCCAACGATGGGTCGATACAAATCTGGCTGTAGCACCATATGCTCAGTGTGGCCCAGGGCGGGGGAAAAGGTCCCTGACTTGTTGACTACATCACCTCCACTAGACCTAGCACAGACCTCCACTAGACATAGCACAAACCTCCACTAGACATAGCAGAGACCTCCACTAGACATAGCACAGACCTCCACTAGACATAGCACAGGCCTCCAGTAGACATAGCACAGACCTCCACTAGACATAGCACAGACCTCCACTAGACATAGCACAGACCTCCACTAGACATAGCACAGACCTCCACTAGACATAGCACAGGCCTCCAGTAGACATAGCACAGACCTCCACTAGACATAGCACAGACCTCCACTAGACATAGCAGAGACCTCCACTAGACATAGCACAGACCTCCACTAGACATAGCACAGGCCTCCAGTAGACATAGCACAGACCTCCACTAGACATAGCACAGACCTCCACTAGACATAGCACATACCTCCACTAGACATAGCACAGGACCTCCACTAGACATAGCACAGGCCTCCAGTAGACATAGCACAGACCTCCACTAGACATAGCACAGACCTCCACTAGACATAGCAGAGACCTCAACTAGACATAGCACAGACCTCCAGCAGACATAGCACAGACCTCCAGTAGACATAGCACAGACCTCCACTAGACATAGCACAGACCTCCACTAGACATAGCCCAGACCTCCACTAGACATAGCACAGACCTCCAGTAGACATAGCACAGGCCTCCAGTAGACATAGCACAGGCCTCCAGTAGACATAGCACAGGCCTCCACTAGACATAGCACAGGCCTCCACTAGACATAGCACAGACCTCCACTAGACCTAGCACAGGCCTCCACTAGACATAGCACAGACCTGCACTAGACATAGCACAGACCTGCACTAGACATAGCACAGACCTGCACTAGACATAGCACAGACCTCCACTAGACATAGCACAGACCTCCAGCAGACATAGCCCATACCTCCACTAGACCTAGCACAGACCTCCACTATACATAGCACAGACCTCCACTAGACATAGCACAGGCCTCCACTAGACATAGCACAGACCTCCACTAGACATAGCTGTAGCATAACGCAGCCAACATTATTCATCTTATCAACAAATGCCGCAAAAAGAGGAAACAACATTAAAAGAAATTGACTTCACAAACGCAATTGGAGATTGGGACGTAAAACTTAACATCGAAACTGGAACTGAACAAGTGACAAATGACGTGGATTCTTAGAAGGATTTCATCAGACCAAGCTCGGAAAATCATTGGATGAAAAAACCACCTGACCCGCCTTCGCGCCAGTGCATAATTAACATATATCCCCATTTCATCAGAAATGTTAATCAGCCGCACTTTTGTCTGAATTCGCTCCATGGACGGAGGTGAGAAGAGTGTGTGATCAAAAATTCAATGGACAAGGCAAAAGTCTGGATCCGAGTGATCTTGGTGGCTACATACCAACAACCACCCAACACATCAGCAAACTAACCACCTAAATCAGACCTGAGAGAGGGAAGCCGAGAGAGAGATGAACCACAAGTGAGATGGAGGATGACTTCGCTATGAGCAGAGCATGGGGAGGCCTTCAGTGGAGCTATACGGGCAGACCTGACGTGGATCCATCAGTCAATGGACCCTGGCTTACCTAATCCTCCAGTCACCAGGTTACATTTTCCTTGGTATAACCCACACCCAATCTCAGGAAAACTGATAATGTTTATGGTTGAGACACCACTATCATACTTAATATGTACAACATCAAAATGTTTACTATGTTTTCACACTTGTTGACATCTCATATATTGATGCTTGTTATTGATTGTCTGGGACAATGGTCCAATGTGCAACTGTTCTATTACTTTGTGTAAATCACAATAGAGATGTATGTACTGACCAGAAGGCTCAGGCCAGTCAATAAATGATTAACATGAATTGACCTTCTGTTAATTTGTCAAGTTCAAACCTATCTGTGTCAACAACTTCTTTGTGCATCATGTTGTCAAAATCTAATGTGATTGATTATGTGTTTGATTGTTAAAAGATAAATTAACTCATAATGACTTACTAAAGGGGGAAATAAAAGACTCTATACCTATAAACTGCTCAACATCCATGTTTTCTTCATCTAAATCAGGCTGAGAAAATTCTCCTGACTTTCCTCAGATTTGATAAACTAAAAGGGGGCTCCAGAGCTATCAGAATCATTGGAGAAGGGGCAGATTCCCAATTAGTAAATTACCATTCTTACCAGGGCCATAATCTATATCTCCTAGACAATACTTAACAAGAACGAGGCCTGCAGATAACTCAAGGTTCATATTCTGGGGTTATTGAAGATAGAAGAGGATGGGGCTCTACATCTTTTGTTAGAGATGGGGCATGCACTACAGTGATCTCCCACTCCCTTCAAAAATATATGACATATTGGGTCTACGTCCTGGATGGTTCCCATATATTAACCTTTAAACAATCACCTAAAAATACATGAACACAGTTATCTTTAGATTTTGAACATTGTCATTTTCTAGAATGTTTAACAGATACCATGTGGGGTATTGATTGACAGCCACATGATATGAATGACATTTATAGATAGATAAGAATAGGTGACTGATCTTTACTCCTGGAGAAGGAGCCATGTTCATATATTGCTTCTACTTCAGAAAGAGGTGCTCCAGGTGAAATATATAGTGTGTATCTACTCTACCAACACTACTTCTCTTCCAGAGAAGGTGTTCTATTCCTGTGAAGTCTGAACTTAACAGCATTTCATCAACCACCGGAAAATCTTATCCGTTGGGAAACCTCTGTCTAATTTCAGATTCTTTTCTTTACTAGGAATTAATTGTGGTTACTTCAGTGCCTGCTGCCTTTGGCTTTTCCAGCATTGACAGACAGACATAACATAGGGTGTTTTTAATATTGCACATGCTCTGTTGTATCTTTGCAGATCAGGGACTGACAAGCGTACGCGGATCAGACTAGCTGCAATTATATTGTTAATCAGAGCACAGCAATAAAATATAGACATGGCGGAAACTGCAAAGTTTAGAGCCCAAATAACAGAAACAGGTAGGGAATGCGGGTTAGATGGCCTTGAGCTAGCTAACTATGTTTCGGATGCATTTGACAAAAGGGAAAGACTGCAAGCTGAATTGGCTCTCAAAGAAAAACAGCTTCAGGCTGAATTGGCTGAGAAAGAAAAACAGCTTCAAGCAGAATTGGAGGAGAAAGAGAAACGATTTCAAGCAGAATTGGAGGAGAAAGAGAAACGACTACAGGCTGAAATGGAAGATAAGGAGAGAGAGCGTCAACACCAACTGGAGTTGAGGAGAATGGAGATTGAAGTGGAGATCCGGAGAATAGAGAAAGGGAGTGGTCCTACACCCTCAACCTCATCAGGATCGCCAGTGACAGAACCACCTCACGTCTCTCAACTTAATTCAGGAGCTATGTCATTTCCTCTGGACCCCTTTAATGAACAGACTGACCACATCGAAGGATTTTTATCACGCTTCGAGGCAATGGCTGTCAGCTGTGGGCTTGAAGAGAGTAGATGGGCGACGAAGTTAGCGCAAGCCTTAAGATCCACGGCGTATGAAGTGTTCTCAAGACTCACTAGAGAGGAACAACAGAACTACACAACACTCAAGACGGCACTCTTAAGCCGATTCGAAGTGGACGCCGAATCTTATAAACTCAGGTTCAAAGCCGCAAGGAAGGAACCGGGTGAGAGCTACGCACAGCTAGTCGAAAGACTGAAGTCATACATACAAAGATGGACCTTGCTTGGGAGGATTTGAGGAAAATTATGAAGGACTCCGTGAAATGATTATCATTGATCAGATCAAGGGGAAAATGCAGAACGAAATGAAGGCATTCCTAACCCAAAACGGGGCTGACCGCCTGGAAACTATAATCATCCTGGCAGAGAGATTTGAGAAATCTCAAAAGGAGATGGGAGGAAAGGGACGTTCGAACAACACCCCCTCTCAAAACAAAACTCCACAGCCAAAAGAGGGTGAAAACACTGTAGCCACCGGGAAAAAGGGGAAATCCCCGAAAAACACTCAACACTCAGTCCAAACAGCGCCGAAGGAGGACAAACCATTCTGTACCCATTGCAAAATTAAAGGTCACACATTTCAGAGTTGCAGAAAGAAGCCACCTCCACACACAGCGGCATGTTTGGCCAACCGAAAAGAGAGAAAAGTGAGCACTGGTGAAACGTCCAAACAGACACCTCATCAAGACACATCATCTCGTATTCCGGTTGTAGAATCCATCTTGCTAAATGGATTCCAAACGACCTGTTTATATGATACTGGATTATCGTATGACTGTGTTGTTTCATCATCCTTGGTTCACCCTGAACAGGTGACAGAGGAAATAGTGGAATTGCAGGGACCACTGAAGAGTTCAACAAATATGTCTCTTCCAGTGGCAAAAGTGAACATAGCCTCGCGGTATGTCACCGGGACGATCAAGGCAGCAATCTTGGACGATCCGATATATCCTGTAATCCTCGGGTGTAGATTTATCGTTCTAGGAGAACCTGTTCAACCTGTGGCGATGGCGACCATGACCACTCGATCACAGGCAACAAAAACTCCAGAATCAACTACGCCAATCCCTCGAACGGAGGAACTGAAGAGGGCACAAGAAGCCGACAGCACCTTGGAACCCTGCTTCAGAAAACTGCCAAAATCACATTTACCTCTACGTAAAGGTGATCTGTTCATGAAGTCAGCACTTCTTTACAGAAAAGCAGGACGAGCTGGACAAGAGTTTAATCAACTTGTTGTACCGACTCAATACAGGACTCAGATCTTAGAGATGGGTCACAGTCTACCATTCAGTGGGCACATGGGTATCAACGCTACTACACAGCGGATTACCACTCACTACTTTTGGCCAGGGATGAACTCAGACATACAACGGTTTGTAAAATCATGCCCACAGTGTCAGAAAGTATCACCAAAACACCGGACACCACCGGCAATGTTGGGTGAATCGCCAATCACTGGAATTCCATTTGAGAAAGTGGCAGTAGACATAATCGGACCTCTCTCAGCAACGAAGAGGCGAAACCGATTCATATTAACGCTTGTGGACACAACAACCATGTGGGCCGAAGCAGTTCCTATGCCCAGCTGTGACTCCAAACACGTCGCTGATGCATTATTAGGAATATTCACACGTCTAGGATTCCCACAAAGGATCTTGACGGACAACGGTTCACAGTTTCGTGGTAAACTCATGGAAGAGACCTTCAGACTTTTTCATGCACGCCATATCTTCAGTTCACCATATCACCCTCAGTCAAATGGACTTGTGGAAAGGTGGAACGGGACATTGATTAGTATCCTGCGCAAAATTGCCCAGGAGAAGACAGAGGATTGGGACTTGTATTTACCCGCAGCTTTATTCGCTTACAGGGAAGTACCCCATCACTCAACAGGTTTTGCTCCAGCCACACTGTTGTTTGGACGACCGATCAAGGGACCACTGGAGGCGTTACTCCGAACGTGGACTGATAATACTACAGATGATACAGTCGTGACTGCATCAACATATGTTGCCGAGTTGAAAAATCGTTTACAACACAGTTGGAAACAAGCGAATGTCAATCTACGTCAAGCCAGACGAAGAATTGCTCGTAACTTCAACCGCAAGGCAAAGGATAGAGAGTTAGAGGTAGGAGAGAAGGTGATGTTGCTGCTTCCAACCAGTCAGAATAAGCTGCAAATCGGATGGAGAGGACCTTATGTAGTGACGGAGAAGATCTCACGTACCAACTACAGAATTTCAGTCAAAGGCAAGATGAAAGTATTTCACATAAACCTCTTGAAGAAATATCATGAAAGACCCTCAACCACCGAACCTGCACATCTGATGGCCATGAGTGTGGCTACTGAAGTCGAAGAAGGATCAACAATGGGAGTCGAGTGCCAACTGCAAGCCAAAGAGACCTTTAAGGATGTGGAAATCAATCCCAACTTAACAAAGGATCAGCAAAAGCAGATTAGGGAACTTATGGCAAAATATGCAGAAGTACTTACTGATAAGCCAGGAAGAACTGATTTGGAGGAATTTGACATGAAGTTAAATGACACAGTGCCTGTGCGAGTCAAGACTTACCCAGTTCCTTATGCAAAGCAAAAGACTTTAGAGGAAGAAATACAACAGCTGCTCACCGCAGGAATAATCTCACCATCTGAATCACCTTACAGTGCTAGCGTCGTCTTATTGAGAAAGCCAAGCGGAGAACATAGATTGTGCATCGATTATCGACAGCTCAATGCTATAACTGAATTCCAAGCAGAACCTCTGCCGGATCAGAATAAACTCTTCACAGCACTCAACCGAGCTAAGTACTTTACTAGGATTGATCTCAGTAAGGGATATTACCAGATTCCTGTAAAACCGGAAGTTGGACCATGGTTGGCTTTCAGCACGCCTGGAGGACACTATGAGTTCAACGTTCTTCCATTCGGATTAAGTAATGCTCCCAGCGTCTTTACACGTATGATGAGAAAATTACTTGACCCACTACAGCATCCAGACATCAGTCACTTCATGGATGACATCCTGATCGCAACTGAAACATTTGAAGAGCATGTAGAAACCCTGCATCTTTTGTTCAGGCGCCTCAGAGAAACTGGATTGACGGCTAGACCAAAGAAGTGTCAGATAGGATTCCAAGAATTGGACTTTCTAGGTCATAAGATATCTCATGGACTGATAACTCCACAAGAGGGAAATGTGGACAAACTCCAGAGAGCACCTCGTCCAAAAACAAAGAAGGATGTAAGATCATTTGTATCCTTATGTGGATTCTATCAAAAATACATCAAGGACTTCAATACTCTGTCAGCACCTTTAACGGATCTCACCAAAAAGGGGAAACCAGAGAAAGTCACTTGGTCAGCTGACTGTGAGAGAGCTTTCACAGCACTAAAGCAGGCATTAACTGCTCATCCAGTCTTACATCTACCAGACCTCGACCAACCATTCGTGCTGCGCACCGATGCCAGTAACATAGGAATTGGGGCAACGCTGTTGCAGAGAAAGGGAGATGTAACATCAGAGCTATTCCCTGTAGGCCTATGCTAGCAGGAAATTGAATGCAGCAGAGAGAAATTACAGTACTATCGAGAGAGAATGTCTTGCGCTCGTATGGAGTGTACAGAAATTTCAAGCATACCTATATGGCAAACATTTCACAGTGCAATGTGACCATCAACCACTCATGTTTCTCGCAGCATCTAAGACTCTGAATGCCCGACTTATGAGATGGTCGCTGCTTCTTCAACCTTACTCGTTCCAGGTTGAATATGTTCCTGGGAAAATGAATGTGGGAGCGGACTTCCTGAGTCGACACCCAGTGCCTGATGAACCAGGTCAATCAGATGCAGAAGAGAATACAGGGGAGGACAAATGGGAACAGCTTGATAACTGAAAATGTTGGAAACATAGTTCCATACCATAGAACAATCTGGAGTGGGGCCATGTGGCATAACGCAGCCAACATTATTCATCTTATCAACAAATGCCGCAAAAAGAGGAAACAACATTAAAAGAAATTGACTTCACAAACGCAATTGGAGATTGGGACGTAAAACTTAACATCGAAACTGGAACTGAACAAGTGACAAATGACGTGGATTCTTAGAAGGATTTCATCAGACCAAGCTCGGAAAATCATTGGATGAAAAAACCACCTGACCCGCCTTCGCGCCAGTGCATAATTAACATATATCCCCATTTCATCAGAAATGTTAATCAGCCGCACTTTTGTCTGAATTCGCTCCATGGACGGAGGTGAGAAGAGTGTGTGATCAAAAATTCAATGGACAAGGCAAAAGTCTGGATCCGAGTGATCTTGGTGGCTACATACCAACAACCACCCAACACATCAGCAAACTAACCACCTAAATCAGACCTGAGAGAGGGAAGCCGAGAGAGGATGAACCACAAGTGAGATGGAGGAT
Organism: Cepaea nemoralis; assembly: GCA_014155875.1. NCBI lineage: Eukaryota > Metazoa > Mollusca > Gastropoda > Stylommatophora > Helicidae > Cepaea > Cepaea nemoralis. Next base: position 89,009 of record JACEFZ010012183.1, read on the forward strand.
GACTTCGCTATGAGCAGAGCATGGGGAGGCCTTCAGTGGAGCTATACGGGCAGACCTGACGTGGATCCATCAGTCAATGGACCCTGGCTTACCTAATCCTCCAGTCACCAGGTTACATTTTCCTTGGTATAACCCACACCCAATTCTCAGGAAAACTGATAATGTTATGGTTGAGACACCACTATCATACTTAATATGTACAACATCAAAATGTTTACTATGTTTTCACACTTGTTGACATCTCATATATTGATGCTTGTTATTGATTGTCTGGGACAATGGTCCAATGTGCAACTGTTCTATTACTTTGTGTAAATCACAATAGAGATGTATGTACTGACCAGAAGGCTCAGGCCAGTCAATAAATGATTAACATGAATTGACCTTCTGTTAATTTGTCAAGTTCAAACCTATCTGTGTCAACAACTTCTTTGTACATCATGTTGTCAAAATCTAATGTGATTGATTATGTGTTTGATTGTTAAAAGATAAATTAACTCATAATGACTTACTAAAGGGGGAAATAAAAGACTCTATACCTATAAACTGCTCAACATCCATGTTTTCTTCATCTAAATCAGGCTGAGAAAATTCTCCTGACTTTCCTCAGATTTGATAAACTAAAAGGGGGCTCCAGAGCTATCAGAATCATTGGAGAAGGGGCAGATTCCCAATTAGTAAATTACCATTCTTACCAGGGCCATAATCTATATCTCCTAGACAATACTTAACAAAACGAGGCCTGCAGATAACTCAAGGTTCATATTCTGGGGTTATTGAAGATAGAAGAGGATGGGGCTCTACATCTTTTGTTAGAGATGGGGCATGCACTACAGTGATCTCCCACTCCCTTCAAAAAAATATGACAATAGCACAGGCCTCCACTAGACACAGCACAGACCTCCACTAGACATAGCACAGACCTCCAGTAGACATAGCACAGGCCTCCAATAGACATAGCACAGGCCTCCAATAGACATAGCACAGGCCTCCAGTAGACATAGCACAGGCCTCCACTAGACATAGCACAGGCCTCCAGTAGTCATAGCACAGACCTCCACTAGACATAGCACAGACCTCCACTAGACATAGCACATACCTCCACTAGACATAGCACAGACCTCCACTAGACATAGCACAGACCTCCAGTAGACATAACAAAGGCCTCCAGTAGACATAGCACAGACCTCCAGTAGACATAGCACAGGCCTCCAGTAGACATAGCACAGACCTCCACTAGACATAGCACAGACCTCCACTAGACATAGCACAGGCCTCCAGTAGACATAGCACAGGCCCGCACTAGACATAGCACAGGCCTCCAGTAGACATAGCACAGACCTCCACTAGACATAGCACAGACCTCCACTAGACATAGCACAGACCTCCACTAGACATAGCACAGGCCTCCAGTAGTCATAGCACATACCTCCACTAGACATAGCACAGACCTCCACTAGACATAGCACAGAACTCCACTAGACATAGCACAGACCTCCACTAGACATAGCAGAGACCTCCACTAGACATAGCAGAGACCTCCAGTAGACATAGCAGAGACCTCTAGTAGACATAGCAGAGACCTCATGTAGACATAGCACAGACCTCCACTAGACATAGCACAGACCTCCACTAGACATAGCACAGACCTCCACTAGACATAGCACAGACCTCCTCTAGACATAGAACAGAACTCCACTAGACATAGCACAGAACTCCACTAGACATAGCACAGACCTCCACTAGACATAGCACAGAGCTCCACTAGACATAGCATAGAACTCCACTAGACATAGCACAGAACTCCACTATACATAGCACATAACTCCACTATACATAGCACAGAACTCCACTAGACATAGAACAGACCTCCACTAGACATAGCACAGACCTCCACTAGACATAGCACAGACCTCCACTAGACATAGCACAGAACTCCACTATACATAGCACAGAACTCCACTCGACATAGCACAGACCTCCACTCGACATAGCACAGACCTCCACTAGACATAGCACAGACCTCCACTAGACATAGCACAGAACTCCATTAGACATAGCACAGACCTCATGTAGACATAGCACAGACCTCCACTAGATATAGCACAGAACTCCACTAGACATAGCACAGAACTCCACTAGACATAGCACAGACCTCCACTAGACATAGCACAGAACTCCACTAGACATAGCACAGAACTCCACTAGACATAGCAGAGACCTCCACTAGACATAGCACAGAACTCCACTAGACATAGCACAGAACTCCACTAGACATAGCACAGAACTCCACTAGACATAGCACAGACCTCCACTAGATATAGCACAGAACTCCACTAGACATAGCACAGAACTCCATTAGACATAGCACAGAACTCCACTAGACATAGCACAGAACTCCACTAGACATAGCACAGAACTCCACTAGACATAGCACAGAACTCCACTAGACATAGCAGAGACCTCCACTAGAAATAATGCAATAACAACGTTGATAATCATTTATAATTCCCTGTCACTGCTTCTAACGGAAGGTTACTGTGGATATTCTGCCGTCAATGACGACTCAACATTTCACCACCATTGATCTGCCGTCAATGACGACTCAACATTTCACCAAAAATGACAAATTTGATTGTCCCAGACACGTTTGCTTGAGGACATGTCCCTATACATGTTCATTATTCATGGAATCCCTTCGCAGAAAAGTCCGCTAGGCGCCGGGACATTAGCCGGCGCCCTATCGCCTGGGTCAAAGAGATGGGTTGCGGTTGTGAATTTATGATAAGTTGCAAAGTTATGATTGACAGCTTGCCACATACCACACCCCAGGCCGGGGACTGCCATTGTAACATTTGTTGCCGGACACTAGAAACTAGGTCATGCATAATTAAACACCTGGTACCGGCTCATATTTAATGCTGTTTATTGCTGGCTTGATTAATCTCTTGTGGGAAGTGTGATGGTTGACGGATGGCTTGTATCTTTTCCGCTGTCTATTGTAACGTGTTCTGTTGTGATCGTTTCTTTCTGCGTTATACCGATTGTTTGTATAGCTCGCCGCGTGTTTGTATAGCTCTCCGTGTGTTTGTATAGCTCTCTATGCATTTGTATAGCTCTCAGTGTGTTTGTATAGCTCTCCGTGTGTTTGTAGAGCTCTCTATGCATTTGTATAGCTCTCAGTGTGTTTGTATAGCTCTCCGTGTGTTTGTATAGCTCTCAGTGTGTTTGTATAGCTCTCTATGCATTTGTATAGCTCTCAGTGTGTTTGTATAGCTCTCCGTGTGTTTGTATAGCTCTCCGTGTATGTGTATAATATACCGTGTGTTTGTATATCCCTCTATGTGTTTGTATATCTCACCGAGTTTTTGTATATCCCTCTATGTGTTTGTATATCTCACCGTGATTTTGTATATCCCTCTATGTGTTTGTATAGCTCTCCGTGTGTTTGTATAGCTCTCCGTGTGTTTGTATAGCTCTCTATTTGTTTTTATAGCCCTCCGTTGTTTTGTATAGCTCTCCGTTTGTATAGCTCGCTATGTGTTTGTATAGCTCTCCGTATGTATATCTCTCTGTGTGTTTGGATATCTCGCTATGTGTTTGTATAACTCTCCATGTGTTTGTATAGCTCTCCTCTTGTATGTCTCTCTGTGTGTTTGTATACCTCTCTACGTGTTTGTCGTGTGCATGTTGATTATATATGTGTTAGTTGCAGGATTTGTCACCTGCAATCTCTCGTGGACTTTACTTCCATGCTGGGAAGAAATGTTGCGCTTTCTTTTCCTTTCATTGTCTTTATCTTCTTTCTTCTTTCTTTCTTTTCTTTCTTCTTTCTTTCTTTCTTTCTTTCTTTCTTTCTTTCCTTTCTTTCTGCCTGCCTGCCCTGCCCTGCCTTGCCCACCTGTCCTGCCTGCCTGCCTGTCTGCTTTGTTTGTTTGTTGTCCTTCCGTTCGTCAGTACCGTTCGTCCGTCAGACCGACCGCCCGCCCGCCCATTCCGCCCGCCGATTCCGCCCGCTGTATATCTGTCTTTCTGCGAGTGTACGAGAGAGCTTGAGTACATATGTGTTAGGAGTTGTGGTTTGAGTTGTTTTGTTAACTCATAACATTGATTAATTGCGGTTGTGTGCATGAAAAGTGTTTATGTGCATAACCTAATAGACTGAAAATATTATTCGAGTTCAAGTTTGAATTCTATTTGTGTACAGTTTGAGTTTGTTTCAGAAAGTAAAGAGTAATAGTTGTATATAATCAAGTGTAATACTGAGATGGTAACATCAGAGAGCCGCGGCACTCAAAGATAATATTTAATATTCAATATACAGTTCACGGAGTTTGACTCAAGAGAAAGAAGTGGGGTGCAGAGGTGTTTCCAAGGCACCAGGGCCGGGTTACATACTGGCCAAGACCAGTCGAGCGTCCTGGGCAACAGGTCCTTTCGGGGTCCTGGCTAAAGTCAGTAGGATCGCCGATTCCTCCGAAGTCGGAGAGTGTTTGCCTGTACGGCGAGGAACCACCAGTCTGCACACCAATAAGCCAGACATGGGACAACGGATACTCACGCAAACCTCAGGTCCTGTATGACATCACACTGATGTTGGACAACAGGATGCCTTCATCCGACGTACAGGACTTCGCGTTGGAGCTCAAGCCAACGAACACAAGCAAGCAAGCAAGCAAGCAAGAGAAAGAAGTCACATATATAGTCAAAAGTAATCATATCAGCTCCGAACGACACTATCAGTCCGTGTCGACGATTTCAGCTACGCGTGACTCCAGTTGCCCCGTAGTAAATTCACAATGACTTCATTAACAAAAACGATATAAAACTACGGAGCCCATTAGCAGTATCAACAACAAGAAATTATTATTCTATCAACTGCTCCGTGGCAATGTTTCATGGCAAATGTAGGTCCCATAAACAGAAGGAAGAAGTCGAATGAGGAGTCGGAGGACGAGAAGGGTGAGAAGCAGCAGCAGCAGCAGCAGAAGAAGAAGAAGCATTTGTGCACGTATATTTGTATCAGCAGCTTAGTACAGGACAGGCACGAAATATTATTGGGAACAAACATGGATATGAGCTTTCCAAACGCCTCGATAAGCAAGCCTTTCTGTCGAGTCTAGGCCGGCTGCGCGTGCACAAGCAGAAACAGAGCCAGCTTTCTGGCCTCAGATGGCATTTTAAAGAGCAGGATCTGCAGAAGTGCAGGTTTGATAAACCGGCCAGAAACAGCTCGGTCACGAACACCAGGGCCACGGCTAGAGCTGGGAATACAGCATGGGTGATTGGGTCGTGTCTTTACCTGACCGGCGAATCTGATTGGTTGGTTGGTGTGTGTGTAGACGTGACTTTATTTGAACGTGTCCTTACTTACCTTCGTTCTCCACATTTGTTGACATTGATTGGTAGTCACTGATGGGTAATGATTGACAGTCGGAAAGAGGTAATGATTAACAGTCAGAGAAGGGAAAGGATTAGTAGTAACTGAGAGGTAATGATTGTATTGACACACATAAAACACACATATATACCACCACACACACATATACAGATATACACACATCATACACATACAGGCAGTCACACATAAAACCCTCAAACACATAGACATACATATATACACCACTCACGCACATACACACACTCCTATACACATACACACACATACACCAGCACACCCCCACACTCTTATATTCAAGGAAACACACACAGATGTATACAATGATACACACAGAAATGACTACAGTAATACACACATTGACAAAGATCCACAAGCAGACATACGATGAAACACAAAGATATATCCAGCGTTACACAGATATACGATAAAACACTGCCACAAAGCCTGTGCCGTGACTTCGGCTCGACTGGAACAAACGAGGTCAGTTAGTTTATGTGGTCACTGGAACAAACGAGGTCAGTTAGTTTATGTGGTGACTGGAACAAACGAGGTCAGTTAGTTTATGTGGTGACTGGAACATAGGTCAGCTAGTTTATGTGGTCACTGGAACAAACGAGGTCAGTTAGTTTATGTGGTCATTGGAACAGACGAGGTCAGTTAGTTTATGTGGTCATTGGAACAGACGAGGTCAGCTAGTTTATGTGGTCATTGGAACAGACGAGGTCAGTTAGTTTATGTGGTCATTGGAACAGACGAGGTCAGCTAGTTTATGTGGTCATTGGAACAGACGAGGTCAGCTAGTTTATGTGGTTATTGAAACAAACGAGGTCAGATGGTTTATGTGGTCACTGGAACAGACGAGGTCAGCTAGTTTATGTGGTCACTGGAACATAGGTCAGCTAGTTTATGTGGTCACTGGAACAGACGAGGTCAGCTAGTTTATGTGGTCATTGGAACAAACGAGGTCAGTTAGTTTATGTGGTCACTGGAACATAGGTCAGCTAGTTTATGTGGTCACTGAAACAAACGAGGTCAGTTAGTTTATGTGGTGACTGGAACAAACGAGGTCAATTAGTTTATGTGGTCACTGGAACAAACGAGGTTCATTAGTTTATGTGGTCACTGAAACAAACGAGGTCAGTTAGTTTATGTGCTGACTGGAACAAACGAGGTCAGGCTAGTTTATTGTGTCATTGGAAACAAACGAGGTCAGCTAGTTTATGTGGTCATTGGAACAAACGAGGTCAGTTAGTTTATGTGGTCATTGGAACAGACGAGGTCAGTTAGTTTATGTGGTCACTGGAACATAGGTCAGCTAGTTATGTGGTCACTGGAACATAGGTCAGCTAGTTTATGTGGGCACTGGAACAAACGAGGTCAGTTAGTTTATGTGGTCACTTGGAACAAACGAGGTTCATTAGTTTATGTGGTCACTGAAACAAACGAGGTCAGTTAGTTATGTGGTGACTGAACAAACGAGGTCAGCTAGTTTATGTGGTCATTGGAATAAACGAGGTCAGTTAGTTTATGTGGTCATTGGAACAAAAGAGGTCAGTTAGTTTATGTGGTAATTGGAACAAACGATGTCAGTTAGTTTATGTGGTCACTGGAACATAGGTCAGCTAGTTTATGTGGTCACTAGAACATAGGTCAGCTAGTTTATGTGGTCACTGGAACATAGGTCAGGTAGGTTATGTGGTCACTGGAACATAGGTCAGTTAGTTTATGTGGTCACTGGAACAAACGAGGTCAGTTAGTTTATGTGGTCACTGGAACAAACGAGGTCAGTTAGTTTATGTGGTGACTGGAACAAACGAGGTCAGTTAGTTTATGTGGTGACTGGAACATAGGTCAGCTAGTTTATGTGGTCAATGGAACAAACGAGGTCAGTTAGTTTATGTGGTGACTGGAACAAACGAGGTCAGTTAGTTTATGTGGTGACTGGAACATAGGTCAGCTAGTTTATGTGGTCAGTGGAACAAACGAGGTCAGTTAGTTTATGTGGTCATTGGAACAGACGAGGTCAGTTAGTTTATGTGGTCATTGGAACAGACGAGGTCAGCTAGTTTATGTGGTCATTGGAACAGACGAGGTCAGCTAGTTTATGTGGTCATTGGAACAGACGAGGTCAGCTAGTTTATGTGGTCATTGGAACAGACGAGGTCAGCTAGTTTATGTGGTCACTGTAACAAACGAGGTCAGTTAGTTTATGTGGTCATTGGAACAGACGAGGTCAGTTAGTTTATGTGGTCATTGGAACAGACGAGGTCAGCTAGTTTATGTGGTCATTGGAACAGACGAGGTCAGTTAGTTTATGGGGTCATTGGAACAGACGAGGTCAGCTAGTTTATGTGGTCATTGGAACAAACGAGGTCAGTTAGTTTATGTGGTGACTGGAACAAACGAGGTCAGCTAGTTTATGTGGTCACTGGAACAGACGAGGTTAGCTAGTTTATGTGGTCAGTGGAACAAACGAGGTCAGTTAGTTTATGTGGTCATTGGAACAGACGAGGTCAGTTAGTTTATGTGGTCATTGGAACAGACGAGGTCAGCTAGTTTATGTGGTCACTGGAACATAGGTCAGCTAGTTTATGTGGTCACTGGAACATAGGTCAGGTAGGTTATGTGGTCACTGGAACATAGGTCAGTTAGTTTATGTGGTCACTGGAACAAACGAGGTCAGTTAGTTTATGTGGTCACTGGAACAAACGAGGTCAGTTAGTTTATGTGGTGACTGGAACAAACGAGGTCAGTTAGTTTATGTGGTGACTGGAACATAGGTCAGCTAGTTTATGTGGTCAATGGAACAAACGAGGTCAGTTAGTTTATGTGGTGACTGGAACAAAACGAGGTCAGTTAGTTTATGTGGTGACTGGAACATAGGTCAGCTAGTTTATGTGGTCAGTGGAACAAACGAGGTCAGTTAGTGTTATGTGGTCATTGGAACAGACGAGGTCAGTTAGTTTATGTGGTCATTGGAACAGACGAGGTCAGCTAGTTTATGTGGTCATTGGAACAGACGAGGTCAGCTAGTTTATGTGGTCATTGGAACAGACGAGGTCAGCTAGTTTATGTGGTCATTGGAACAGACGAGGTCAGCTAGTTTATGTGGTCACTGTAACAAACGAGGTCAGTTAGTTTATGTGGTCATTGGAACAGACGAGGTCAGTTAGTTTATGTGGTCATTGGAACAGACGAGGTCAGCTAGTTTATGTGGTCATTGGAACAGACGAGGTCAGTTAGTTTATGGGGTCATTGGAACAGGACGAGGTCAGCTAGTTTATGTGGTCATTGGAACAGACGAGGTCAGCTAGTGTATGTGGTTATTGGAACAAACGAGGTCAGCTAGTTTATGTGGTCACTGGAACAGACGAGGTTAGCTAGTTTATGTGGTCACTGGAACATAGGTCAGCTAGTTTATGTGGTCACTGGAACATAGGTCAGTTATTTATGTGGTCACTGGAACATAGGTCAGCTAGTTTATGTGGTCACTGGAACAGACGAGGTCAGCTAGTTTATGTGGTCATTGGAACAGACGAGTCAGTTAGTTTATGTGGTCATTGGAACAGACGAGGTCAGCTAGTTTATGTGGTCATTGGAACAAACGAGGTCAGTTAGTTTATGTGGTCACTGGAACAGACGAGGTCAGCTAGTTTATGTGGTCACTGGAACATAGGTCAGCTAGTTTATGTGGTCACTGGAACATAGGTCAGCTAGTTTATGTGGTCCTTGGAACAGACGAGGTCAGCTAGTTTATGTGGTCACTGGAACATACGAGGGTCAGTTAGTTTATGTGGTCATTGGAACAGACGAGGTCAGCTAGTTTATGTGGTCACTGGAACATACGAGGTCAGTTAGTTTATGTGGTCATTGGAACAAACGAGGTGAGCTAGTTTATGTGGTCATTGGAAACGACGAGGTCAGCTAGTTTATGTGGTCATTGGAACAGACGAGGTCAGTTAGTTTATGTGGTCATTGGAACAGACGAGGTCAGTTAGTTTATGTGGTCACTGGAACATAGGTCAGCTAGTTTATGTGGTCACTGGAACATAGGTCAGCTAGTTTATGTGTTCACTGGAACAAACGAGGTCAGTTAGTTTATGTGGTCACTGGAACAGACGAGGTCAGTTAGTTTATGTGGTCATTGGAACAGACGAGGTCAGCTAGTTTATGTGGTCACTGGAACATAGGTCAGTTAGTTTATGTGGTCAACATAACATAGTTCAGCTAGTTTATGTGGTCACTGAAACAAACCAGGTCAGTTAGTTTATGTGATGACTGGAACAAACGAGGTCAGCTATTTTATGTGGTCATTGGAACAAACGAGGTCAGTTAGTTTATGTGGTCATTGGAACAAACGAGGTCAGTTAGTTTATGTGGTCACTGGAACATAGGTCAGCTAGTTTATGTGGTCACTGGAACATAGGTCAGATAGTTTATGTGGTCACTGGAACATAGGTCAGCTAGTTTATGTGGTCACTGGAACATAGGTCAGTTAGTTTATGTGGTCACTGGAACAAACGAGGTCAGTTAGTTTATGTGGTGACTGGAACATAGGTCAGCTAGTTTATGTGGTCAATGGAACAAACGAGGTCAGTTAGTTTATGTGGTGACTGGAACAAACGAGGTCAGTTAGTTTATGTGGTCATTGGAACAGACGAGGTCAGTTAGTTTATGTGGTCATTGGAACAGACGAGGTCAGCTAGTTTATGTGGTCATTGGAACAGACGAGGTCAGCTAGTTTATGTGGTCATTGGAACAGACGAGGTCAGCTAGTTTATGTGGTCATTGGAACAGACGAGGTCAGCTAGTTTATGTGGTCACTGTAACAAACGAGGTCAGTTAGTTTATGTGGTCATTGGAACAGACGAGGTCAGTTAGTTTATGTGGTCATTGGAACAGACGAGGTCAGCTAGTTTATGTGGTCATTGGAACAGACGAGGTCAGTTAGTTTATGGGGTCATTGGAACAGACGAGGTCAGCTAGTTTATGTGGTCATTGGAACAGACGAGGTCAGCTAGTGTATGTGGTTATTGGAACAAACGAGGTCAGCTAGTTTATGTGGTCACTGGAACAGACGAGGTTAGCTAGTTTATGTGGTCACTGGAACATAGGTCAGCTAGTTTATGTGGTCACTGGAACATAGGTCAGTTAGTTTATGTGGTCACTGGAACATAGGTCAGCTAGTTTATGTGGTCACTGGAACAGACGAGGTCAGCTAGTTTATGTGGTCATTGGAACAGACGAGGTCAGTTAGTTTATGTGGTCATTGGAACAGACGAGGTCAGCTAGTTTATGTGGTCATTGGAACAAACGAGGTCAGTTAGTTTATGTGGTCACTGGAACAGACGAGGTCAGCTAGTTTATGTGGTCACTGGAACATAGGTCAGCTAGTTTATGTGGTCACTGGAACATAGGTCAGCTAGTTTATGTGGTCCTTGGAACAGACGAGGTCAGCTAGTTTATGTGGTCACTGGAACATACGAGGTCAGTTAGTTTATGTGGTCATTGGAACAGACGAGGTCAGCTAGTTTATGTGGTCACTGGAACATACGAGGTCAGTTAGTTTATGTGGTCATTGGAACAAACGAGGTGAGCTAGTTTATGTGGTCATTGGAACAGACGAGGTCAGCTAGTTTATGTGGTCATTGGAACAGACGAGGTCAGTTAGTTTATGTGGTCATTGGAACAGACGAGGTCAGTTAGTTTATGTGGTCACTGGAACATAGGTCAGCTAGTTTATGTGGTCACTGGAACATAGGTCAGCTAGTTTATGTGTTCACTGGAACAAACGAGGTCAGTTAGTTTATGTGGTCACTGGAACAGACGAGGTCAGTTAGTTTATGTGGTCATTGGAACAGACGAGGTCAGCTAGTTTATGTGGTCACTGGAACATAGGTCAGTTAGTTTATGTGGTCAACATAACATAGTTCAGCTAGTTTATGTGGTCACTGAAACAAACCAGGTCAGTTAGTTTATGTGATGACTGGAACAAACGAGGTCAGCTATTTTATGTGGTCATTGGAACAAACGAGGTCAGTTAGTTTATGTGGTCATTGGAACAAACGAGGTCAGTTAGTTTATGTGGTCACTGGAACATAGGTCAGTTAGTTTATGTGGTCACTGGAACATAGGTCAGTTAGTTTATGTGATCACTGGAACATAGGTCAGCTAGTTTATGTGGTCACTGGAACATAGGTCAGTTAGTTTATGTGGTCACTGGAACAAACGAGGTCAGTTAGTTTATGTGGTCACTGGAACAAACGAGGTCAGTTAGATTATGTGGTGACTGGAACAAACGAGGTCAGTTAGTTTATGTGGTGACTGGAACATAGGTCAGCTAGTTTATGTGGTCACTGGAACAAACGAGGTCAGTTAGTTTATGTGGTGACTGGAACAAACGAGGTCAGTTAGTTTATGTGGTGACTGGAACATAGGTCAGCTAGTTTATGTGGTCACTGGAACAAACGAGGTCAGTTAGTTTATGTGGTCATTGGAACAGACGAGGTCAGTTAGTTTATGTGGTCATTGGAACAGACGAGGTCAGCTAGTTTATGTGGTCATTGGAACAGACGAGGTCAGCTAGTTTATGTGGTCATTGGAACAGACGAGGTCAGCTAGTTTATGTGGTCATTCGAACAGACGAGGTCAGTTAGTTTATGTGGTCATTGGAACAGACGAGGTCAGCTAGTTTATGTGGTCATTGGAGCAGACGAGGTCAGCTAGTTTATGTGGTCACTGGAACAGACGAGGTCAGCTAGTTTATGTGGTCATTGGAACAGACGAGGTCAGTTAGTTTATGTGGTCATTGGAACAGACGAGGTCAGCTAGTTTATGTGGTCATTGGAACAGACGAGGTCAGCTAGTTTATGTGGTCATTGGAACAGACGAGGTCAGTTAGTTTATGTGGTCATTGGAACAGACGAGGTCAGCTAGTTTATGTGGTCATTGGAACATAGGTCAGTTAGTTTATGTAGTTAACATAACATAGTTCAGCTAGTTTATGTGGTCACTGAAACAAAAGAGGTCAGTTAGTTTATGTGATGACTGGAACAAACGAGGTCAGCTAGTTTATGTGGTCATTGGAATAAACGAGGTCAGTTAGTTTATGTGGTCATTGGAACAAACGAGGTCAAATAGTTTATGTGGTCATTGGAACAAACGAGGTCAGTTAGTTATGTGGTCACTGGAACATAGGTCAGCTAGCTTATGTGGTCACTGGAACATAGGTCAGCTAGTTTATGTGGTCACTGGAACATAGGTCAGCTAGGTTATGTGGTCACTGGAACATAGGTCAGTTAGTTTATGTGGTGACTGGAACAAACGAGGTCAGTTAGTTTATGTGGTCACTGGAACAAACGAGGTCAGTTAGTTTATGTGGTCACTAGAACAAACGAGGTCAGTTAGTTTATGTGGTGACTGGAACATAGGTCAGCTAGTTTATGTGGTCACTGGAACAAATGAGGTCAGTTAGTTTATGTGGTGACTGGAACAAACGAGGTCAGTTAGTTTATGTGGTGACTGGAACATAGGTCAGCTAGTTTATGTGGTCACTGGAACAAACGAAGTCAGTTAGTTTATGTGGTCATTGGAACAGACGAGGTCAGTTAGTTTATGGGGTCATTGGAACAGACGAGGTCAGCTAGTTTATGTGGTCACTGGAACAGACGAGGTCAGCTAGTTTATGTGGTCATTGGAACAGACGAGGTCAGCTAGTTTATGTGGTCATTCGAACAGACGAGGTCAGTTAGTTTATGTGGTCATTGGAACAGACGAGGTCAGCTAGTTTATGTGGTCATTGGAACAGACGAGGTCAGCTAGTTTATGTGGTCACTGGAACAGACGAGGTCAGCTAGTTTATGTGGTCATTGGAACAGACGAGGTCAGTTAGTTTATGTGGTCATTGTAACAGACGAGGTCAGCTAGTTTATGTGGTCATTGGAACAGACGAGGTCAGTTAGTTTATGTGGTCATTGGAACAGACGAGGTCAGTTAGTTTATGTGGTCATTGGAACAGACGAGGTCAGTTAGTTTATGTGGTCATTGGAACAGACGAGGTCAGTTAGTTTATGTGGTCATTGGAACAGACGAGGTCAGTTAGTTTATGTGGTCATTGGAACAGACGAGGTCAGCTAGTTTATGTGGTCAATGGAACAAACGAGGTCAGTTAGTTTGTGTGGTCACTGAAACAAACGAGGTCAGTTAGTATATGTGGTGACTGCAACAAACGAGGTCAGCTAGTTTATGTGGTCATTGGAACAAACGAGGTCAGTTAGTTTATGTGGTCATTGGAACAAACGAGGTCAGTTAGTTTATGTGGTCATTGGAACAAACGAGGTCAGTTAGTTTATGTGGTCATTGGAACAAACGAGGTCAGTTAGTTTAGGTGATCATTGGAACAAACGAGGTCAGTTAGTTTATGTGGTCATTGGAACAAACGAGGTCAGTTAGTTTATGTGGTCACTGGAACATAGGTCAGCTAGTTTATGTGGTCATTGGAACATAGGTCAGCTAGTTTATGTGGTCAATGAAACAAACGAGGTCAGTTAGTTTATGTTGTGACTGGAACAAACGAGATCAGTTAGTTTATGTGGTCACTGGAACAAACGAGGTTCATTAGTTTATGTGGTCACTGAAACAAACGAGGTCAGTTAGTTTATGTGGTGACTGGAACAAACGAGGTCAGCTAGTTTATGTGGTCATTGGAACAAACGAGGTCAGTTAGTTTTTGTGGTCACTGGAACATAGGTCAGCTAGTTTATGTGGTCACTGGAACATAGGTCAGCTAGGTTATGTGGTCACTGGAACAAACGAGGTCAGTTAGTTTATGTGGTCACTGGAACAAACGAGGTTCATTAGGTTATGTGGTCACTGAAACAAACGAGGTCAGTTAGTTTATGTGGCGACTGGAACAAACGAGGTCAGCTAGTTTATGTGATCATTGGAACAAACGAGGTCAGTTAGTTTATGTGGTCATTGGAACAAACGAGGTCAGTTAGTTTATGTGGTCATTGGAACAAACGAGGTCAGTTAGTTTATGTGGTCACTGGAACATAGGTCAGCTAGTTTATGTGGTCACTGGAACATAGGTCAGCTAGTTTATGTGGTCACTGGAACATAGGTCAGCTAGTTTATGTGGTCACTGGAACATAGGTCAGTTAGTTTATGTGGTCACTGGAACAAACGAGGTCAGTTAGTGTATGTGGTCACTGGAACAAACGAGGTCAGTTAGTTTATGTTGTCACTGGAACAAACGAGGTCAGTTAGTTTATGTGGTGACTGGAACAAACGAGGTCAGTTAGTTTATGTGGTGACTGGAACATAGGTCAGCTAGTTTATGTGGTCACTGGAACAAACGAGGTCAGTTAGTTTATGTGGTCATTGGAACAGACGAGGTCAGTTAGTATATGTGGTCATTGGAACAGACGAGGTCAGCTAGTTTATGTGGTCATTGGAACAGACGAGGTCAGCTAGTTTATGTGCTCATTGGAACAGACGAGGTCAGCTAGTTTTTGTGGTCATTGGAACAGACGAGGTCAGCTAGTTTATGTGGTCACTGTAACAAACGAGGTCAGTTAGTTTATGTGGTCATTTGAACAGACGAGGTCAGTTAGTTTATGTGGTCATTGGAACAGACGAGGTCAGCTAGTTTATGTGGTCATTGGAACAGACGAGGTCAGTTAGTTTATGTGGTCATTGGAACAGACGAGGTCAGCTAGTTTATGTGGTCATTGGAACAGACGAGGGTCAGCTAGTTTATGTGGTTATTGAAACAAACGAGGTCAGATGGTTTATGTGGTCACTGGAACAGACGAGGTCAGCTAGTTTATGTGGTCACTGGAACATAGGTCAGCTAGCTTATGTGGTCACTGGAACATAGGTCAGTTAGTTTATATGGTCACTGGAACATAGGTCAGCTAGTTTATGTGGTCACTGGAACAGACGAGGTCAGCTAGTTTATGTGGTCATTGGAACAGACGAGGTCAGTTAGTTTATGTGGTCATTGGAACAGACGAGGTCAGCTAGTTTATGTGGTCATTGGAACAGACGAGGTCAGCTAGTTTATGTGGTTATTGGAACAAACGAGGTCAGTTAGTTTAGGTGATCATTGGAACAAACGAGGTCAGTTAGTTTATGTGGTCATTGGAACAGACGAGGTCAGTTAGTTTATGTGGTCACTGGAACATAGGTCAGCTAGTTTATGTGGTCACTGGAACATAGGTCAGCTAGTTTATGTGGTCAATGAAACAAACGAGGTCAGTTAGTTTATGTTGTGACTGGAACAAACGAGATCAGTTAGTTTATGTGGTCACTGGAACAAACGAGGTTCATTAGTTTATGTGGTCACTGAAACAAACGAGGTCAGTTAGTTTATGTGGTGACTGGAACAAACGAGGTCAGCTAGTTTATGTGGTCATTGGAACAAACGAGGTCAGTTAGTTTATGTGGTCATATGAACAAACGACTTCAGTTAGTTTATGTGGTCACTGGAACATAGGTCAGCTAGTTTATGTGGTCACTGGAACATAGGTCAGCTAGTTTATGTGGTCACTGGAACAAACGAGGTCAGTTAGTTTATGTGGTCACTGGAACAAACGAGATTCATTAGGTTATGTGGTCACTGAAACAAACGAGGTCAGTTAGTTTATGTGGCGACTGGAACAAAAGAGGTCAGCTAGTTTATGTGGTCATTGGAACAAACGAGGTCAGTTAGTTTATGTGGTCATTGGAACAAACGAGGTCAGTTAGTTTATGTGGTCATTGGAACAAACGAGGTCAGTTAGTTTATGTGGTCACTGGAACATAGGTCAGCTAGTTTATGTGGTCACTGGAACATAGGTCAGCTAGTTTATGTGGTCACTGGAACATAGGTCAGCTAGTTTATGTGGTCACTGGAACATAGGTCAGTTAGTTTATGTGGTCACTGGAACAAACGAGGTCAGTTAGTGTATGTGGTCACTGGAACAAACGAGGTCAGTTAGTTTATGTTGTCACTGGAACAAAAGAGGTCAGTTAGTTTATGTGGTGACTGGAACAAACGAGGTCAGTTAGTTTATGTGGTGACTGGAACATAGGTCAGCTAGTTTATGTGGTCACTGGAACAAACGAGGTCAGTTAGTTTATGTGGTCATTGGAACAGACGAGGTCAGTTAGTATATGTGGTCATTGGAACAGACGAAGTCAGCTAGTTTATGTGGTCATTGGAACAGACGAGGTCAGCTAGTTTATGTGGTCATTGGAACAGACGAGGTCAGCTAGTTTATGTGGTCACTGTAACAAACGAGGTCAGTTAGTTTATGTGGTCATTGGAACAGACGAGGTCAGTTAGTTTATGTGGTCATTGGAACAGACGAGGTCAGCTAGTTTATGTGGTCATTGGAACAGACGAGGTCAGTTAGTTTATGTGGTCATTGGAACAGACGAGGTCAGCTAGTTTATGTGGTCATTGGAACAGACGAGGTCAGCTAGTTTATGTGGTTATTGAAACAAACGAGGTCAGATGGTTTATGTGGTCACTGGAACAGACGAGGTCAGCTAGTTTATGTGGTCACTGGAACATAGGTCAGCTAGTTTATGTGGTCACTGGAACATAGGTCAGTTAGTTTATGTGGTCACTGGAACATAGGTCAGCTAGTTTATGTGGTCACTGGAACAGACGAGGTCAGCTAGTTTATGTGGTCATTGGAACAGACGAGGTCAGTTAGTTTATGTGGTCATTGGAACAGACGAGGTCAGCTAGTTTATGTGGTCATTGGAACAGACGAGGTCAGCTAGTTTATGTGGTTATTGGAACAAACGAGGTCAGTTAGTTTATGTGGTCACTGGAACAGACGATGTCAGCTAGTTTATGTGGTCACTGGAACATAGGTCAGCTAGTTTATGTGGTCACTGGAACATAGGTCAGTTAGTTTATGTGGTCACTGGAACATAGGTCAGCTAGTTTATGTGGTCATTGGAACAGACGAGGTCAGCTAGTTTATGTGGTCACTGGAACATACGAGGTCAGTTAGTTTATGTGGTCATTGGAACAGACGATGTCAGCTAGTTTATGTGGTCACTGGAACATACGAGGTCAGTTAGTTTATGTGGTCATTGGAACAGACGAGGTCAGCTAGTTTATGTGGTCATTGGAACAGACGAGGTCAGCTAGTTTATGTGGTCATTGGAACAGACGAGGTCAGTTAGTTTATGTGGTCATTGGAACATACGAGGTCAGTTAGTTTATGTGGTCACTGGAACAGACGAGGTCAGTTAGTTTATGTGGTAATTGGAACAGACGAGGTCAGCTAGTTTATGTGGTCACTGGAACAAACGAGGTCAGTTAGTTTATGTGGTCATTGGAACACACGAGGTCAGTTAGTTTATGTGGTCATTGGAACAAACGAGGTCAGTTAGTTTATGTGGTCACTGGAACATAGGTCAGCTAGTTTATGTGGTCACTGGAACATAGGTCAGCTAGTTTATGTGGTCACTGGAACATAGGTCAGCTAGTTTATGTGGTCACTGGAACATAGGTCAGTTAGTTTATGTGGTCACTGGAACAAACGAGGTCAGTTAGTTTATGTGGTCACTGGAACAAACGAGGTCAGTTAGTTTATGTGGTGACTGGAACAAACGAGGTCAGTTAGTTTATGTGGTGACTGGAACATAGGTCAACTATTTTATGTGGTCACTGGAACAAACGAGGTCAGTTAGTTTATGTGGTGACTGGAACATAGGTCAGCTAGTTTATGTGGTCACTGGAACAAACGAGGTCAGTTAGTTTATGTGGTCATTGGAACAGACGAGGTCAGTTAGTTTATGTGGTCATTGGAACAGACGAAGTCAGCTAGTTTATGTGGTCATTGGAACAGACGAGGTCAGCGAGTTTATGTGGTCATTGGAACAGACGAGGTCAGCTAGTTTATGTGGTCATTCGAACAGACGAGGTCAGTTAGTTTATGTGGTCATTGGAACAGACGAGGTCAGCTAGTTTATGTGGTCATTGGAACAGACGAGGTCAGCTAGTTTATGTGGTAACTGGAACAGACGAGGTCAGCTAGTTTATGTGGTCATTGGAACAGACGAGGTCAGCTAGTTTATGTGGTCATTGGAACAGACGAGGTCAGTTAGTTTATGTGGTCATTGGAACAGACGAGGTCAGTTAGTTTATGTGGTCATTGGAACAGACGAGGTCAGTTAGTTTTGTGGTCATTGGAACAGACGAGGTCATCTAGTTTATGTGGTCATTGGAACAGACGAGGTCAGCTAGTCTATGTGGTCACTGGAACAGACGAGGTCAGCTAGTTTATGTTTTCACTGGAACATAGGTCAGCTAGTTTATGTGGTCACTGGAACATAGGTCAGTTAGTTTATATGGTCACTGGAACATAGGTCAGCTAGTTTATGTGGTCATTGGAACAGACGAGGTCAGCTAGTTTATGTGGTCATTGGAACAGACGAGGTCAACTAGTTTATGTGGTCATTGGAACAGACGAGGTCAGTTAGTTTATGTTTTCATTGGAACATACGAGGTCAGTAGTTTATGTGGTCACTGGAACAGACGAGGTCAGTTAGTTTATGATGTCATTGGAACAGTCGAGGTCAGCTAGTTTATGTGGTCACTGGAACATAGGTCAGCTAGTTTATGTGGTCATTGGAACAGACGAGGTCAATTAGTTTATGTGGTCACTGGAACAGACGAGGTCAGTTAGTTTATGTGGTGACTTGAGCAGAAACAACTGCACACAGCCGGCTTGGTTACGAATCAAACGGATAGCAGACAACCTCTGAGTACTTGTGTAGTAGATCTGACCGCTAGCCATCTCGGACAAGGGCCAACAAACTGGAACACTCGTGCCCTCGTTAAAAGGTCCTCGGTATTGGAAATGGAAAATAGGAAATCGAGTAAGTGACTGGTCGTGCTACAGTTGAAATTTACTAACCCAACATACAGACATATTTAGAGTTGAGTTGAGTTGAGTTGAGTCAAGAACCGACATCAGTGCACTCAGGATATTCCCATACATGCTTCGTCCCCTAACCAACAGCCAGCGAAGAGTCATACTACAAATCGTTCCCATCGCTATCTGGTTTAAAGTTCTCCTGGTCTTCCCTCTCAGTTTTGAGAATCTTCGAGAACCTCTGCCGATCGCCAGCAATGTCATTCTTTCTACACACGGGTTCTCAATCTGTTCCCCCTCATTCTCCACCTATCTAGAGCTTGTGTGACTCTGGCAAACAGGCACACTGCGGAGTTCGTGCATGGTGCCAAGGCCCTCCCTGAGTGATCTACGGTTGAAGATGGAGCCCTCACGGGGATGTCCGTGTACAATTGAAGTGATCCTTAGTCACAAACCAAACCAAAGGAAGACATGACAGTGTTAGTCCCTTGACAGTGATAAAAACTCCGCCGCTGAGACAGCAACACATGTTTCTGATCGTCAGAAGCCTTCCCCCTTCCCCGAATGTTTCGGCCCTTTACCTTCATGACATTCTCTGAGGTCATGACTCTGGGCGTCTTTCTCCTGCGGTACATTCGTGCCATGTTGCCAGACATTCGATTGTTTTCCCACACACGCGCCTTGTGTCTGCTCCCAAGCCACCCCGCCCTCAGGGAGGAGAACATTGTGCACCCGGTGCTTCATGCCCTCACACATATTCTAGCACCTTCGGTCGTGAGAAGCCAGCTTCTTCCCCGCCCGTTCATTTCCGTCGTCGCCTAAGGTTCGGTGGTTCTCTGTGCACCAATAGACGTCCTTGCCAACACGCTGACCGCTTCGTTTTGTACGTGACTGTTTGGGTATGGGGGAAAATCATTCATTAGCCTAGAGCAACTGCATCCACAGGTTAGTTGATGGGACGTAGGCGAGTTCTGAAACCCATGAATGCTCCGTGCGTTACAGAGCCCATCATGAAGCAAAGGAGTATCCGTTTAGCCCCCCCCCCCCCCCCCACCGATCAGGGTCACGTGAAGCCATGTGTGTAGGTGGTGGATGAAGTTGAAGAGCAGCCGACAGATAGTGAAGTTATGGTCCCAATTTCACGAAGATAGGCAGAGGATCTCTTTTTGGAGACAATGGCGCCAGTCATCGACCAGTATGGCCACTGCTATGAAGGAAAACAATGACAAACTATCTTCTTCACAAATGCCAAGATAATCATGTTTCGTGTAACAGAACATGGACGAGACAAGAACACGGAGCCGATCCACGACTCTAGCGATCGCGTAAGATGGCGAAACAGGACCGTCCACGCTTATCGGCGTGGCACATGATGATGACGATGAGTAAATAGACATATTGCACGTTGTCTATGCCATTGTGTGAACAATAATGAGACATGATGCACATTGCCCATGCCAATGTGTCAATACTAACAAAATATGTTGTCTCTATTGACAGTCGAGGACCACGGCGGAGCTGAACCTGTCGGTGGACAACAACCAGGCCCAGAGGGAACTCATCGCCCAGCTGGAGGCCAAGAACAGGTCAGTCACACAGACCCATGTCCTAGCTCAGCCTCGTGTTTGTCTGGCTGTGTGTTTGTCTGGCTGTGTGTTTGTCTGGCTGTGTGTTTGTCTGACTGTGTGTTTGTCTGGCTGTGTGTTTGTCTGGCTGTGTGTTTGTCTGGCTGTGTGTTTGTCTGGCTCTGTGTTTGTCTGGCTCTGTGTTTGTCTGGCTCTGTGTTTGTCTGGCTCTGTGTTTGTCTGGATCTGTGTTTGTCTGGCTCTGTGTTTGTCTGGCTCTGTGTTTGTCTGGCTCTGTGTTTGTCTGGCTCTGTGTTTGTCAGTGTGTGACTCTTTGTCTTGCTAGAGAAGACACTCGAGGCCCGGCTAGAAGCCTACATCTCTGTGAGAGATCAAGGTACCAACAGTGTATGCTCACATACTTACTCTTGACATACATGCATACTTTCTCTTGACATACATGCATACTTTCTCTTGACATATATGTCTTCTCCACGCACATGTAGTTTCTTTACACAAATATATCTTCATTTGACACACATAACGTCTCTTTACACACTTATCATCGCTTTACAGGCATGTTTTCGCGCGCACACACGCACGCGCGCGCACACACACACACGCACGCGCACACACACACGCACGCACGCATGCACACACACAGTCCCTAAACATATACCGGTCTCCGTGCCGAAGAAGATACGGACGCCGTTCGCGCTGGTTTTTTACGAAATGGTATGGGTGCCCGTCGTTCAGAAAGCAATGGCAAACTACTGAACGTAAACTTGCTAAGAATCAACACCAGCAACATTTGCTGGTGTTGACTGCAAATGTCCTGTAAAGTATATGCAACTAACCTTTTAACTCTCTATAAATAATACCTTCTCTTGACACATACGCGCGCGCGCGCGTTCTCTACACAACTTATCTTTACCCACATACCATCTCTGTATCCACATAAACATTCAGTCTCTGTATCCACACACACATACCATCTCTGTATCCACACACACATACCATCTCTGTACCCACACACACATACCATCTCTGTATCCACACACACATGCCATCTCTATACACACACATACCATCTCTGTACCCACACACACATACCATCTCTATATCCACACGTTGTCTTGACACATATGAATCGCCTCTTTATACACATGCCGTCTTCTTTCACATGGTTTCTTGGCAATACCTTGTCTCTCCTCTCTTCTTGTGGTGTCTTACTGTCCTCTCTTGCTGCGGTGTCATGTTGTACTATCTTGTTGTGGTGTCTTACTGTCCTCTCTCGCTGCTGTGTCATGTTGTACTATCTTGTTGTGGTGTTTTACTGTCCTCTCTCGCTGCTGTGTCATGTTGTACTATCTTGTTGTGGTGTCTTACTGTCCTCTCTCGCTGCTGTGTCATGTTGTACTATCTTGTTGTGGTGTCTTACTGTCCTCTCTCGCTGCTGTGTCATGTTGTACTTACTATCGTATCTTACTGTCCTGTCTCGCTGCTGTGTCATGTTGTACTATCTTGTTGTGGTGTTTTACTGTCCTCTCTCGCTGCTGTGTCATGTTGTACTATCTTGTTGTGGTGTCTTACTGTCCTCTCTCGTTGCTGTGTCATGTTGTACTATCTTGTTGTGGTGTCTTACTGTCCTCTCTCGCTGCTGTGTCATGTTGTACTATCTTGTTGTGGTGTCTTACTGTCCTCTCTCGCTGCTGTGTCATGTTGTACTATCTTCTTGTGGTGTCTTACTGTCCTCTCTCGCTGCTGTGTCATGTTGTACTATCTTGTTGTGGTGTCTTACTGTCCTGTCTCGCTGCTGTGTCATGTTTTACTATCTTCTTGTGGTGTCTTACTGTCCTCTCTCGCTGCTGTGTCATGTTGTACTATCTTGTTGTGATGTCTTACTGTCCTGTCTCGCGGCTGTGTCATGTTTTACTATCTTGTTGTGGTGTCTTACTGTCCTGTATCGCTGCTGTATCATGTTGTACTATCTTGTTGTGATGTCTTACTGTCCTCTCTCGCTGCAGTGTCATGTTGTACTATCTTGTTGTGGTGTCTTACTGTCCTCTCTCGCTGCTGTGTTATGTTGTACTATCTTGTTGTGGTGTCTTACTGTCCTGTCTCGCTGTAGTGTCATGTTGTACTATCTTGTTGTGGTGTATTACTGTCCTCTCCCGCTGCAGTGTCATGTTGTACTATCTTGTTGTGGTGTCTTACTGCTCTCTCTCGCTGCTGTGTCATGTTGTACTATCTTGTTGTGGTGTCTTACTGTCCTCTCTCGCTGCTGTGTCATGTTGTACTATCTTGTTGTTGTGTCTTACTGCTCTCTCTCGCTGCTGTGTCATGTTGTACTATCTTGTTGTGGTGTCTTACTGTCCTGTCTCCCTGCTGTGTCATGTTGTACTATCTTGTTGTGATGTCTTACTGTCCTGTCTCCCTGCTGTGTCATGTTGTACTTACTATCGTATCTTACTGTCCTGTCTCGCTCCCGTGTCATGTTGTACTATCTTGTTGTGATGTCTTACTGTCCTCTCTCGCTGCTGTGTCATGTTGTACTATCTTGTTGTGGTGTCTTACTGTCCTCTCTTGCTGCTGTGTCATGTTGTACTATTTTATTGTGGTGTCTTACTGTCCTCTCTTGCTGCTGTGTCATGTTGTACTAACTTGTTGTGGTGTCTTACTGTCCTCTCTTGCTGCTGTGTCATGTTGTACTATTTTGTTGTGGTGTCTTACTGTCCTCTCTTGCTGCTGTGTCATGTTGTACTATCTTGTTGTGGTGTCTTACTGTCCTGTCTCGCTGCTGAGTCATGTTGTACTATCTTGTTGTGGTGTCTTACTGTCCTCTCTCGCTGCTGGGTAATGTTGTACTATCTTGTTGTGGTGTCTTACTGTCCTCTCTTGCTGCTGTGTCATGTTGTACTATCTTGTTGTGGTGTCTTACTGTCCTCTCTCGCTGCTGGGTCATGTTGTACTATCTTGTTGTGGTGTCTTACTGTCCTCTCTTGCTGCTGGGTCATGTTGTACTTACTATCTTATCTTACTGTCCTCTCTTGCTGCTGGGTCATGTTGTACTTACTATATTATCTTACTGTCCTCTCTTGCTGCTGTGTCATGTTGTACTTACTATCGTATCTTACTGTCCTGTCTCGCTGCTGTGTCATGTTGTACTATCTTGTTGTGGTGTCTTACTGTCCTCTCTTGCTGCTGTGTCATGTTGTACTTACTATCGTATCTTACTATCCTGTCTCGCTGCTGTGTCATGTTGTACTATCTTGTTGTGGTGTCTTACTGTCCTCTCTTGCTGCTGTGTCATGTTGTACTTACTATCGTATCTTACTGTCCTGTCTCGCTGCTGTGTCATGTTGTACTTACTATCGTATCTTACTGTCCTGTCTCGCTGCTGTGTCATGTTGTACTATCTTGTTGTGGTGTCTTACTGTCCTCTCTTGTTTCTGTGTCATGTTGTACTTACTATCGTATCTTACTGTCCTGTCTCGCTGCTGTGTCATGTTGTACTATCTTGGTGTGGTGTCTTACTGTCCTCTCTTGCTGCTGTGTCATGTTGTACTTACTATCGTATCTTACTGTCCTGTCTCGCTGCTGTGTCATGTTGTACTATCTTGTTGTGGTGTCTTACTGTCCTCTCTTGCTGCTGTGTCATGTTGTACTACCTTGTTGTGGTGTCTTACTGTCCTGTCTCGCTGCTGTGTCATGTTGTACTATCTTCTTGTGGTGTCTTACTGTCCTCTCTCGCTGCTGTGTCATGTTGTACTATCTTGTTGTGGTGTCTTACTGTCCTGTCTCGCTGCTGTGTCATGTTTTACTATCTTCTTGTGGTGTCTTACTGTCCTCTCTCGCTGCTGTGTCATGTTGTACTATCTTGTTGTGATGTCTTACTGTCCTGTCTCGCTGCTGTGTCGTGTTTTACTATCTTGTTGTGGTGTCTTACTGTCCTGTATCGCTGCTGTATCATGTTGTACTATCTTGTTGTGATGTCTTACTGTCCTCTCTCGCTGCAGTGTCATGTTGTACTATCTTGTTGTGGTGTCTTACTGTCCTCTCTCGCTGCTGTGTCATGTTGTACTATCTTGTTGTGGTGTCTTACTGTCCTCTCTCGCTACAGTGTCATGTTGTACTATCTTGTTGTGGTGTCTTACTGTCCTGTCTCGCTGCAGTGTCATGTTGTACTATCTTGTTGTGGTGTCTTACTGCTCTCACTCTCGCTGCTGTGTCATGTTGTACTATCTTGTTGTGGTGTCTTACTGTCCTGTCTCCCTGCTGTGTCATGTTGTACTATCTTGTTGTGATGTCTTACTGTCCTGTCTCCCTGCTGTGTCATGTTGTACTTACTATCGTATCTTACTGTCCTGTCTCGCTCCTGTGTCATGTTGTACTATCTTGTTGTGGTGTCTTGCTGTCCTCTCTCGCTGCTGTGTCATGTTGTACTATCTTGTTGTGGTGTCTTACTGTCCTCTCTTGCTGCTGTGTCATGTTGTACTATTTTATTGTGGTGTCTTACTGTCCTCTCTTGCTGCTGTGTCATGTTGTACTATCTTGTTGTGGTGTCTTACTGTCCTCTCTTGCTGCTGTGTCATGTTGTACTATTTTGTTGTAGTGTCTTACTGTCCTCTCTTGCTGCTGTGTCATGTTGTACTATCTTGTTGTGGTGTCTTACTGTCCTGTCTCGCTGCTGAGTCATGTTGTACTATCTTGTTGTGGTGTCTTACTGTCCTCTCTCGCTTCTGGGTCATGTTGTACTATCTTGTTGTGGTGTCTTACTGTCCTCTCTTGCTGCTGTGTCATGTTGTACTATCTTGTTGTGGTGTCTTACTGTCCTCTCTCGCTGCTGGGTCATGTTGTACTATCTTGTTGTGGTGTCTTACTGTCCTCTCTTGCTGCTGGGTCATGTTGTACTTACTATCTTATCTTACTGTCCTCTCTTGCTGCTGGGTCATGTTGTACTTACTATATTATCTTACTGTCCTCTCTTGCTGCTGTGTCATGTTGTACTATCTTGTTGTGGTGTCTTACTGTCCTCTCTTGCTGCTGGGTCATGTTGTACTATCTTGTTGTGATGTCTTACTGTCCTCTCTTGCTGCTGGTCATGTTGTACTTACTATCTTATCTTACTGTCCTCTCTTGCTGCTGGGTCATGTTGTACTTACTATCTTATCTTACTGTCCTCTCTTGCTGCTGGGTCATGTTGTACTTACTATCTTATCTTACTGTCCTCTCTTGCTGCGGTGTCATGTTGTACTATCTTGTTGTGGTGTCTTACTGTCCTCTCTTGCTGCTGGGTCATTTTGTACTATCTTGTTGTGGTGTCTTACTGTCCTTTCTTGCTGCTGTGTCATGTTGTACTTACTATCTTATCTTACTGTCCTCTCTTGCTGCGGTGTCATGTTGTACTATCTTGTTGTGGTGTCTTACTGTCCTCTCTTGCTGCTGGGTCATTTTGTACTATCTTGTTGTGGTGTCTTACTGTCCTCTCTTGCTGCGGTGTCATGTTGTACTATCTTGTTGTGGTGTCTTACTGTCCTCTCTTGCTGCTGTGTCATGTTGTACTATCGTGTTGTGGTGTCTTACTGTCCTTTCTTGCTGCTGTGTCATGTTGTACTTACTATCTTACCAAGTGTCGTCGGTCAGGGACGCGCGGTACATTTTCTCAGTAGGATGCAAGTCTTCGAAATGCCCATTTCTTCGAAATGAGAAGAAGCAGAAAGAAAAAAAAAAAGAAGAAGAAGAAGAAGAAGAAGAAGAAGAAGAAGAAGAAGAAGAAGAAGAAGAAGAAGAAGAAGAAGAAGAAAAGGAGAAGAAGGGGTAACAGGAGAAGGAAGAGAAAGAAGAAGAGAGGAGAAAGATGATGAGAAGGAGAAAAAGGACGTTAAGGAGAAAGAAGAGATTGGGGAGGATAATGAGTTAGATGGGATGAGTATAGAGTGGGAGTAACGCTTAATGCAGCAGACAGGCATTAATTAATTAAAGTGTGGATGAACGTATACACACAATATCACATCTGTGTGGATGTTCTCGCGGTGTCTTGTTTGTGGATCAGATTAACCTCGCTGCTCTGTGTTGTGATTCAATCAAACACTCAACATAACCATGTCAGTTATTGTTATGGCATTTAAAAATTTTTTTTTTGTAATCGCTGAGTCGTCTCATGCACAAGGTCTGCCTGCCTGCCTGCCTGCCTGCCTGTCTGTCTGACTGCCTGCCTGCCTGTCTGTCTGTCTGTCTGTCTGCTTATAATATCTTCTTCTGCTAAAGGTTTCATATCCGTTACAAGACATCGCAGCCAACACCAGCATTTTATGGAACTGTTTGTGATGTCTTGACAAGTTTATGTGCAGTATTTTGTCATTGCTTTCTGAATGACCGGCACTCATACCATTGTATGAAAACCAGCGCAAGGCGGTCTGCTTCTAAATCGTCTACTGCTGTGTTCCGAACATGGTATGCGAGATTATGAATTGCGTTCGTAACCCCTTTGCCACACGCCGGTTCTTTTCACACACACACACACACACACACACACACACACACACACACACGCTCGTGCGCACACACACACGCACACACACGCACGTCAGCAGAAAAGAGAAAACACTTGTTTAATAAATAAAAAATAAGACATTCAGAGAGATATCCGCGCAACTGAGACCAAGAACAATAAATCCTGCAATAATTAAAGCTTCACATACAGACTCCGTGACCACTATTGTTGAGTCAACTGAAATAAACTGTCGTCTTGGCAAACTGCATCATTTATTAAAGAGACTGACTCTGTCACCTGGAAGCTGACAACGGAGAAGAAAAACATTCTTGCATCCGGTCAGAGCTGCCTGGTTCTTGATTGACTCTTTCCATGTTTAGTTTATTGTCCACATTGTTCAGATCTTGTCTGACACCATTCCTTGTTCATTGTCAACATTGTTCAGATCTGGCCTGATCCATTCCTTGTTCATGGTCCACATTGTTCAGATCTGGCCTGACCCATTCCTTGTTCATGGTCCGCATTGTTCAAATTTGGCCTGACCCATTCCTTGTTCATGGTCCATATTGTTCAGATCTGGCCTGGCCCATTCCTTGTTCATTGTCCATTTTCACCGATATGGTGACCTACTGGTGATATCAGATGATGACATGGAAGAACTGGCCAGAGAATTCAACACCAGTATCCAGAGGGGTCAGGTCAAAGAAGAATGGCTATACAGCTACTTGCTGCCGCTGCCAAAACCGAACAAAGACCATTCCAAGATAAGCGGCTACAGAATCATTACGATGCAGAACACTGCGGGCAAGTTACTGGAGAAAATTGTAGCACATAGACTTGCTTGTGACTTGGAACAGCTCGGCTGCTTCCCGCCCACACTTGGAGGATACAGACGCAACAAAGAGTCATGGCTGAATGCGGCGGTCTTTGCTCAAGATTTCAGGTCAGAGAAGAGACATGTGGGGCCGCCATAGACTTAGAGGACGCATACCGTAGAGTATCCTTCGAGCACTTGATGCAAACCCTCCTCAAACTGAAGGTGCACCCTCGCCTTGTACGATGGATAGCTGCAGTTCTGCTCCAAAGGAAGGTGGTGCTAAGATGCGGGAGTTGGTCTTCTGAGCCGATAACGATAAGTCCAGGATTGCCGCAGGGTTCACCACTGTCACCAGTACTATTCAACGTGTATACGGTGCCGATCACTGAACAACAGTTGGACGGGAGGGGTAGGACTCTGTCATTCGTTGACGACATCCTCGTGTATCGACAGGGTCGAGATAGACAGGCGGTTGCCAATGATATGCAGGGAGAACTAGATCGAATTTCCTCATGGTGTGCTGATGCCGACGCCCTTGTCAACCCTGCAAAGGCATCGGTTACATGGTTCTCCCTAAACAACCATATTGTGAAAACAGACCTGCCGGAGAATGGATGGGAGCATTTTGAGTAGAACCTAGTCAATGACATATCTTGGCGTGAGGCTTGATCGTAGCCTGTCCTTCAGAGATCATGTCGATTATGTCATAACGAAAGCTCGAAAAGGTTTGTCAGTAATGAGAGTCATGGCGACTGCCAATATCGAGCAAAGACTGCTAATACTTCTGTTCCAAGGACTTGTGCTTTCACGCATCGAGTATGCCCTGGCCATCCTCACTGTCAGCCCTACACAGATTGGAAGACTTGAAAAGGTACAAAACGAAGCCATGCGCATCATTTTGGGCTGCACGAGAGACACCAGCTGTGTAGCAATGAGATACTTCCTTGACTTCCCGACAATGGAACACAGGATCAAGATCTGGAGAGCTCGTGCATACTTAAAAATAAGTGCAGATGAGCAGCACCCTCTGCATGACGCTATATTCAGAGAAAAGGGTGACAGGCTAAAGAGGGGCAAATCATGGATGGGTCGGGCGGAAGATGTCGTCAGACAATTCTGCAGTCTTACCAGTATCAACCCCGGCAAGGAATGGGTGCCGGTGCCTCCAGCTTTTAAGTGCACTTTCTCCTGCATTATCACACTTGACAGACGGTGCAGAGAGCAGAACCCTGCCGCTGTCAATGCAGAGGTTAACGCGCTCATCTATGAACACTCAGATAGTCCCGAAGTGCTCATCTATACAGATAGATCTGTTGTAAAGCAGCAGAGAAGTGCGTGGGCATTTACAGCCCGTTCAGCGGGCCGAATCGTTCAAGAATCCAGTGGTGCCCACTCTATGACCACGAGCAGCATGACGATGGAGGTGATGGCAGTTACACAGGCTTTCATATGGCTGGAATCACAGCATTATAACAACGTGTGTGTACTAAGTGATTCAATGAGCATGATTCAGAAGGTCGAAGCTGGATCTGTACGTAGACAGTGGACTGAGTCGCTGCGGAAGTCTATTGTCCGTAAAGTCACCTTCATCTTCGTCCCGGGACATGCGGGAGTCGAGGGAAATGAACGAGCTGACAAACTGGCTGGCTCTGCACCCCCTGTAGATGGCCAGCCCATGGATCGTGCCGATGTTATTAACGTCCTCAAAGATATGGCGAGAACAGAGGACTTTGACGTCAGTGAATCCACATCGCTGTCCAGGATGAAAGACTTGGGAGTAAGAATCGGCACAGCCAGACGCGAGAGGTACATCGGGAAAACAAAGCGCCTCATCAACCAACACAGAACTGGCACTATTAGCCACCGGACGCTGATGCATATGCTGGGGGGAGGATCTGAGCACCTATGGACATGTCCGGAGTGCAATTAAGATACCCCAACTGATAACTGATAAATGATAACTGTCCACATTGTTCAGATCTTGCCTGACCCATTCTTTGTTCATGGTCCACATTGTTCAGATCTGGCCTGACCCATTCCTTGTTCATTGTCCACATTGTTCAGACTTGGCCTGACCCATTCCTTGTTCATTGTCCACATTGTTCAGATTTGGCCTGACCCATTCCTTGTTCATTGTCCACATTGTTCAGATTTGGCCTGACCCATTCCTTGTTCATTGTCCATATTGTTCAGATCTAGTCTGACCCATTCCTTGTTCATTGTCCATATTGTTCAGATCTGGCCTGACCCATTCCTTGTTCATTGTCCATATTGTTCAGATCTAGTCTGACCCATTCCTTGTTTATTGTCCATATTGTTCAGATCTGGCCTGACCCATTCCTTGTTCATTGTCCACATTGTTCAGATCTGGCCTGACCCATTCCTTGTTCATTGTCCACATTGTTCAGATCTGGCCTGACCCATATCTTGTTCATGGCCCACATTGTTCAGATCTCCCCTGCACCAAATGATGCCAGCTTCCAGTCCCGCTGTGGTTGCTGGGTCGGGTGTGAAGCTCCTGAAAGACAGATCCGCCATTCTATTGACCCTAGAAAGGGGCCTGCATCGATCGGAGGGAGTTTTGGTGTAGAGACTATCTCCTGAGTTGGTTCCAAAGTCAAATAGCCCGGGGACTGTGTGGGAGAACTCTCCTTGTCCTCTACAAGCTGAGAAACCACTGGGTTTTGTGAGACCAGTAATGGAACTTCACATCTGTGGAGAGTTTTTCAGCCATGTCTTAGATGGGTGGATGTGCTGTCTTTGTCAGATTTTGTAAACCAAGAAGTACAAATGTACTGTAGTACAACATTTAGAAGCAAAAACCTGGACAAGACAGAGATGTTGTCTCCCCTTGCAATGGGCAGTACAAAGCCAGACCAGTTAGGTGCTTTATCTCCCCTGGAACCAGAGGGGTAGTTGTTAACCCACTTGCTTGCCAAGGGTGTGTCCCAGCATCTATCCCCGGCAGAGATAGGATTATTTTCCTGACCAGTACACCCTAGGGATCGACCTAGCATCATAAAATGGGTCTCGGAAATGTTCTAGGAAGGGCAGGCTGTGAAGAAGGGAACTGATCACATGACATCTTTGTGGTATAGCCTAGAATATGTGAAACCCTAACGCTTCACATCTGAACAATAGTATCTGGCATGGAACTGTCATTGTTGGCAGCCTACCTCAGGATGCTATGACTTAATATATGCATCTTCAGTCACATGACACCATTACAGGAGTACCTGCAGCAGAACCACTTTTATCTCGAAGTAATCATGATTTACTCACATATAAAGTAATGTGGTTTCTGAAGAAAATGCAAAGAATACCATGGACAAACAGAAAATCCAGTGAGCAAGTCCTACAAGCGGCAAATGACAACTGTAAACTGATAAGAGAAATTAGATGTAGACAGTCACAATTTGTTGGACAAGTTATGTTAAAAAGTTACTTGCATTTCTTTTCAGTAGTTGCGGTCAACACTAGCATTTTTTGCTGTTGTAATCTCTTGGCAAGTTTACTTTCAGTAGTTTGCCATTGCTGTCTGAATGGCAGGCACCCATTCTATTTCGTAAAAAACTAAAGCAACGCAGTGTGATGCCAAATCGGGCACAGCTGTGTTTCGAACGTGGGTATGTGGGATAATGAACTACATCTGTAGCTCCTTAGCCATGGAGCCGACAGGACATGTAATGAGAAGAAATAAACTATATAACTTGGTTATAACTGGCAAGATTGAGGAAAAAAACAAGGGGAAGGCAGAGAAGTAAATATCTGAATGGCTTAGCCACATGGCATGGTCGAGACAAGAACACAGAGCTGATCCACGACTCTGGTGATTGTGTGAGGTTTCAAAACATGATGATGATGATGATGATGATGATGATGATGATAAAGTAACTAGTTTCTTCTTCTGCTATCAACGTTTGTTATGCGTCTATTCCGCGTGGATGACATACAGGATGGTGATTAGTATCCATTATAGTGCGCAGATGTCCACTTTCTAGTCCCCTGTAGCTTAGGTCAACATCTCCCGATTTCGAGGGTTGAGGTTTCTTTTCTGGAATCCTCCTTCCAGAGGCAGATTGCCTTACCAGGCTTGTGGGCACTGCCTGCTCATATTTTCTGTCTGACTTTGTTGCCCTAGCCTTTGTTCTTACAAGAACTTCCACAAGGCGATAGTGGTTTGGCATTCGGTGTGTCTTTCAGGTAGATGGATTTCCTTCCAGGGTGTGTGAGCTCTAAAGTGACTACAATGTATTCATCATCATCATCATCATCATCATCATCATCATCATCATCATCATCATCATGTGCCATATAAGCAGCACAGGTGATCATGTCCCTTCAGAAAATCTCTGATAAGTTTGACCTCTGGTCATCCTCCATGTAACTTTGCCCTACTATCGAGCAGTTTCTCCTTGTGTCGACCCATGCTTCTGACACCTTCGATCATTCCAGTTGTCACAACCATCTCCAGAACATCCCCTCTCACAACATGATCTGCCATGATAAATGTTTTGTTGATTTATCATCATCACGTGCCATGCTGGAAAGTATGGGCGCTCATGATTTTTCTTCTCATACGATCACCGGAGTCGTGGATCAGCTCTGCTTTCTAGCTCTGACTATACCATGTGGTCAAGCCATCCAGATATTTACTTCTCTGCCTTCCCCGTGTTCTTTTCCCCTCAATCTTGCCAGTTGTCACTAAGTACTCTAGTTTATTTCTTCTCATAACATTCCCCCACAAAACTGACTGGCTACATCTAATTTCTCTAATCACTTTGAGGCTTTCATTTGCCTCTTGAGGAACTTGCTCATTAGTTTGTCTGTCTGTCCATAATATTCTTTGCAATATCCTCAGAAACTACATTTCCACAGCCATTAGATGTTTTTCAGCTTGTCTGCTCATTGTCAACATCTCACACCCTTACACAAGTACAGGTTCCATGTTATTGTTGATTACAATAAGTAAACTGTGCTGGTCTCCCCGTGACAAACATATGACATGTATGTTTGTCACCTGCCAGGGAGATCATGCGGGAGATCCAGCGCTTGAGGCTGGAACAGGAGGCATTTGCGCAGGAGGGCGGGGACACTAGCCAGTACAACCCGACCTTGCTGACAGAGCTGAGGCTGCTGAGGCAGCGCAAGGACGAGCTGGAGGCTCGCATGCAGTCCCTGCAGGAGTCCCGCAAGGACCTCATGGTGCAGCTGGAGACCTTGATGAAACTGCTCAAAGTGAGGACCTTCTGTGGCATGAGTTAAAGTTACATGTCTGTGCGGGATAGAATGGGTTAAAGTTACATATCTGTCTATAACTGACTGGGTTTAAGTTACATCTCTGTCTACAACTGAATGAGATAAAAATACATGTCTGTCTATAAATTAATGGAGTTAAAGTTACATGTCTGTCAACAAATGTATGGGTTAAAGTTACATCTCTGTCTATAACTGAATGAGATAAAATACATGTCTGTCTATAAATGAATGGAGTTAAAGTTACATGTCTGTCAACAAATGTATGGTTAAAGTTACATCTCTGTCTATAACTGAATGAGATAAAAATACATGTCTGTCTATAAATGAATGGAGTTAAAGTTACATGTCTGTCAACAAATGTATGGGTTAAAGTTACATCTCTGTCTATAACTGAATGAGATAAAAATACATGTCTGTCTATAAATGAATGGAGTTAAAGTTACATGTCTGTCAACAAATGTATGGGTTAAAGTTACATCTCTGTCTACAACTGAATGAGTTATAGTAACATTTCTGTCTATAAATGAATGAGGAGTTGGGACGCAGAGGTGTTTCCAAGGCACCAGGGCCGGGTTATATACTGGCCAAGACCTATTGACGCGTCCTCGTCGAGCGTCCTGGGCAACAGGTCCCTTCGGGGTCCTGGCTAAAGTCAGTAGGATCGCCGATTCCTCCGAAGTCGGAGAGTGTCTGCCTGTACGGCGAGGAACCACCAGTCTGCACACCAATAAGCCAGACATGGGACAACGGATACTCACGCAAAACTCAGGTCCTGTATGACATCACACTGATGTTGGACAACAGGATGTCTTCATCCGACATACAGGACTTCACGCTGGAGCTCAAGCCAACGAACACAAGCAAGCAATGAGGAGTTAAAGTTACATCTCTTTGTATAAATGAATGAGGAGTTAAAGTTACTTCTCTGTCTATAAATGAATGAGGAGTTAAAGTTACATCTCTGTCTCTAAATGAATGAGTTAAAGTTACATCTCTGTCTATAAATGAATGAGGAGTTAAAGTTACATCTCTGTCTATAACTGAATGAGTTAAAGTTACATCTCTGTCTATAAATGAATGAGTTAAAGTTACATGTATGTCTATGACTGAATGTGTTAAAAGTTACATCTCTGTCTATAAATGAATTAGGAGTTAAAGTTACATCTCTGTCTATAACTGAATGGGTTAAATTTATATGTCTGTCTATAACTGAATGGGTTTAAGTTTCATGTCTGTCTGTAGCTGAATGAGTTAAAGTTACATGTATGTCTATGACTGAATGTGTTAAAGTTACACCTCAGTCTATAAATGAATGAGGAGTTAAAGTTACATCTCTGTCTATAACTGAATGAGTTAAAGTTACATCTCTGTCTTTAAATGAATGAATTAAAGTTACATCTCTGTCTATAACTGAATGAGTTAAAGTTTCATCTCTGTCTATAACTTAATGGGTTAAAGTTACATGTCTGTCTATAACTGAATGGGTTAAAGTTACATCTCTGTCTATAACTGAATGGGTTAAAGTTACATGTCTGTCTATAACTGAATGGGTTAAAGTTACATCTCTGTCTATAACTGAATGGGTTAAAGTTACATTTCTGTCTATAGCTGAATGAGTTAGTTACATCTATGTCTATAAATGACAGTTACATAAATAAACACACATAGTATTGTTTGGCGCTCACAGAAGGAGAAGATGAAAGTAGAGACTATAGGGCGCACTAGACAACATAACATTTGAAAGCTATAGTTACCGACCGGGATTCGAACCTGTCACCTCCAAATGGCGACAGCGCCTCGCTGCAGGAACATGTGTACTTTGATGCATGACCAACTAGATGAGAGTGTCTATAAATAAATGAGTTAATGACATGTTATGTCTGTCTATAAATGAATGAATTAAAGTTACATCTCTGTCTATAAATAATTGATTTAAAGTTATATGTCTGTGGGGGATTGAATGAGTTAAAGTTACATGTCTGTGTATAACTGAATGAGTTAAAGTTAACAGAAGACTGCATCAGTGGAGATTTGAACACATGACAACCTGGCTGGCCAGCATGTTGTTACAACCTGGACTCCAATCTCATTAAAAAAAAAAAAACACATCCCAGGTCTGAGGTCCTTTGGTAGGCCTGAGTACAGGGAGGAGGGGGAGGAGGCGGAGGAGTTGAACAATCATCCTCAAGGCATACTAAGGCACACTCTCCTCAAGATTCCCCACTCTAACCACTTCCCACTTAGTGCCCAGAGGATTTGAACCAAGATCTATAACTTGGTGCCTCAGTGAGACTCGAACCTAGATAGCTAACTTGGTGCCTCAGTGATTCTCTAGCCTAGATCTCTAACTTGATGTTTCAGAAAACCAGAACATGCTTGACAGTAAATGCAACATTTCAACCGCCTCCTTATAAATTATTGTAAGATATTTCATATTTTATTGTATATTCACACCAACCCTGTGCTACCAATGTCAGACTTGGACATTATGCAAATCACACTTACACAAAATCAACACCTGCGAGATGAGATGCTTGAGGAGATCTGTCAACTTAACCATTCGAGAATAAGTGAGAAATGCTGTTATCAGACAGTGGGATCAACACCTTGTGCCACATTTATTGAATGGCAGATGATTACATGTGTCAGGAGGTCAGCATGGCTGAATGGATAAGAACGTGTGTCCTTAAACATCCGGTGTGTTGATGCCAAGGTAAGGGGTTCAACCCCTACACAGGACAATCAATCAATCATGTGCCATGCCGGAAAGCGTGGGCTGTCATGACTCGCCATTTCACTCGATCACCAGAGTCGTGGATCAGCTCAGTTTCCTGTCTCATCCATGCCATGTGGCCAAGCCATTCAGGTATTTTCCTCTTGGTCTGTTCCCTTCGATCTTGCCAGTTGTCACTAAGTTCTCCAATCCATTTCTTCTCATAACATTCTCATTCTCATTCTCATCATGTTCCTCTTGTACCTTGCGGTGTCGAGGTGAAGTATAAACTTCGTGAGAGTGCCCGGTTATGGGCTTCGTATATCGACATTCCCATGGATTCTGTTATTCCCTCCGTCCAACGTTTACGTGGTCTGCCTCTTCCTCTGTTTCCATCTGGTCTGTACATCATTGCTTGTTGTGGCATGCTGTTTACTGGTAGCCTACTTGCATGGCCAAACCATTTGACTTGCTGCTTTCTAATAAAATCTAGAGCAGCTTTAACCCCCACTTTAGTCCTGATTTCTTCATTTCTGATCTTATCTCTTCTTGATACGTTGAGTATTCTTCTCAGGAACCTCATTTCTTTTGTTGTGATTTTTCTTTTCTCTTTTTCTGTCATTGTCCAGGTTTGGCATTGGTAGCACAGAGTTGGTAGGAAGATTGTGTTGTAAAGTGCTTTCTTAGTAGTTATTGATACATGTTTGTTCTTTAGTATTGGTGCCATTTGTCCAATGAGTTGATTTGCCTTATTGCACCTATTTTCGATCTCGTCTTCTGATCTGCCATTTGATGATATTATACTTCCTAGGTACTTGAAGCTCTTTACTTGTTTCAATGGATGTTAGTTTAGGTGAATTGTTGCTGTTTGTTCGTCTTTAGTTATAGTCATTACCTCTGTTTTGCTTGTGCTAATTTTCATGTTATGTTCCCTACACATTTCGTTTAGACTATTCATGTGGTCTTGTAATTCAGCTTCTGATTTTGCTATTAGTGCTTGGTCGTCCGCAAACAGGAGTTCTCTAATGGTTAGATTTGCAGATGGTTCTTCTTCTGTGTTCTCGTCATGCGGTATTCTTGCTAGTTAGTTAGTTAGTTAGTCGACAGACCATCCTCGTTGCACATCGAACCATTCAGTCCATAAGTACTCGGATCCCCTCCTCAGCAAATCCCGCAGCGTGTAGCGGCTAAAGACGCCAGTTCTGTGTTGGTTTATCAATCTTCTTTGGCTTCCTGCGTAGTGTTCTTGTTTGGCCACCCCTCTTTTAATTTGCTGCTCCCGCAGTCTGGCCATTGTTGTAGATTCACAGTCATCACTTGGTTCTCGCAAAAGTCTCACTTCTCGTAGAGCATTCAGAATGTCAGCCTGGTCCATGGCGCGTCCGCCCTCCACAGTAGCCTCACCTGCGAGCTTGTCAGCCAGCTCATTTCCTTGTACTCCCGCATGACCTGGCACGAAGATGAAACTAATCTTTGCCAGCCGAGACCGCTTCAGAGGCAGCAACCATTCTCTTCGGATCGACCCCTCCTCTATCCTCTTGATCATGTTCATTGAGTCGCTAAGGAAACAAGCCCTAGTGAATGTCTGTGTCTCGAGCCATGTTATTGCTTTACTTACTGCCATGACTTCCATGGTCAGGCTACTTGTGGTTTCAGTGAAAGCACCAGAGTCCTCCTTCACAATTCTCCCTCCGGCCCGAGCTGTAAAGGCCCATGAGCTTCTCACATGTCGGAC
Organism: Cepaea nemoralis; assembly: GCA_014155875.1. Classification (NCBI taxonomy): domain Eukaryota; kingdom Metazoa; phylum Mollusca; class Gastropoda; order Stylommatophora; family Helicidae; genus Cepaea; species Cepaea nemoralis. The sequence continues at coordinate 126,878 of JACEFZ010012183.1, forward strand.
GACCGACCCATCTGTGTAGATGACCGCGTCACCGTCTAGCGAATTCTCGAAAATCAACGCTTGTACTTCAGCCTCAACAGCAGCCGGATTTTCTTGTCTGCATTTTCTATCTAGTTGGATGCAAACTGAAAAGGATGTGCAGAAGTCTGTTGGCACTTGCACCCACTCCTCGCCAGGTTCTAAGTCCTCAAGTGAACACACCTGTTGAAGAATGTCTTCGGCTTGACCCATCCACGACCGTCCTCTTTTTAACCTGCTGCCCTTCACCTTCCTAATTTCACTATGCAGTGGATGTTGTGTGTTTGCGTTAATTCTGAGGTAGGCGCGTGCCCTGCAAACTTGTATTCTCTCTTCAATGGTTGGAAAATCAAGAAGGTAGCGCATCGCCCTGCATGCTGTATCTCTTGTACATCCAAGAATAATGCGCATAGCTTCATTCTGTATCCTTTCCATCCTTTCTATCTGCTTATGGCTGAGAGTCAGGATTGCCATTGCATACTCCAAAACAGACATGACCAGCCCCTCGTACAGAAGACATAGATGGCGCTGCTCACAGTTTGCTGCCGCCATCACCCGCATCGCTGCCAAACCCCGCTTGGCCTTTGTTATCACCTGGTCTATGTGCACATTATAAGCAAGGCTTCGATCAAACCGTATCCCCAGGTAATTCATTGCCGTCTTCCCACCGTCTCTGAACACAGCATTACAGTTGGTGTTGGATTGTTGACAATATGATTATTCAACGAGAACCAAGTCACTGTTGCCTTTGTTGGGTTGACCATTGCCCCAGCTTCATCACACCAAGTACTTATGCGATTGAGTTCGGTTTGTAGTTCCACAGCAACCTCCTCTCTATCCTTACCCTGACGATACACTAAAACATCATCGGCATACGACAATGTCCTGCCAGGTCCAGTGATCTGCTCACTGGTGATTCTCACTGTGTAGGCGTTGAACAGTACCGGAGATAATGGTGATCCCTGTGGTAGTCCAGGATATATTGTTGTTGGTTCCGAAGTCCAGCTGCCACATCTAAAAACTACTTTCCGTTGGTAGAGGGCTGCAGCGATCCAACTAAGGAGGAATGGACTTACGTTTAGTTCAAGAAGCTGAAACATTAAAAAATCCAGTGGTACTCTGTTGTATGCGTCCTCAAGATCAATCGCTGCAGCAACGGTTTCAGTGCCTGAGTGGAAACCTTCATAGACATCATGGGCAAAGACTGCTGCATTGGTCCAGGTTTCTCTTTTTGGACGGTACCCACCCAGGGTAGGTGGGAAAACACCTTGCCTCTCTAGTTGGCTTGATATTTTCCTGGCAATTACCTTCTCCAGCAGCTTGCCTATTGTATTCTGCATGGTTATAATTCGATATCCCTGAATTTTTTTGTGGTCTTTGTCAGGCTTCGGCAAGGGAATCAGATAGCTGTGTAACCATTCCTCCTTGATGCTAGCACTCCCTATACTGTTGTTGTACATGTCTGCTAGTTTCTCTAGCTCATTGTCGGTACACCTATTTATGTCGTCGTATCTTATGCCATCAGGACCTGGAGCACTGTTTTTTGATCGTCGAAGCACAGCCTTGATTTCTTTCACTGTCACTGTGTCTTCCTCCGAAGTGTTCTGGGCCTTGCATCTGTCTGAGGTGACCTCCTTGGCCAGATTTCGGCCTCCCATGTCTGTCTGGTTGCCCTGCTCAAGGTAGCGTTCAAAGAGGGCTTTGCCCTTGTCCTCGTCAGTCCTCTGCCAGGTGAGGTCAGCACCTTGGAAGTCTGAAATGCTCTTATTCTTGACTACACCACTCATGCTTTTATGTAGTCGCCAGAACAATTTCAGTGACTTGTCTGTGCTTACTCTTTGACACACCTCTGCCCATTTTTCGCTTTTAACCACCTTGACCAGTTTTTTGAAATAGCTTACTTTTGTGTGCATCTCTCTTTCTAAGTGCAAGCAGGGACTAGGATGACCAGCTCTGTTCTTCTTGGCATTTTGCCATCTCCTTACAGCACTACGCTTATCCACCCAAGCCTTCTCCACCTCGAAACTCCACCACGGTGGCTGCTCCCAGCTTTTTTTCCTGCCCTGAAACGTTCTGCGCTTGTCACGTCTTATTTTACTCACCACATCTTGCCCTGTACTGTCATACTGGAACGTCTTTACCTTTAGCTTGTGCTGCCTGGTTCTGCCTTTCTCCACCAATATGCTGCACGGGTGGTGGTCGCTGCCATGGTGTCCTAGGACACCCCATCTACACACTGTAGTGAGTGAAGGTGAAACTAGCGCCAGATCAATAGCACTGTCCTCATCGCCTGGACGGCTTGCTGTCCTGGTGACACAGCCACTGTTAATACAAACCAGGTCGATGGTTTCCAGTGCAGTCTCGAGCTCCTCCCCTTGTGTATTGGAGGAAGTGTTTCCCCATGCTCTGCCTTTAGCGTTGAAGTCACCACAGAAAATAACATTTCTCTCGTGGCCTAATATGCCACTTAAGCACTGCCACTTCTGGGCGTCCATACTCGCATTGCGGGCATAAACATTAACCAACACGAATGGTATACTGGAATGAACTCTCAACGCCTGTATTTGTATATCGTCACTGTCCCAACTGGACATGTCTAGCTCTGACGCCACCATGCTGTCGCGAACGAGAATCGCCGTTCCCAGATGTCGTCTGTTGTAGAAACATTTGAAGCCAGAAATTCGGAGTAGCTGATCGCCCAGTCTCGTCTCCTGGAGTGCTACAATGTCGTTCCTGTAAACTAGGGTTTCTAAAATAGAGCCCCGTTGTTTTACACTGGCACAGTTCCAATATAGAATACGGATGTTCCTGAGTCCTAGACGGTGACACTTGAGTCTAAAACGCCTCAAACCACCGCGCTTACCTTGCTTCTTTGTCCCTGCGCGGCTACCACGCCGCTTCGTTATGTTGACTGCTGACCGCTCGGAAAAAACACGTTCTTCCGCCATGTTGAAAAAACGTAAACACAGACTGCTGTTGAACCACACACGCTGCTGAAAATTCACTCAAGGATGGCTTCGCTCGATGCACGAACTCCGTAGCACCCGCGCAGATCTTGAGTAGAAACTCCTGGTTTTACATCCTGGCACACCAATTACACGCAAGAGATGAATAAATCCATCCCCTACGCGAAAAAGTTAACGAACACAAAACAACACGACCGTCCGTCGCCATCTTGAAACCGGAAGTCGATATTCTTGCTGTCTCTGCTTGGCTGGTTTCTTTACATATGTTGTCTATATATGTTATGAACAAGAGAGGGGACAGGACACAACCTTGTCGTACTCCAGATCTTATGGTGAAGGGTTCTGAGTGTCCTCCAGTTGCTCTCACTATGCATTCACTGTTGTTGTATAAACTTCTACATAGGTTTGTTAGATGTGTACTCACTCCATATTGTTTAAGGATTTCCCACAGCTTGTTTCTATCTACCCTATCAAATGCCTTTTCTCATAACATGTCCAAAACATTTTGACTATCTGCGTGTAATTTCTCTAATAAATTTACAATTTTCATTTGTCTCTCGTAGTACTTAGTCATTGGTTTTTCTGTCTGTCCATGGTATTCTTTGCATTTTCCTCAGAAACCACATTTCCACAGCCATCAGATGTTTTTCAGCTTGACTGCTCATTGTCCAAGGTACAGTTGGACTAAAATGTTGACCTGTCATCTTTGACTTGGGGATGTAAGTTACAAGTACCTTTGAAGTTGGAGTGGGTTTGCCTAATGGCGAGGGACACTGTTACTAGGGAAAGCTAATCCACAAGCAAAATTCAGTCCATTTCTACTGGAAGTAGTGTGTAATGGACTACGCTTGAGGTCAAAGCGAGCGAGCGAGCGCTAATAAAATAAAATGGTTCAGACATCTCTTTAGAATGCAAGACCATCAACTACCAGCTTTAGCGTTACATCACAGAAGATCTGATACAAGGACAAGAGAAGAAAATTGATTGAGGACATCAACGACATTGTACAATCATCTAGAATGACATCTCCAGTGTAATTCAGCGGGTGCTCGAGCGTTAATGATTCCTGCCCTCAAAATCTTGGTGGCAAAAGTGACAGATGATGATGATTAATATTTTGCTATTGGAATTTGTCTTTATAACAATTACATTACAGCAGCCATGATAAGCACATATAAAGATCATCAATGAGAACACATTTCTTGTCTGCAGACCCACCCAACCTCGCCTCGATCCACCCCCAACAGCTCGCCTCGGTCACGGAGTGGACTGTCCCCCACCTTCTCCGCAGCGCTGGTCAACAGGACGGCCACATCTCCTGGTGAGTCAGACAGACAGACAGACAGACAGACAGGACGGCCACATCTCCTGGTGAGTCAGACAGACAGACAGACAGACAGGACGGCCACATCTCCTGGTGAGTGAGTGAGACAGACAGACAGACAGACAGACAGGATAGGCACATCTCCTGGTGAGTGAGTGAGACAGACAGACAGACAGACTCACTCTGACAGACAGACAGACTCTCACAGACAGACAGACTTACTGACTGCAGACTCAGACAGACTGGCAGACAGACAGACTCTAACAGACAGACAGACCAACTCTGACAGACAGACAGACTCTGACAGCCAGCAGACTCTGAGAGTCTCTGACAGACAGACTCACTCTGACAGACAGACAGACATACTCACACAGACAGACAGACTCTGACAGACAGACATAAGACTCTGACAGACAGACAGACATACAGACTCTAACAGACAGACATACTCTGATAGACAGACAGACAGACTCTCACAGACAGACAGACAGACTCTGGCAGACAGATTCAGACCAACAGACTCTGACAGACAGATTCTGACAGACAGACTCAGACAGACTCTGACAGACAGACAGACCAACTCTGACAGACAGATAGACTCTGACTGACAAACAGACAGATTCTGACAGACAGACAGACTCTGACAGACATACAGACTCTGACAGACTGACAGACAGACCGACTCTGACAGACAGACAGACAGACTCTGAAAGACAGACAGACAGGAGCATAGGCACCAATATGTGATTATATTATGTACTGTGTATTTACTTGTGTGTTTACTATATATTTACTGTGTGTTTACTACATGTTTACTGTGTGTTTACTATATGTTTACTGTGTGTTTACTATATGTTTACTGTGTGTTTACTATACATTTACTGTGTGTTTACTTTACATTTACTGTGTGTTTACTATGTTTACTATACATTTGATGTGTGTTTACTATACATTTGATGTGTGTTTACTGTGTGTTTACTATATATTTACTGTGTGTTTACTACATGTTTACTGTGTGTTTACTATATATTTACTGTGTGTTTACTACATGTTTACTGTGTGTTTACTATGTTTACTGTGTGTTTACTATACATTTACTGTGTGTTTACTACATGTTTACTGTGTGTTTACTATACTATTTACTGTGTGTTTACTATATATTTACTGTGTGTTTACTACATGTTTACTGTGTGTTTACTACATGTTTACTGTGTGTTTACTATATATTTACTGTGTGTTTACTATATGTTTACTGTGTGTTTACTACATGTTTACTATACATTTACTGTGTGTTTACTATGTTTACTGTGTGTTTACTATGTGTTTACTGTGTGTTTACTACATGTTTACTATACATTTACTGTGTGTTTACTATATGTTTACTGTGTGTTTACTTTACATTTACTGTGTGTTTACTATACATTTGATGTGTGTTTACTATACATTTACTGTGTGGTTACTGTATGTTTACTATGCATTTACTGTGTGTTTACTATACATTTGATGTGTGTTTACTGTGTATTTACTATACATTTACTGTGTGTTTACTATATGTTTACTGTGTGTTTACTATATGTTTACTGTGTGTTTACTTTACATTTACTGTGTGTTTACTATATGTTTACTATACATTTGATGTGTGTTTACTGTGTGTTTACTATACATTTACTGTGCGTGTAAAGTGTGTTCAAAGATGTTCACCACTGGTTGAGGTGAAACTAGCACATTTTCTATGAAAATTCTCATTGACAATCCTCACAGCACCGGCAACAGCCAGTGACTTAAACCTCAGTGGCCTGGGTGGAGATGTCAAGCAGGCATTTACCAGCCACCCTCCATCCTCGGCTGCCCTGACTCGCACTCTACGGAATGACCTTCTTATGGCAGCAGATTCTGTGACCAATGCCATGTCATCGCTGGTCAAAGAGCTCCACTCAGGTCAGTCATGTAGCACCTGGTTTCTCAACCTGGCACATTTAACCCACATGGTTACATACATATATATATCTGGCACCTGGCCATCTTGACAGATGATAGTTTGTTGCATTGTGCTCAGTGTGTGACCAATCTGTAATCATTTTCTCCTTTGTCTTGATTCTGTTTCTGATCTTTCCTGTACATGCAATACGATCAGCGGCGACTTGCTCCCATGTGCACTATCAATGCCTGTATCAATCATGTCCCGCTTTACACACATCTTTGTATCGCAGTAGAGGCCGATCTTGAGGAATATATATATCTATGTGTACAGAATCTTGTTCCTCGACCAGGACACGTATTACCAACATATTTGTATATACAGAACAGGCTAATGAAAATAGAAGATTGTATTCAACTATAATAAAGAGACAAATAAAGATATCTGGTCATGAAATTAGAACAGATGAGAGAAAAAAAAAGCATTGGAAAATATGTCGCCTGGAAAGATGAGTGGTAGCACAGGCAGGGGCAGACAGATAGAAATGGTGCTGGGTGGGGGAGATGGTGGTAGGGGAATATCATCATCTGAATTCATCCAGAACAGGGACCGAGATCTGTGGAGGTACACCACTCTGATACCATGTGGTCACAGCACCTGATAGTGATGATGATATATGTTGATTGTTGTTTATCATGTGAGATAATGCAGTCTATAACAGAAGGACTGTTACACGAGGAGAGACAGGGATGGACTGTTACATGAGGAGACGTAGGGATGGAAAGTTACATTAGGAGAGACAGGGATGGACAGTTACATTAGGAGAGACAGAGATGGACTGTTACATGAGGAGACACAGGGATGGACTGTTACATGAGGAGACACAGGGATGGACTGTTACATGAGGAGAGACAGGGATTGACAGTTACATGAGGATACATAGGGATGGACAGTTACATGAGGAGACACAGGGATGGACAGTTACATGAGGAGACAAGTGATGGACAGTTATATGAGGAGAAACAGGGATGGACAGTTACATGAGGAGACATAGGGTTGAACAGTCACATGAAGAGACAAGTGATGGACAGTTACATGAAGAGACAAGTGATGGACAGTTACATGAGGATATATAGGGATGGGCAGTTACATGAGGAGACATAGGGATGGACAGTTACATGAGGAGACATAGGGATGGACAGTTACATGAGGAGACATAGGGATGGACAGTTACATGAGGATACATAGGGATGGACAGTTACATGAGGAGACATAGGGATGGACAGTTACATGAGGAGACATAGGGATGGACAGTTACATGAGGATACATAGGGATGGGCAGTTACATGAGGAGACAAGTGATGGACAGTTACATGAGGAGACAAGTGATGGACAGTTACATGAGGATACAAGTGATGGACAGTTACATGAGGAGACATAGGGATGGGCAGTTACATGAGGAGACATAGGGATGGACAGTTACATGAGGAGACATAGGGATGGACAGTTACATGAAGAGACATAGGGATGGACAGTTACATGAGGAGACATAGGGATGGACAGTTACATGAGGAGACATAGGGATGGACAGTTACATGAGGAGACATAGGGATGGGCAGTTACATGAGGAGACATAGGGATGGGCAGTTACATGAGGAGACATAGGGATGGACAGTTACATGAGGAGACATAGGGATGGACAGTTACATGAGGAGACATAGGGATGGGCAGTTACATGAGGAGACATAGGGATGGACAGTTACATGAGGAGACATAGGGATGGACAGTTACATGAGGAGACATATGGATGGGCAGTTACATGAGGATACATAGGGATGGGCAGTTACATGAGGATACAAGTGATGGACAGTTACATGAGGATACAAGTGATGGACAGTTACATGAGGAGACATAGGGATGGGCAGTTACATGAGGAGACAAGTGATGGACAGTTACATGAGGATACAAGTGATAGACAGTTACATGAGGAGACATAGTGTCAGAGTCCAGAATAGTGCAGTGATGCAGTGACATCGTTACGCCCGCCAGGCGACTTAGTCCCCAGGAGGGATGCCGTAACTTCGTTACGCCGCCAGGCGAGTAGTAGTTACCTGCCCGCGAGATTGTTGGCTGACAAGACGGCCAGCGGTCAGGCAAGGACGACGCAAGACGCACGCACGCCTCGTGAAGCCACTTCAGGTGGGAGGCAAGTTGCGAACTAGCGGCAGACAGCTCTGGGACACGGACTGGAACGGACGCAAGATGAGAGAAAGGCGTTGTGTGGTTTCTGTGCCTGAAAGTCGAGTGTCTGGACATCTTGAGAGATAGACTTGTGAGCTGTATTGTGTATGTAAGTGTATTGAAGTGTAAAGTATATATTGTCGTGATCATCGTACTGTATATGATCTGTAAATAAATCCATTGAACGTTGTGTCATTGAGTCTCAAGTCAAATCACGTTGTACTTGTACTGTCTCACATGTGGTAGGTTAGCGAGCCAAGTTTAAGACCCTGACATGTGTGGACGTGGTGGCATTCGTCCGGCTTTGAAATGAACGTGTTTATGTGATTAACAGTTAAAACTAGAGTTTGTGAACTTAGAATTTTTGTCAAACTTTATAGTACATGTAAATGTGATCGTGGAAGGCTCATTTTGATATATTTCTACATTGTTTAAACATGGAGACTAGTTGTAAACGTACAGTGCATACATATTGTTTGATCTTGTAAACGTGTAGAACATTCGTGATTGTTGAACTTGTCACCGTTTTGACCTTGTCGACATTGTGATCTTGTCGCCATTGTGACCTTGTCGCCATCTTGTAAACTTGATGTCTATGTCCTTACTGAATGTCATCTTGATGTAAGTGATGTGTCATCAATGTTGTAGAGTGTTGAGATATATGTAAATTGTCTTTGTGAATTGAGTTGTGGAACGCAAAAAGTTCTGGAAAGAAAGTGATTTGTGTTTTGAAAAAAAAATTTGTTGACTGACAAAATTACGACATACAATTACACTCAACGCCATACAAACCTAATCAACACTTAGTGACAAGCAGGCACACACCATTAAATAGACGCTAATTTATTTCCTCCAAAAACAAAGCAGGTTTTCCGTACCATCTGAAACCCTTGCGAGTAGAGGTCATTTGTGTTTTCGAAGTAGCGACCCTACAGTTCCTAGCCCGATTTCCAACCGTTCTTCACCGCATCCAGGGCACTTGAGTATATTTTTCTTTTCATTTACTTTAATGATGCAATTTTAGGCACATATTGTCAATAGAATTCAATTGTAAATTGTTTACTTTACTAACCACTTATAACAAATTGTGTGGCTGGTATTTCATTGACCTTTTCCATCATGTCTTCATTAAATGATTTCATCGATATGGGGTTAAAGTTGAAGTTAACAGGTGATGAGTTAACGAAGTGGAGTGAGAAGAAATACTCTGAATACCACGAACGCGAAGAAAGAGCAGCTGAAAGGGCCTTAAAGCAAGCAGAGGCAGCAACTGCAGCAAAACATACTGAATTAGAACTGGCTGCAAAGACAAAACAAGCTGAGATAGATAGTGAACTTAAGAAAGCAGAAATAGAACGAGAAACAGAATTAAAGAAAGCAGAAATAGCAGCTCAGAGTAAGAGAGAAGAACTGGAGTTGCAGTTGAAGATGAAACAACTTGATACTGAGACTGCCATTAACAAAGAGTCTAAGAAATCTGAGAGACTGGAGAAAGAAAACCAGTACAAGAAATATCAAGGTATTGTACGTAATTATACCTCGGGTGACTGCATCGCAGCCTTTACCCAAAATTTTGAGACTTTAATGGAACATTACCAGGTTCCACTGTCTGAATGGAATATTGTGTATGTGAGGAGTTTATCAGGGGAGCCTCTTAAAGTCATTGAGACCATCCCCAAAGACCTCAGAAAAGACTACCATTATCTGAAATCAAAGATTATGGAACATTTTATGTTAGATGAAGCAGGTTACAGAGAACAATTCAGTAAATTGAGCCCAAAACCGACTCAAACGTTCTCTGATTACCTCTGCTTAGTCCGAGATATATTTACCAAATGGACTTCAGCAGCTAAAATTGACAAAAATTATCAAAGATTAGAAGATCTGATCATTAGAGATAAAGTCATTTCATCCATTCCATCAGCATTTTCTAAATTTTTGCAGGAGAATGAATGCACTAGTGTAGATGAGATTGAGAGACGTGGTTCGGCGTATTACACAGCCAACAAACATTGTTTTGCCAGTGAAGCTACTGACATAAATTTTGTAGCATCGGCTAACTATGAGAAACCCTATAGTAGGCAGAAACCTCAGAGGCCTACATCTGAGAAGTATAATCACTGTAGATATTGTAAAATTTCACATCATCAAGGTGAGATGTGCGACAAGAACCCCGCATATAATACTTATCTACAAAACATGGTAAACAGACAAGATAAGGAGCGTAGATCCTTCAGAAATTTGCGTAAATGTTTCCTCTGTAAGGCGTACGGACACTATCGCCATGATTGTAAAGGTAGGCAAATGACCAACAAAGCAAATGCCGCCTTGTTTGACAGTTCATCGTCAGATGAAGAACAATCAGAGAAACATCCTGTGAACTCAGCACAGGCTTTTGACATGTTTAACGCAAATAAATGTACTGTTTGTAACACCTTTTATGAAGATGGTATTTTAACATGCGGCCACGCCATCCCTATTGCCAATGAAGAAGCTAATTTGGTAGTAGATTCTAAAGGCAAGATAAACGTCCATCACGGATATGTGAATGGCAAGTCTGCTACAGTCCTCCGAGACACGGGCAGCTCACTTATTGGTCTGAAGAGAACGTTCATAATGCCTACAGACTATACAGGCAGGCACGTAACATGCAGAACATTCTCGGGCAATATTGAGAAATACCCACTGGCATGGGCATATATTGAAACACCTTTCCTCACTGGGAAAGTAAAGTGCGCTGCATTAACAAACCCAGTGTGTGATGTAATAATTGGAAATTTACCAGAGGTGAATGATAAACCTCATGACATAACATCTCTGTGTATTGATGATAGCATAACATCACCATCCAATGTCATCATTGATAATGTCACACCACCTATTGAATGTATGGTAGCTAATGTAGCACTAAGATCTCATGACATCATTGATAACATTGTTTCATCACCATCTGATATCATTGAATGTGTGAACGCAGTAACTAGATCTACTGCTAGAGTGCAAGATCAAAGTAATCAAACTGAGGCTATACAAATGCTCAGCCCAGTATCACTACCTACTAACACCATGAAGGAAACGTTTGTAACAGCTCAAAAGGCTGACCCTTCACTGTTAAAATATTTTAATCTGATCGGCCAAAAGCCAAAGGTAACCAAGAATGCAAAATGGCATTTTGCTGTGAAAAATGATATCCTCACCAGGTATTATACCAGAGGTGATAACACCACAGAGCAAACTGTTTTGCCAACTAATTATCGTAAGCAAGCCTTACATCTTGCCCACGATATACCTCTTGCAGGGCATATGGCATACGTTAAGACCAGATCAAGATTATTAACACAGTTTCATTGGCCTAAATTTTGCAATGACATTAAAGAATATTGCAGAAGTTGTGACACCTGCCAGAAACTTGTAAAAAAAGGTAAACACCCACAGGCAAAGTTACAAGTCACTGACTTAGCCAGTCGACCTTTTGAAAAATTATCTGTCGACATAGTGGGCCCTCTCAATCATACAACAACTAGAGGGAATAAATATATTCTAACTGTCATTGATCAATGTAGCCGCTGGCCGGAAGCTATTCCGCTAAAGAACATAACTGCCAATGATATAATGGAAGTTTTCTTCCATATTTTTTCTCGGATAGGATTTCCAGACACTATCCAATCAGATAGGGGTACTCAGTTTATCGCCGCATCTACCCAAGCTTTCACCAAAATGTTGGGAGTGAAGCAATGTTTCAATTCCCCGTACCATCCTCACTCTAGTGGAATTGTGGAAAAATTTAACGGCGATTTAAAGCACATGCTTGCCAAAGTCACGCAAGAGCACCCCAATAACTGGGATGTATATCTACCAGCTATTCTTTTTGCTTATCGGGAGGTACCACATTCTAGTACCGGTTTCTCTCCTTTTGAACTTATCTATTTTGCCAAACCACGTGGCCCATTAACTATTTATCACCAAATGTTAACTGACTCTACTCCAGTATTTAAACCCATATCATCATACGTATATGTTACATCATTGCGTGAAAGAATCATCAAATCTTGTATAATTGCAAAGAATGCACTAAAATTATCTGGTGCTACTTATAGACAGTATGCTGACAACGGTAACAGGACAATAACGTTGACACATGGACAGGACGTTCTTCTTCTACTACCTAGTGACAGACACTTATTGACTGATTCTTGGCAGGGACCGTTTAAAGTGACGAGACAGATTTCACCTGTAGACTACGAGATCCAAATAAAAGACAAACACAAAATATTCCACATAAATATGCTAAGACCATACTACAACAGAGACAACGAACAAGACGATACAACAGCTTGTACAGTGATAATAGATCATGAAGATGACGAGGCTAGTGACGAAATTCCAACACCTGCATTAGACACGACAAACTGCTTGAAGGAGATCAAAATCAACCCAAAGTTAACTCAAGCAGAAACAGACAGTTGCAAACAGCTAATACAACAGTACAACACCATCTTCTCTAACAACCCAGGACAAACAGAATTAGTACAGCATCACATCACACTCACGGCAAACACACCCATAAGATGCAGACCATACACCATTCCATTACATTACAAAGAACACCTACATCAGGAGATCATCAACTTAGAGAAAAACAACATCATAAGACGATCCCAATCAGACTTCTCATCTCCAATGGTCATAGTACGCAAAAAGGACAACACGATAAGACTCTGTGTCGACAATAGAAAGCTCAGTAAAATAACTCTTCTAGATTTGGAGCCAATGGCAAACTCTGACGATCTACTGACAGAACTGACAGACGCTAGGTTCTTTACGAAGATAGATATGACGAAAGGATATTGGCAAATATGCGTAGACGAACAGAGCAGACATCTGACAGCATTTGCCACACCTTGGGGACTGTACGAATGGTGCAAACTTCCATTTGGGCTTGTCAATGCCCCAGCCACATTCGTACGTATGACACGACTTCTTCTAGTAGACATTCCTAACATAATTTGCTATATTGACGACATCTGTGTTCACACAGAGACGATGACAGAGCACATTAAGACTTTAGAACAGACATTTGAACGTATTAGACAGCACGGACTGACGGTAAAGCCTGCGAAAGTAGACATAGCTTACCAGGAAATATCCTTCTTGGGGTACAAAATATCCAATGGCTTTGTCACGACAGACGATAACATTGTGTCCAAGATACTAAAACTCTCACTTCCGACTACTAAAAAACAAGTCAGGAAGTTTGTTGGGACTGATAAATTATTACCGGCAGTTCATTCCTGATTTTTCCGAACTGACCGAAGTATTTACTAATTTACTAACAAAAGATAAACCAGAGAAAATTGTAAGCAATGAATGCCTAAAATTTGCATTCCGTAAAGTATTAGCTTGTTTTTCTGATAATAGCTTACACAATCCCATCCTGAAATTGCCCAATCTCCATTTACCTTTCAGATTGCGTACAGATGCGAGCTCCGTGGCGATTGGAGCAGTCTTGTTGCAAGAGCACAATAACATCCTCCATACCGTGTACTTCGTATCCAGGAAACTAAAACCCAGAGAACGGGCTTGGTCAATACCTCAGTTGGAAGCCCTAGCATTAGTGGTGGGTATAACTAAATTGTCCAGATTCCTTCTAGGACGCCATTTCATCGTGGAATCTGACAGCAGCCCGTTGCGATTTATAAATTCAGGTGTACCTTCAAACCATATGGTAGCACGCTGGTCTCTTAAACTCCAAGATTACAGCTTCGAGGTTCGACATATTCCAGGCAGAACCAACACGATCGCCGATCTGTTGTCCCGTTGTCCGACCGACCCAGTAAGCACCAATGTCTGAGTGCAGTGTGAGAAAATACACTCAGATTAACACAGCCATCCATCAGTGAATATTGTTTTTCCATTCACAAAAAGCTGTGTAAAGTCTACTATGTCATGTGATAGGGATTACTCCCAATATATATAGTGTTCTTATTTTACTAATTCATGTAGTGATTGTCGTGTATAATTGTGTAGTGTGTGGTAGAAAGCGAACTTTATTAATTGTATATATTACGAACTCGTAGAACTGCTCGTAGAAAAACCAAGAAGTATAAACGGACTGATGAGAAAGAACTAACTGAACTCTTTGTAAAATTACCTACGGAAAGAAAAACAGTGGAAGAAGAATGGGAGATATTCAAATCAAGCATTTTAAATACTGCAAAAATAACATGCGGAACCACGAAAAAACGCAAAACACGGATAAAGAAAATAACAAGTTGGTGGAACGCAGAAGTAAAGAAAGCGGTAAAAGAAAAAAAGGAAAAATATAAAAAGTGGTTGAAGAGCAAACAGGAATGTGATTACAGAGAATACAGAATAGCGAGAAGACATGTGAGTAGAATAGTAAAGAGGGAAAAACAAAAAGACTGGGAAGAGTATGGAGAAACCCTAAATAAAAACTACAAGGAGGCAACCAGAAACTTCTACAAAAAGATAAGTAACTAATTAAAGCAGCAAGGGAAGTAGGAACAGCTTGGCTACATAGACTATTCAACCATGTTTGGGTAGAACAACAGACACCACGAGACTGGGGAAATGCCATAATTATCCCAATTTGGAAAAACAAAGGCAGCAAAAGAGATTGCACACAATACAGAGGCATTTCACTGTTGAGTCATACTGGGAAAATATTTTGCAAAATTCTTGAAAAAAGATTACGAACTACTTTAGAACCCCAGCTAAGCGAAACGCAGCTTGGATTTAGGAAAAACAAAGGATGCACAGACGCCATTTTTGCTCTTAGACAACTTATAGAAAAATCAATTGAATTCAATGAAACACTCTACTTAGCCTTTGTCGACCAAGAAAAGGCATTTGATAGGGTAGATAGAAACAAGCTGTGGGAAATCCTTAAACAATATGGAGTGAGTACACATCTAACAAACCTATGCAGAAGTTTATACAACAACAGTGAATGCATAGTGAGAGCAACTGGAGAACACTCAGAACCCTTCACCATAAGATCTGGAGTACGACAAGGTTGTGTCCTGTCCCCTCTCTTGTTCATAACATATATAGACAACATATGTAAAGAAACCAGCCAAGCAGAGACAGCAAGAATACCGCATGACGAGAACACAGAAGAAGAACCATCTGCAAATCTAACCATTAGAGAACTCCTGTTTGCGGACGACCAAGCACTAATAGCAAAATCAGAAGCTGAATTACAAGACCACATGAATAGTCTAAACGAAATGTGTAGGGAACATAACATGAAAATTAGCACAAGCAAAACAGAGGTAATGACTATAACTAAAGAAGAACAAACAGCAACAATTCACCTAAACAAACATCCCTTGAAACAAGTAAAGAGCTTCAAGTACCTAGGAAGTATAATATCATCAAATGGCAGATCAGAAGACGAGATCGAAAATAGGTGCAATAAGGCAAATCAACTCATTGGACAAATGGCACCAATACTAAAGAACAAACATGTATCAATAACTACTAAGAAAGCACTTTACAACACAATCTTCCTACCAACTCTCTGCTACCAATGCCAAACCTGGACAATGACAGAAAAAGAGAAAAGAAAAATCACAACAACAGAAATGAGGTTTCTGAGAAGAATACTCAACGTATCAAGAAGAGATAAGATCAGAAATGAAGAAATCAGGACTAAAGTAGGGGTTAAAGCTGCTCTAGATTTTATTAGAAAGCAGCAAGTCAAATGGTTTGGCCATGCAAGTAGGTTACCAGTCAACAGCTTACCACAACAAGCAATGATGTACAGACCAGATGGAAACAGAGGAAGAGGCCGACCACGTAAACGTTGGACTGAGGGAATAACAGAATCCATGGGAATGTCGATATACGAAGCCCATAACCGGGCACTCTCACGAAGTTTATACTTCACCTCGACACCGCAAGGTACAAGAGGAACATGATGAGATGAGAGATATTACGAACAAGAACAGTGCCACATTCACTCAAAAACTTACCGTAAGCGAACTATCCAATTTGACAGTGGCATCTGCGTGTGGAACATTCCAGGAATATTTTAAATACATGTGTGAACGTGTGACCTAAACATTGACAGCTATACCACTGCAGTCAATCGTAATCCAGAAGGTTTTACAGTGAAACATCCAACACATGAACGATTAGAACATTGTACTTTCCGTAACTACATCAGACCGGAACAAGTGTGTTCTACAAGCTTCAACATCAGCTGTTTAGTGTTCGTGTGTACTTCCGGATTAGTTAGAAATTTAGAGCAAAATTAGCAGACGACAAATAAAAGTTTAAAAAGCTATGACGATTCTAAAATCTTTAGGAATCAACAAAGTTGAATACACGAATTGTGTGTTTATATATTTATGTAGTGTAATCTTAGAATCATATCTTGATTAGTGTATTCATACTAGCGACTTTTTCCCGTTAGTATGAAGAAATGTCAAGCGATGACGCTAAGAAATAGGATAATTATTGTAAAATATTATATTTTATAAATTTTGAAATTATTCCCCTTTCATTTATGTGTTATTACATCATTACACAAAGGGCCATAATTTGAAATGTATACTGTAATGTGTTGTATAAAAATAGCCATGTTGTTGCCAGATTGTTAACACACCAGGTAGCCATCTACTGGGCATGGCAGAGTATTGCCGACATTGCAGACCAACACAAGAGCTCCTGGCCAAATGAGGTCAGGGTTTGAGCGTTTAATGCGACTTATGTAAAAGCCGTATTTCGGTCTAGCCAGATGGTTTTTGTTTCAAGAACCATATTATTACGTTTTTTTTTGGAGGCTGCGAGGTAGATGCGTGAAGCTGGTACTACCGATCTGACTGGGTCAATAATGCAATTAAGGTAATCAGCCATCGAGAGGATGAAACCTGACAAGTGTAAAAGGTTGAACATCACATGTCGTTGAATACAACTTCCATTTCTTATATGTTTCTATGGCATATGTGTATTTCTATGTATTCTGATACCAATGTATATAACAACAGAAGGGTGACTCTGACAAGGTTAAAATATTAACCCAGTATGTACATAGATTATACATGAAAGATGACATCTTTCATGAAGTTGCCGGGGGAGCGTGTCAGAGTCCAGAATAGTGCAGTGATGCAGTGACATCGTTACGCCCGCCAGGCGACTTAGTCCCCAGGAGGGATGCTGTAACTTTGTTACGCCGCCAGGCGAGTAGTAGTTACCTGCCCGCGAGATTGCTGGCTGACAAGACGGCCAGCGATCAGGCAAGGACGACGCAAGACGCACGCATGCCTGGTGAAGCCACTTCAGGTGGGAGGCAAGTTGCGAACTAGCGGCAGACAGCTCTGGGACACGGACTGGAACGGACGCAAGATGAGAGAAAGGCGTTGTGTGGTTTCTGTGCCTGAAAGTCGAGTGTCTGGACATCTTGAGAGATAGACTTGTGAGCTGTATTGTGTATGTAAGTGTATTGAAGTGTAAAGTATATATTGTCGTGATCATCGTACTGCATATGATCTGTAAATAAATCCATTGAACGTTGTGTCGTTGAGTCTCAAGTCAAATCACGTTGTACTTGTACTGTCTCACATGTGTTAGGTTAGCGAGCCAAGTTTAAGACCCTGACACATAGGGATGAGCAGTTACATGAGGATACAAGTGATGGACAATTACATGAGGAGACATAGGGATGGGCAGTTACATGAGGATACAAGTGATGGACAGTTACATGAGGAGACATAGGGATGGGCAGTTACATGAGGATACAAGTGATGGACAGTTACATGAGGAGATATAGGGATGGACAGTTACATGAGGATACATAGGGATGGGCAGTTACATGAGGAGACATAGGGATGGGCAGTTACATGAGGATACAAGTGATGGACAGTTACATGAGGATACATAGGGATGGGCAGTTACATGAGGAGACATAGGGATGGGCAGTTACATGAGGATACAAGTGATGGACAGTTACATGAGGATACAAGTGATGGACAGTTACATGAGGAGACATAGGGATGGGCAGTTACATGAGGAGACACAGGGATGGGCAGTTACATGAGGAGAGATAGGGATGGACAGTCACATGAGGATACATAGGGATGGGCAGTTACATGAGGAGACATAGGGATGAACAGTCACATGAGGATACAAGTGATGGACAGTTACATGAGGAGACATAGGGGTGAAACAGTCAATTGAGGAGACAAGTGATGGACAGTTACATGAGGAGACATAGGGATGGACAGTTACATGAGGAGACATAGGGGTGGGCAGTTACATGAGGAGAGATAGGGATGGACAGTTACATGAGGATACAAGTGATGGACAGTTACATGAGGATACAAGTGATGGGCAGTTACATGAGGAGACATAGGGATGGACAGTTACATGAGGAGACATAGGGATGGACAGTTACATGAGGAGACATAGGGGTGGGCAGTTAAATGAGGAGAGATAGGGATGAACAGTCACATGAGGATACAAGTGATGGACAGTTACATGAGGAGACATAGGGGCGAAACAGTCAAATGAGGAGACAAGTGATGGACAGTTACATGAGGAGACATAGGGATGGACAGTTACATGAGGAGACATAGGGGTGGACAGTTACATGAGGAGAGATAGGGATGGACAGTCACATGAAGAGACATAGGGATGGACAGTTACATGAGGAGACATAGGGATGGACAGTTACATGAGGAGACAAGTGATGGACAGTTACATGAGGAGACATAGGGATGGACAGTTACATGAGGAGACATAGGGATGGACAGTTACATGAGGAGACATAGGGATGGACAGTTACATGAGGAGACAAGTGATGGACAGTTACATGAGGAGACATAATGATGGACAGTTACATGAAGAGACAAGTGATGGACAGTTACATGAGGAGACATAGTGATGGACAGTTACATGAGGAGACATAATGATGGACAGTTACATGAAGAGAGAAGTGATGGACAGTTACATGAGGAGACATAGTGATGGACAGTTACATGAGGAGACATAGGGATGGACAATTACATGAGGAGACATAGGGATGGACAGTTACATAAGGAGACATAGTGATGGACAGTTACATGAGGAGACATAGGGACGGACAGTTACATGAGGAGACATATGGATGGACAGTTACATGAGGAGACAAGTGACGGACAGTTACATGAGGAGACATAGTGATGGACAGTCACATGAAGAGACAAGTGATGGACAGTTACATGAGGAGACATAGTGATGGACAGTTACATGAGGAGAAATAGGGATGGACAATTACATGAGGAGACATAGGGATGGACAGTTACATGAGGAGACAAGTGATGGACAGTTACATGAGGAGACATAGGGATGGACAGTTACATGAGGAGACAAGTGATGGACAGTCACTTGAGGAGACATAGGGATGGGCAGTTACATGAGAAAGCATAGGGATGGACAGTCACATGAGGAGACATAGGGATGAACAGTCACATGAAAAGACATAGGGATGACAACATGCAGCTGTGACCGATGGAAGCTGGCATCTAATATGCTGGTAGGCACGAATGTGGTTGATGGAGTGGATGTGTGTTATCAACTGGCATCTGGAACTGTCAGTGTCCATCATCTCCAACATCTTCTGAAGGAAACAGAGCACACATTAGTTTGCACTGAGTGCTGCCACGTTAGTGCTCATTGACAACATCTGAGGCACTGTTGTACAGGTATTCATGTAAGTCTACATGGAGTATAGACCGTTCATCTGTCATAGTCAATGATAAACAGGATGAATCCAACACTTTTGTTTTCTTTCATGACTTGTTAATTACATAGTAACCGCAGTCATTTCCTTGGAGTCCATTTTCCAGTAAAACCATAATTGTTCTGTTCATTAACATAAACCACATTTCACCCATCAGCAAATGTTGATAATGCTTGCATTAGTGGTTGGTACGTGCGCAGTCATGTTCTAACAGATCATATTATAGAAATGAACTTCATTCAGTTACAGTGATGTACCTTTGTAATGTTACACCTCAGGTGATAGGCCTACCTGTCCAGTTTGTGCAGTCCTGGCACGGAGCATTGTTTGCTTCCATTAAACAGCATGGTCTGTCATCAGCACAGTGTTTTCCCTGTCAGGGCATGAAATCATGACAAACATTGATGGCAAGTATAGCCGTCAGATGACATCAAATATTGCAACAGCCTCTTGTTGACTCTGTACCAGAGCTGCACTTGACATACAAAGAGCCCGACCAAGATGGAAAAATATACTCAAGGACTTGAAGTTAATACTGTGGTTAACTCCCGATAAACAATGATCTTCTTGAAGTGGCACAAAGTTTGATGCGAGAATACCAGGACCCACTGGCACTCATCTTGTTGGTTTTATGTATTGATTCTATATTGATGAAATCCTCTGCTAATGTCACTACTGCATACTGTGTTCAAATCTCAGCTGCAAACAATTTGGCAACAGACAGCCTTGCATGTTTTTCCATAAAATGGTATGAGTGCCAGTCGTTCAGAAAGCAGTGGCAAACTAGTGAATGTAAAATTGCCTAATAAATCAAGCTGGGATTGGGATGATGACAACATAATGCACAGAACATTTAACATGAACAAACAAACAAATACACAAACAATATATACAAGAATATACAATTGTCAACAATGTTGCACTGTTGATACAAGTTGTCCAAAATAGTCAGTGTAAATGTTGATGACTGATGCGTGTTACAGATGATGGCAGCGATCCAGATGATGATGATCAGTTGGAGCAGCAGCTCAATGGTGAGTTCATCCTTCATTGTTACTTTAGTGTTTCTTCTGGTGACTTCCTGGCTGGTTGATTCATGTTCTTCTGGTGACTTCCAGGCTGGCTGATTCTTGTTCTTGATCAATACCAGTTTATATTGCCTGTGTATCTGTCTCATATTCTTGTGTTTGTGTGTCTGTTTGTGTCATGTTCTTGTGTCTGTGTCATGTTCTTGTGTCTGTGTCATGTTCTTGTGCCTGTGTGTCTGTGTCATGTTCTTGTGCCTGTGTGTCTGTGTCATGTTCTTGTGCCTGTGTGTCTGTGTCATGTTCTTGTGTCTGTTTGTCTGTGTCATGTTCT
Source organism: Cepaea nemoralis (assembly GCA_014155875.1). Classification (NCBI taxonomy): domain Eukaryota; kingdom Metazoa; phylum Mollusca; class Gastropoda; order Stylommatophora; family Helicidae; genus Cepaea; species Cepaea nemoralis. The sequence continues at coordinate 148,450 of JACEFZ010012183.1, forward strand.
TGTGTCTGTATCATGCTCTTGTGTCTGTGTCATGTTCTTGTGTCTGTATGTCTGTGTCATGTTCTTGTGTCTGTATGTCTGTGTCATGTTCTTGTGTCTGTGTGTCTGTGTCATGTTCGTGTGTCTGTGTCATGTTCTTGTCTGTGTGTCTGTGTTATGTTCTTGTGTCTGTCATGTTCTTGTGTCTGTGTCATGTTCTTGTGTCTGTGTATCTGCATCATGTTTCTGTATCTGTGTCATGTTCTTGTGTCTTTATGTCTGTGTCATGTTCTTGTGTCTTTATGTCTGTGTCATGTTCTTGTGTCTGTGTCATATTCTTGTGTCTTTATGTCAGTGTCATGTTCTTGTGTCTGTGTCATGTTTGTGTGTCTGTGTGATGTTCTTGTCTGTGTGTCTGTGTCATGTTCTTGTGTCTGTCATGTTCTTGTGTCTGTGTGATGTTCTTGTGTCTGTGTCATGTTCTTGTGTCTGTGTGATGTTCTTGTGTCTGTATGTTTGTGTCATGTTCTTGTGTCTGTGTCATGTTCTTGTGTCTGTGTCATGTTTTTGTGTCTGTGTGTCTGCATCATGTTTCTGTATCTGTGTCATGTTCTTGTGTCTTTATGTCTGTGTCATGTTCTTGTGTCTGTGTCATATTCTTGTGTCTTTATGTCAGTGTCATGTTCTTGTGTCTGTGTCATGTTTGTGTGTCTGTGTGATGTTCTTGTCTGTGTGTCTGTGTCATGTTCTTGTGTCTGTCATGTTCTTGTGTCTGTGTGATGTTCTTGTGTCTGTGTCATGTTCTTGTGTCTGTGTGATGTTCTTGTGTCTGTATGTTTGTGTCATGTTCTTGTGTCTGTGTCCATGCAATTCGTAATCCCACATATCGTGTTTGAAACACAGCTGTGGCCTTGTGGTGGTTCCCATACAAAGGTCTGATTGCTGGTCATTCTGAAAGCAATGGCAAACTACTGAATGTGAACTTGCCAACAAATCATAAACTGTCAAAAAGCTGGGGTTGACTGTGACGTCCTGTAAAGACTATGCAACTGACTCTATCCAAACACTGACCGACATCTAGTCCTCCTGTTGCTAATGTTTGTGCCCCACCGCTTGTTTTGTGTTTTGAGCTTGTATTTCTGATAAATATTTGGTTAGTTTTGTTGTTATTTACTGTTATGACCCAGGATACTAAGTCTGTAGTATCTGCTATTGTTTGTGTCTGGCTTTGTTATTCCTCCAGCTCCAATGACAACTAGCTCTTTATTCAGGATGGATTCACTTATATCAGTCTTTGTAACTTCCACTTTCTTGTTATGTTTCAGTTAGTTACATAGTGTATCAATTGTGCTGTCTGTTGCACTAATTTCCATATTTATGTCACATGTCAGCATCATGTTTCCTATCATTTAATATCCATGCCTGTTCCCATCATGAGTGTTGCCAGGTTGACTTCTGTTTGTAAATGTTCCTATGTTTTCTAATCTTTAAGTCCCTTTGTTTTCTATACCTTTATGTCCCTACATTTCCTATACCTTTATGTCCCTTTGTTTCATATACATTTATGTCCCTATGTTTCCTATACCTTTATGTCCCTATGTTTTCTATACCTTTATGTCCCTATGTTTCCTATACCTTTATGTCCCTTTGTTTCCTATACCTTTATGTCCCTTTGTTTTATATACCTTTATGTCCCTTTGTTTCATATACCTTTATGTCCCTATGTTTCCTATACCTTTATGTCCCTTTGTTTCCTATACCTTTATGTCCCTATGTTTCCTATACCTTTATGTCTCTATGTTTCCTATACCTTTATGTCCCTTTGTTTCATATACCTTTATGTCCCTATGTTTTCTATACCTTTATGTCCCTATGTTTTCTATACCTTTATGTCCCTATGTTTCCTATACATTTATGTCCTTATGTTTCCTATACCTTTATGTCCCTATGTTTTCTATACCTTTATGTCCCTATGTTTCCTATACCTTTATGTCCCTTTGTTTCATATACCTTTATGTCCCTATGTTTCCTATACCTTTATGTCCCTATGTTTTCTATACCTTTATGTCCCTATGTTTTCTATACCTTTATGTCCCTATGTTTCCTATACCTTTATGTCCTTATGTTTCCTATACCTTTATGTCCCTATGTTTTCTATACCTTTATGTCCCTATGTTTCCTATACCTTTATGTCCCTTTGTTTCATATACCTTTATGTCCCTATGTTTCCTATACCTTTATGTCCCTGTTTTCTATACCTTTATGTCCCTATGTTTTCTATACCTTTATGTCCCTATGTTTCCTATACCTTTATGTCCCTATGTTTCCTATACCTTTATGTCCGTTTGTTTCATATACCTTTATGTCCCTATGTTTTCTATACCTTTATGTCCCTATGTTTTCTATACCTTTATGTCACTATGTTTTCTATACCTTTATGTCCCTTTCATTTTCTATACCTTTATGTCCCTATGTTTCCTATACCTTTATGTCCCTTTGTTTCATATACCTTTATGTCCCTTTGTTTCCTATACCTTTATGTCCCTATGTTTTCTATACCTTTATGTCCCTATGTTTTCTATACCTTTATGTCCCTATGTTTCCTATACCTTTATGTCCCTTTGTTTCATATACCTTTATGTCCCTATGTTTTCTATACCTTTATGTCCCTATGTTTTCTATACCTTTATGTCCCTATGTTTTCTATACCTTTATGTCCCTATGTTTCCTATACCTTTATGTCCCTATGTTTCCTATACCTTTATGTCCCTATGTTTCCTATACCTTTATGTCCCTATGTTTCCTATACCTTTATGTCCCTACGTTTTCTATACCTTTATGTCCCTATGTTTCCTATACCTTTATGTCCCTACGTTTTCTATACCTTTATGTCCTTATGTTTCCTATACCTTTATGTCCTTATGTTTCCTATACCTTTATGTCCCCTTGTTTTCTATACCTTGACGTCCCTATGTTTTCTATACCTTTCTGTCCCTATGTTTTCAATACCTCAATGTTACTTGTCAACAACTCTTTCTGATCTGTTCCTCACTATATCAAGAGTATGCCTACAAGCAATGGCAACAATCAGAACAATTACACAGACAGATGTGTCAGCAGTAATTACAACAGTTGTATCCTAAAAGTTTGGTCAGTTTAAATACAAAACATTACCTCATCCTATGTGTGACACGTTTAGTAATATTTAGTATGGACCCTAACAGTTTTCACAGTTTGAAATGTTGCCTGGGTAACGACTTAACTGGGATGCTATTTTTAACTTACAACTGCCAGGGGATTTTACTCATATATGCAAAATTACAGAAGATATTCTCAAACAGAAGATATCCACATATAGAAGATTACAGATTATATCCACATACGGAAGATTACAGATTATATCCACATATAGAAGATTACAGATTATATCCACATACTGGAAGATTACAGATTATATCCACATACGGAAGATTACAGATTATATCCACTATCGGAAGATTACAGATTATATCCACATACAGAAGATTACAGATTATATCCACGTACGGAAGATTACAGATTATATCCACATATAGAAGATTACAGATTATATCCACATACGGAAGATTACAGATTATATCCACATATAGAAGATTACAGATTATATCCACATATGGAAGATTACAGATTATATCCACATATAGAAGATTACAGATTATATCCACATACGGAAGATTACAGATTATATCCACATATAGAAGATTACAGATTATATCCACATACAGAAGATTACAGATTATATCCACATATAGAAGATTACAGATTATATCCACATACGGAAGATTACAGATTATATCCACATTCAGAAGATTACAGATTATATCCACACACGGAAGATTACAGATTATATCCACATACAGAAGATTACATATTATATCCACATACAGAAGATTACAGATTATATCCACATACAGAAGATTACAGAGGATAAGAACACACAGAAGATTATAGAAGATAAGAACATATAGAATATTATGGAAGATAATAACATATAGAAGATTATAGAAGATAAGAACATATAGAAGATTATAGAAGATAATATATATAGAAGATTATAGAAGATAAGAACACATAGAAGATTATGGAAGATAATAACATATAGAAGATTATAGAAGATAAAAACATATAGAAGATTATAGAAGATAAGAACATATAGAAGATTACAGAGGGTAAGAACACTCAGAAGATTACAAAAGATAAGAACATACAGAAGATTACAAAGGATAATAACATACAGAAGATTACAAAAGATAAGAACATACAGAAGATTACAAAAGATAAGAACATACAGAAGATTACAAAAGATAAGAAAATACAGAAGATTACAAAAGATAAGAACATATAGAAGATTACAAAAGATAAGAACATATAGACGATTACAGAAGATAAGAACATATAGAAGATTACAGAAGATAAGAACATATAGAAGATTACATGAGATAAGAACATATAGAAGATTATAGAAGATAAGAACATATAGAAGATTACAGAAGATAAGAACATATAGAAGATTATAGAAGATAAGAACATATAGAAGATTACATGAGATAAGAACATATAGAAGATTACATGAGATAAGAACATATAGAAGATTATAGAAGATAAGAACATATAGAAGATTACAGAAGATAAGAACATATAGAAGATTATAGAAGATAAGAACATATAGAAGATTATAGAAGATAAGAACATATAGAAGATTACAAAAGATAAGAACATATAGAAGATTACATGAGATAAGAACATATAGAAGATTATAGAAGATAAGAACATATAGAACATTGCAGTAGATAAGAACACATAGAAGATTACAGAGGATAAACACATACAGAAGATTATAGATTACACACACACATAGAAAATAGCGGAAAATATACACATTAACGTCTATTTTCCACTAGGAAACAGTGAAAAATAATATGGTTTATTATTTTTGGAAACAATTATGAAATCACATATGATTACCAAAATTAAGGTACAGTGGGTTAATTTTTAAAATCATATTTAGAAAATTACAGAATATAGAAACATGAATGTATGTTTACAGATATTTAATTTATAAAATTAGTCAATGTAAAAATCAACAGAGCTTATTTCCATTTGCTCGATTTTAAACTCACGGTTAGATAATTACATCAGATAGAAATATTAAGCTGTATTTATAGTTGATTAATGTAGAAAATTAGAAATAGCATACACATTAGCCGGTTCAGAAAATAAACAATCTTAGTGCGTTGACAAAACGCACAGCTGAAGATTTTGATCATTGATTAATTAAAATCTCTTCAACAAGATTGGCATACACTGCAGCCAAATTCAAACAGTTTAGACTGCCTTAATCATTCAAATTAGATCGCCCTCAGTTAATCTTAAATTAGTTCCAACAGCTTAAAATACAGCATGTCTATTAATAGACATCTGTTTGCAAATGGCTGGAACCAATTATATCTAAATTTTCTGTCATATTATCCTACAGGGTACTCTACTCAATCTAATTCTGGGATAACTCTGGTCCTACAGACTTCTATAGATTATTCTTATAACCTCTTCTCTATAGCAGCAAGAGGAGACCAAACAATGAGAGTGCTATATTCAGTGTTGTTGGTTTCACAGGGGAAGGGGACAGGGGAAGGGGAGTCTCAGATTTGGCTTTAATATAACAGCTAGCCAGATTTCTTCAATTGGTGGGGCAATATCAGGACACCAGTGATGCAGAGTCATTGCTGCATTGTTGTTTTATGACTTCATCGATTTATTTGACTCGCAACGAAACACAGAATATTCATTAGGTTTTATTTAGTGTACTTTTTAAAGACATGAATTTTAGAACCAAAGTATAAAATATAAAAAAAAAAGAATACGTGGCTTTGTCTAGGAAACAGAAGTGAATGTCCAAGCTGAAGTCAGCAATATAAATAAATCAAATCAAATCAAATCAAATCAACTTTATTTTAAAAGGGTCACAAATTGGGCACGCAGGCCCGTCTTATATTCAGCCCTTCCAATGACTCGTCTTTCATTCATCAAATGCATTATACATTTACATAGGAAGAAAAATAAACATTGTGAAATGAATGTTGTAAACATATAAACAAGGCAACATAAATATATGAAATGAGCTAAGGTTACTCATACAAAACGTGTCAAAACATTTTCTTTCAGGAGATTTTCCAAACTTTATTTAGTGAATTCACTTTGGTGCTGCTAAATCTGGCCACAATGTGTACATTTATCTAAAGAATATAATGTATGTTTTAAAATGTTAGTTTATGTTGCCATGCTGGGTGATATTGTCATGTTGGGTGATATTGTCATGTTGGGTGATATTGTCATGTTGGGTGATATTGTCATGTTGGGTGATATTGCCATGTTGGTTGATATTGCCATGTTGGTTGATATTGCCATGTTGGTTGATATTGCCATGTTGGGTGACATTGCCGTGTTGGGTGACATTGTCAAATTGGGTGACATTGTCAAATTGGGTGACATTTCCCATGCTACTACACAACACACCCATCATCTTCTTGCTCTGTCATCCTCCATCTTCTAATCCCCACTATCTTAATGGCCGGCTCAGTGTCTGCCACCGCCACCCTTCTAATGGTGTGTCTTTTTGTTGTTGTTTGTTTTACTTGTTCGTGTGTGTGTGTGTGGTTTTATTTTTTTTTTAAAACGAAAGTTAGTTGCACATCGTTTACAGAACGCCACAGCCAACCCCAGCATTTTTTTTTTGTCTGTGTGTGATTTCTTGGCCAATTTACATTCAGTAGTTTACCATTGCTTTCTGAACGACCAGCACTCATACCATTGTATGGAAACCAACCCAAGGCGGTCTGCTGCCAAATCACCCATGGCTGTGTTTCGAAAGTGGTATGCCGGATTAGGAGTTGCACTCGTAACTCCTTCTCCACAGAGCCTTGTGGTAATTGGTCACTTTCATTGTATAAGGTTCTCGCCATAAGTACTCAGTCTCCTCCCATAGTTCACACAAGGAGCATCTCAGCACAGTGCACAAACTCTGTACCACTAGCGAGTATCCCCACCTGTATACCAGAAACACACGCTATAAATATTCTTTTGTGGGTTGGTTTTGTAATTTAGAAATGTGGCCTGGACAGTGGTCAGTTATGCCTTCAGTTTGCCTTCTTGTAATTTAGAAATGTGGCCTGGACAGTGGTCAGTTATGCCTTCAGTTTGCCTTCTTGTAATTTAGAAATGTGGCCTGGACAGTGGTCAGTTATGCCTTCAGTTTGCCTTCTTGTAATTTAGAAATGTGGCCTGGACAGTGGTCAGTTATGCCTTCAGTTTGCCTTCTTGTAATTTAGAAATGTGGCCTGGACAGTGGTCAGTTATGCCTTCAGTTTGCCTTCTTGTAATTTAGAAATGTGGCCTGGACAGTGGTCAGTTATGCCTTCAGTTTGACTGCTGTAGCACTGACCTAGTTAGCCCTCGCAGGGAAAACTTGAGCCTAGCACAGTATCTATGATATAGATCACTGCATGTTCCTCCGAAGCCTGAGAGTATCTGCCTGCATGGCGAGGAACCACCAGTCTGCACACCAATAAGCCAGACATGGGACAACGGATACTCACACAAGCCTCAGGTCCGGTATGATATCACTTTGATGTTGGACAACAGGATGTCTTCATCCGACATACAGGACTTCACGCTGGAGTTCACAGCCAGCGAACACAAGCAAGTAAGCAAGCAATCACTGCATGTTAATGAGCCTGGCTTGCTGGAGAAAAGCAGCCATCTTTTGTTGGCTCACATCATCACAACAGTGGCAGAAAGGTTTTCAGTCATACTGTCCACCCTTGGCTGGTGCAGACTTGGTTGAGTACATGACATGGTACAAATTGTGTGTATGCTTACATCATGAGAACAAGGATGCTACACTCCTCTCTGATCCTGAGGTAGTGTCAAACATCTAACCTTCTCAGACAAGTTCCAACAACTAGGAGGACCTGCATGCAAGTTATAAACCCCTTGACTGTTGGGAGTAAAGATGAGCAAGGCAGATAGGACACTGCCAGAGTAAACTTTCAAACATAAACAAGTGAATATAAATAGAATGTGTGATTCTGGTGTAGACACATGTGAATCTTCGGAGATCAAGCACTGGGCTGTGACCCTCCTTTGCAGCACAATGTGTGCTCTCCCAGGATTTTAGGAGGAGAATGGAGCACTTATGTGTGATTTATATGAGGAGAATGGAGCACTTACATGTGATCTATAGGAGGGGAATGGAGCATTTATGTGTGATCTTTAGGAGGGAATGGAGCACTTATGTGTGATCTATAGGAGGGGAATGGAGCACTTATGTGTGATCTTTAGGAGGGAATGGAGCACTTATGTGTGATCTTTAGGAGGGAATGGAGCACTTATGTGTGATCTATAGGAGGGAATGGAGCACTTATGTGTGATCTATAGGGAGAGAATGGAGCACTTATGTGTGATCTATAAGAGGGGAATGGAGCAGTTATGTGTGATCTATAGGAGGGGAATGGAGCACTTATGTGTGATCTATAGGAGGAGAATGAAGCACTTATGTGTGATCTATAGGAGAATGGAGCATTTATGTGTGATCTATAGGAGGGGAATGGAGCACTTATGTGTGATCTATAGGAGGGGAATGAAGCACTTATGTGTGATCTATAGGAGGGGATGGAGCACTTATGTGTGATCTATGGGGAGAGAATGGAGCTTTTATGTGTGATCTATAGGGAGAGAATGGAGCACTTATGTGTGATCTATAAGGAGAGAATGGAGCAATTACGTGTGATCTATAGGGAGAGAATGGAGCACTTATGTGTGATCTATAAGGAGAGAATGGAGCACTTATGTGTGATCTATAGGAGGGGAATGGGGCTCTTAAGTGTGATCTATAGGGAGAGAAGGAGCACTTATGTGTGATTTATGAGGAGGGGAATGGAGCACATATGTTTGATCTGTAGGAGGGAATGGAGCACTTATGTGTGATCTATAGGGAGAGAATGGATCACTTATGTGTGATCTATGGGAGGGGAATGGAGCACTTATGTGTGATCTATAGGGAGAGAATGGAGCACTTATGTGTGATCTATAAGCAGAGAATGGAGCACTTACGTGTGATCTATAGGGAGAGAATGGAGCACTCATGTGTGATCTATAGGAAGGGAATGGAGCACTTATGTGTGATCTATAGGAGGGGAATGGAGCACTTATGTGTAATCTATGGGAGGATAATGGAGCACTTATGTGTGATCTATAGGAGGGGAATGGAGCACTTATGTGTGATCTATAGGAGGGGAATGGAGCACTTATGTGTGATCTATAGGAGGGGAATGGAGCACTTATGTGTGATCTATAGGAGGGGAATGGAGCACTTATGTGTGATCTATAGGAGGGGAATGGAGCACTTATGTGTGATCTATAGGGAGAGAATGGAGCACTTATGTGTGATCTATAAGCAGAGAATGGAGCACTTACGTGTGATCTATAGGGAGAGAATGGAGCACTCATGTGTGATCTATAGGAGGGGAATGGAGCACTTATGTGTGATCTATAGGAGGGGAATGGAGCACTTATGTGTGATCTATAGGAGGGGAATGGAGCACTTATGTGTGATTTATATGAGGAGAATGGAGCACTTACATGTGATCTATAGGAGGGGAATGGAGCACTTATGTGTGATCTATGGGGAGAGAATGGAGCACTTATGTGTGATCTATAGGAGGCGAATGGAGCACTTATGTGTGATCTATAGGAGGGGAACGGGGCACTTATGTGTGATCTATGGGAGGATAATGGAGCACTTATGTGTGATCTATAGGGAGAGAATGGAGCACTTATGTGTGATCTATAAGCAGAGAATGGAGCACTTACGTGTGATCTATAGGGAGAGAATGGAGCACTCATGTGTGATCTATAGGAGGGGAATGGAGCACTTATGTGTGATCTATAGGAGGGGAATGGAGCACTTATGTGTGATCTATAGGAGGAGAATGAAGCACTTATGTGTGATCTATAGGAGGAGAATGGAGCACTTATGTGTGATCTATAGGAGGGGAATGGAGCACTTATGTGTGATCTATGGGAGGATAATGGAGCACTTATGTGTGATCTATAGGGAGAGAATGGAGCACTTATGTGTGATCTATGGGAGGATAATGGAGCACTTATGTGTGATCTATAGGAGGGGAATGGAGCACTTATGTGTGATCTATAGGAGGGGAATGGAGCACTTATGTGTGATCTATAGGGAGAGAATGGAGCACTTATGTGTGATCTATAAGCAGATAATGGAGCACTTACGTGTGATCTATAGGGAGAGAATGGAGCACTTATGTGTGATCTATAGGAGGGGAATGGAGTGCTTATGTGTGATCTATAGGAGGGGAATGGAACACTTATGTGTGGTCTATAGGAGGGGAATGGAGCACTTATGTGTGATCTATGGGGAGAGAATGGAACACTTATGTGTGGTCTATAGGAGGGGAATGGAGCACTTATGTGTGATCTATGGGAGGAGAATGGAGCACTTATGTGTGATCTATAGGAGGGGAATGTGCAGTCAAAGTGATCCATTCACAAAAACCAAAACTGAGACTATGAAAATCATGCTACAAAGCTGAGACTATGACAATCTTCCAACAAAATTGAGACTATAACAATCGTGCAACAAAGGGAGATAACTACAATGGTCTTCGGCTCCAGCAGAAGCAGCCAGTAAAATATAAGTGGATACTTGATCATGAATAGATGATCTTCAAGTGGTACTAAACAAATGGGGAATAGCAAGCAAGAAGACAAAAAAAAACTTCTTCCAAAAATACATGCTTCAATGGGGAATAATTCTTGACAGCAAACAGAAAACGAGCAACATGCAAACAGGATGAAATTATCATCATCCATCCATTACTATAAATATTGTTTCTGAGATATTGATTTTTTTTTTTTCAAAGTTAAAACAAGCAACATAACAATGCTGAAAAATCTGGCTATAGAAAACAAAGCTGTTTGGTAAAAAAAAAATATAGATTAGTGTTGGCTGAAGAAATGTGTTATTTTTTAAATTAAAAGTTTCTTGTGTTTCTCATATTTTAAAACAAGACTTGTTTTTGGTTGCAAAACAACATGTGTTTGATCATGAGCAAGTACAAGAGATTTTATCTTGTGGATTTGATAAGGCAGTTTGTGTGAACTTGTTGCTGAAGATTGCTTCATTGTTATTTGCATCTCAAAATAATGATTGAGGATTCCTGCTGCCTCATTTGTTACTATCAGCTACAGTTTGGTGTACATATATCCCCATATATCTCCCATGTATCTCCCATATATCTCATCATCATGTGCCATGCCGATAATCATGGGAGGCCATGTTTCGCCATCTCACACAATCGCTAGAGTTGTGGATCAGTTTTGTGTGTTTGTCTCGACCATGCCACAGGGCCAAACCATCCAGGTATTTACTGCTCTGCCTTCCCCTTGTTCTCTTCCCCTCAATCTTGCCAGTTGTAAACAAGTTCTGTAATTTATTTCTTCTTATAACGTGTCCATAAAACTGTGACTGTCTACGTCTAATTTCTCTGATCAGTTCTCAGTTTTCATTTGTTTCTTGTAGTACTTGGTCATTGGTTTTTCTGTCTGACCATGGTATTCTTTGCATTTTCCTCAGAAACCACAATTCCACAGCCATCAGATGTTTTTCAGCTTGTCTGCTCATTGTCTACGCTTCGCATCCATACAAAAGTACAGCTTCTATGTAGCACTTCAACACTCTTTTTCTCATTGGGAATGACATCTTTTTATTGGTCAGTATGTTTTCCATCTTGAAAAAGGCTACCTTCGCCATGACGATTCTTGTTCTAATCTCTTCAAGGCATCTCCCATCAGATGTTATGATTGTTCCAAGATAATTGTACCGACTCATTTGTTTAAGAATATTCCCATTTACTTGTATATTACATTGTGGTATTTTATTCTTCCTAGTGATGACCACAATCTGTGTCTTCTTACAATTTTATTCTAACCATATATCTCCATACATCCCATTTATCTCCCAAATCCAATACATTTAGTTACAAACAGATATCTGACATTCTTGAATCAAGAACTCCTCCCCCGTGGAGTCACTATACTCTTCAGATAGAACAACAGCATTACAAATGGAGATGAAGGAATTCTTCTCTGTATTAATATTTTATTTCTCCTTCTTCCCTGATCCTGTACTCTTTGGCTCAGATGCAGTCAGTGGTGCACTCTCTACCTTGAATCACCTTTTTCCTTCCGCTTCACAGATTCTACTTGCCAGATGCAATCCCAAAATGATCGTGTGACATATTATTCTTAACTTATCAGAGTTTCTGAACTCAATCACTCACAGGTTTTACAAGTTTTTCATATGCCATCGATCAACCCACGTTGTCTGAACTCACTCACTCACAGGTTTTACCCATTTGTCATACCCCATCGACCAACCCATGTTGTCTGAACTCACTCACTCACGGGTTTTAAGAGTCATGCATATCCCATCGAGCAGCCCATGTTATTTGAACTCACAGCGGCTTTAAATGACTTTATATCAACACATACCCCTAAAAGTAAAAGTGACGCAAATCATGATCTATTAGTTATTAGATTAGCTACCAAGAGCCACAGTATTACATATGATTATGACAAAATCCAACCCACAAATGAATATAATATCTGAAATATAATTATTTAGATACTCGCTGATGCACAGCACTGTGTTGAAATCCTCCTATTGAGATTTGTTGAAAGAGACGGGGCACTTATGGAGATATCCATGTGCATTTCAGTCATCCTATGCCAAACACGAAAACAAAACAACTCTTGTAGAAAATGTCCAAGGTTGAGAGTTATGTCCCTGTGAGGGCATGTGAGTGCAGGCTTGACCAGTGTCATGCAATCTTGACCAGTGCAAAGTGCCATGTGGAAGATAAACTCTATGGACCGCTGTGTGAACTGAAAAAGACAGTTCAATTCATACAAGAGACAGCACTGCAGTTATAGACATATTTCAAGTGAACGAAAGAAGAAGAAGAAGTGCCATGTCAGCTTGACCAGTGCCATGCAAGTTTGACCAGTGCCAAGTGCCATGCAAGCTTGACCAGTGCCATGCAAGTTTGGCCAGTGCCAAGTGCCATGCAAGCTTGACCAGTGCCATGCAAGTTTGACCAGTGCCAAGTACCATGCAAGCTTGACCAGATGCAAGCCATACTAGAGTAGTGTGTGTGTGCGCATGCATGCGTGCGCGCGTGTGTGTGCAAGCTTTATCAGTGCCATACAAGTCATACAGGAGTTTTGTGTGTGTGTGTATATGTGTGTGTGTGTGTGTGTGTGTGTGTGTGTGGGCGTTTGTGTGTGCAGGCTTGACCAGTGCTGTACAAGCCATACTCTGTGTGTGTGTGTGCGCGCGCGCGCGCATGTGTTGATGATGTCCGCAAACATCACATATGTGGTTGTCATATTTGTGCAAGAACTGTGCCATACTTCCCCCAGAACTGAAGCTGCACGATGAAAGCATGTCCCGATCAGCTGGCACTGAAGACATAGACATGGGCTGGAGCTTAGATGATCTACACTGGCGCATGCGACAGGAAGCAGAGTTCCTGGCACAATTGCGGGCCAGGCGGCAGATAGGCAGCGCCACCTCTAGCCAAACTACCAGTGATAATGAACAGGATGGGTATGTTGTTTCAGCTAGAGGCTACTTTTAAAATATTGTATCAGCAAAAGTAATGAAGCAATTAACAAAGGTGTTAATTAATTGAGTAATTACAATGTATATACTGTTAATCAGATTGTTGATTGCTATCTAACTTTGTCACTGCATTCTGGTAAGATGTTGTTGTCCACATCTTGATGTTATGGTGTCGGTTCACCCTGTGCTCAACACTGTAATGGATCACATCATCACTGGCCTGGACACAGAGCTGGGTCATCTCTGAAATGGATCACATCATTACTGGCCTGAACACAGAGCTGGGTCATCTTTCTAATGGATCACATCATTACTGGGCTGAAATAGAGCATGGGTCATCTATAATGGATCACATAATTACTGGCCTGGACACAGAGCTGGGCCATCTCTGTAATGGAACACATCATTACTGGCCTGAACACAGAGCTTGGTAGTCCAGCAGCACCGACCGCAGCTGAGCTCAGGAGAACAGTGTGTGTGTGTATGTAAACATGGTCCCTTTTGGCACCCGTTGAGGGGACTAGGTATATGGTGCTGACCCCACATTGTTGTAGACCAATCGGCACCTGAGGGCCGGCGTGTTCAGTGAGATACCGGCTGCCTTGACCTCCCAAGACATTTCCAGGTACTTTATACTGGCTTGACCTGGAAGCCAAGGTCAATTAAACAGACTCCACCTTGATGCAAAATCAAACACATGACCCAGGGCCAGAGGGCAAGTTTTCTACCCACTGTCCTACTGGGCTGCTCTGTGTGTGTGTTTGATGTACAATTGACCCCTAGGATTTTCTTCCTAGAGAACAGTGTATGTATTTGCAGCAAATAAACAAGGCCACTAGATTATATCTGTCCCTTCATGATAGAGTTGAGCTGGACAACACAGAGAACTCATATTTATTTTGTCAGATTCATGTTATCTGTGTGGTTAAGTGCCCTGTGTTTGTTTTTGAAATAAGTTTTTTTTTTAAATCATAGTATGGTTTCTTTGTGGCATTTATGATTTTCCACTTGTATTTATTTGAAAACCTTCATTATTCCTAATGTTTAACTACGTGTTATGTCTCTTGGGGTGTCTAGTTTTGTTTCACTATTCAGGTTAGTCCAGTGATTGACGCTTTGAAGAATACATGATCAGTAAACAATGAATGAGACCTTTTACCCAGAACCATACAAGATCTGTTAACAATGTACAGACCTTTCCCCCAGAACCATACTAGATCTGTTAGCAATGTATCAGAACTTTTACTCAAAACCAAACAAGATCTGTTAGCAATTTATCAGACCTTTTACCCAGAACCATACAAGATCTGTTAGCAATGTATCAGAACTTTTACTCAGAACCAAACAAGATCTGTTAGCAATTTATCAGACCTTTTACCCAGAACCATACAAGATCTGTTAGCAATATATCAGACCTTTTACCCAGAACCATACAAGATCTGTTAACAATGTAAAGACCTTTTGCCTAGAACCATACAAGATCTGTTAGCAATGTATCAGATCTTTTACCAAGAATCATTCACGATCTGTTAGCAATATATCAGACCTTTTACCTTGAACCATAAAAGATCTGTTCACAATGGCATCAGCAATTCTTGAATATTTTTTATTAATTACTTTTACTATTGTTTATTATATTTGGACAGAGAAGAATGTTGAGAATATCATGGACAGAGAAGAATGTTGAGAATATCATGGACAGAGAAGAATATTGAGAATATCATGGACAGAGAAGAATGTTGAGAATATCATGGACAGAGAAGAATGTTGAGAATATCATGGACAGAGAAGAATGTTGAGAATATCATGGACAGAGAAGAATGTTGAGAATATCATGGACAGAGAAGAATGTTGAGAATATCATGGACAGAGAAGAATGTTGAGAATATCATGGACAGAGAAGAATGTTGAGAATATCATGGACAGAGAAGAATGTTGAGAATATCATGGACAGAGAAGAATGTTGAGAATATCATGGAGAGAGAAAGATGTTTAGAATATCATGGAGAGAGAAAGATGTTTAGAATATCGTGGACAGAGAAGAATGTTGAGAATATCATGGAGAGAGAAGAATGTTGAGAATATCATGGACAGAGAAGAATGTTGAGAATATCATGGAGAGAGAAGAATGTTGAGAATATCATGGACAGAGAAGAATGTTGAGAATATCATGGACAGAGAAGAATGTTGAGAATATCATGGAGAGAGAAAGATGTTTAGAATATCATGGACAGAGAAGAATGTTGAGAATATCATGGACAGAGAAGAATGTTGAGAATATCATGGACAGAGAAGAATGTTGAGAATATCATGGACAGAAGAATGTTGAGAATATCATGGATAGAGAAGAATGTTGAGAATATCATGGAGAGAGAAAGATGTTTAGAATATTGTGGACAGAGAAGAATGTTGAGAATATCATGGACAGAGAAGAATGTTGAGAATATCATGGAGAGAGAAAGATGTTTAGAATATCGTGGACAGAGAAGAATGTTGAGAATATCACGGACAGAGAAGAATGCTGAGAATATCATGGACAGAGAAGAATGCTGAGAATATCATGGACAGAGAAGAATGTTTAGAATATCATGAACAGAGAAGAATGCTGAGAATATCATGGACAGAGAAGAATGTTGAGAATATCATAGACAGAGAAGAATGTTGAGAATATCATGGACAGAGAAGAATGTTGAGAATATCATGGACAGAGAAGAATGTTGAGAATATCATGGACAGAGAAGAATGCTGAGAATATCATGGAGAGAGAAAGATGTTTAGAATATCATGGACAGAGAAGAATGTTGAGAATATCGTGGACAGAGAAAGATGTTTAGAATATCGTGGACATAGAAGAATGTTGAGAATATCATGGACAGAGAAGAATGCTGAGAATATCATGGAGAGAGAAGGATGTTTAGAATATCATGGACAGAGAAGAATGTTGAGAATATCGTTGACAGAGAATAATGCTGAGAATATCATGGACAGAGAAGAATGTTGAGAATATCATGGACAGAGAAGAATGTTGAGAATGTCATGAACAGAGAAGAATCTTGAGAATATCATGGGCAGAGAAGAATGTTGAGAATATCATGGACAGAGAAGAATGCTGAGAATATCATGGACAGAGAAAGATGTTTAGAATATCATGGACAGAGAAGAATGTTGAGAATATCATGGACAGAGAAGAATGCTGAGAATATCGTGGACAGAGAAGAATGTTGAGAATATCATGGACAGAGAAGAATGTTGAGAATATCATGGACAGAGACGAATGCTGAGAATATCATGGAGAGAGAAAGATGTTTAGAATATCATGGACAGAGAAGAATGTTGAGAATATCGTGGACAGAGAAGAATGCTGAGAATATCGTGGACAGAGAAGAATGTTGAGAATATCGTGGACAGAGAAAGATGTTTAGAATATCGTTGACAGAGAATAATGCTGAGAATATCATGGACAGAGAAGAATGTTGGGAATATCATGGACAGAGAAGAATGTTGAGAATGTCATGAACAGAGAAGAATCTTGAGAATATCATGGGCAGAGAAGAATGTTGAGAATGTCATGGACAGAGAAGAATGTTGAGAATATCATGGACAGAGAAGAATGCTGAGAATATCATGGAGAGAGAAAGATGTTTAGAATATCATGGACAGAGAAGAATGTTGAGAATATCATGGACAGAGAAGAATGCTGAGAATATCGTGGACAGAGAAGAATGTTGAGAATATCATGGACAGAGAAGAATGTTGAGAATATCATGGACAGAGATGAATGCTGAGAATATCATGGAGAGAGAAAGATGTTTAGAATATCATGGACAGAGAAGAATGTTGAGAATATCGTGGACAGAGAAGAATGTTGAGAATATCGTGGACAGAGAAGAATGTTGAGAATATCGTGGACAGAGAAAGATGTTTAGAATATCGTGGACAGAGAAGAATGTTGAGAATATCATGGACAGAGAAGAATGTTGAGAATATCATGGACAGAGAAAGATGTTTAGAATATCGTGGACAGAGAAAGATATTGAGAATATCATGAACAGAAAAGAATGTTGAGAATATCATGGACAGAAAAGAATGTTGAGAACGTCAAGGACAGAGAAGAAATCTAACACTGAAGTATTAAGAGCACAGATGTTACAAGATCACTCATTATGATGAGAAAGATGAAGACAGGCATGCTTCAGGTAGAGTTTCAGTGTTCAATTCAATAATCAAATATAGAGAGAAATTGTTGGATGTTTCCCCCAAGACATGCGGGTGTGGTGGAAAATGAGCAGGCGGACATACTGGCTGAGTCTGCAATGCTGGATGGGGTACCTGTGCATAAGGCAGACGTGGTTGTGGCCCTTTGTTATCGCGTGTACAGTACATAAGAACAGTTAGATCATCATGGCCTGGAGAGAATGGTGCTGCAGGGAGTGACCAGAGGATCTGGCCGACACTTGGGACTCTGAGGAAAGTGACCAGAGGATCTGGCTGACACTCGGGACTCTGAGGAAAGTGACCAGAGGATCTGGCTGACACTCGGTACTCTGAGGAAAGTGACCAGAGGATCTGGCTGACACTCGGTACTCTGAGGAAAGTGACCAGAGGATCTGGCTGACACTCGGTACTCTGAGGAAAGTGACCAGAGGATCTGGCTGACACTCGGTACTCTGAGGAAAGTGACCAGAGGATCTGGCTGACACTCGGTACTCTGAGGAAAGTGACCAGAGGATCTGGCTGACACTCGGTACTCTGAGGAAAGTGACCAGAGGATCTGGCTGACACTCGGTACTCTGAGGAAAGTGACCAGAGGATCTGGCTGACACTCGGTACTCTGAGGAAAGATCAGAGGGACACATAATCAGACTGTCTACTGGTACCATTAGTAGTGGGACTCTTCACTGGCTGTTGCAGATGAGGACGGAGCATGTATATGAATGTCTCAATTACTGTGATGTCGGAGTGGGCTCACCTGAATGGCGAGGGACACCTTTAAAAGGGAAAGTAAGCCCACATGCAAAACTCAGTCCTTTACTACTTTAAACAGTGTGTAAAGGACTATGCTCGAGTTTAAGCGAGCGAACAAAAAAGAAAAAGAAAAGAATGTCCCAATTACTGTGATGTCGGTTTTTGACTCAACTCAATTTAAAAGAAACCATAAGGAAAAAACAAACAAAATGTATGGGGCCACAAAGAGGCATAATAAAGAAATGAGTCTTGTGTGGGATAATAACAGGCAAGAGAAGCAGAGAAAGACAGAATATGTGAAAAACTTAAACAGTCGAGCAACAAATGCTCTGGGCACAGCCCAGCAACAAATTATACAAGCACTACCAACTTCTGCAAAATATAAGATGAGATAGTGTGTATTCTACAAGTATAGGGAGCTTGAGGTTTGCTTCCAAGCATGTGTGTATTCTACAAGTATAGGGAGCTTGAGGTTTGCTTCCAAGCATGTGTGTATTCTACAACTACAGGGAGCTTGAGGTTTGCTTCCAAGCATGTGTGTATTCTACAAGTATAGGGAGCTTGAGGTTTGCTTCCAAGCATGTGTGTATTCTACAAGTATAGGGAGCTTGAGGTTTGCTTCCAAGCATGTGTGTATTCTACAAGTACAGGGAGCTTGAGGTTTGCTTCCACGCATGTGTGTATTCTACAAGTACAGGGAGCTTGAGGTTTGCTTCCAAGCATGTGTGTATTCTACAAGTACAGGGAGCTTGAGGTTTGCTTCCACGCATGTGTGTATTCTACAAGTACAGGGAGCTTGAGGTTTACTTCCAAGCATGTGTGTATTCTACAAGTACAGGGAGCTTGAGGTTTACTTCCAAGCATGTGTGTATTCTACAAGTACAGGGAGCTTGGGGTTTTCTTCCACGCATGTGTGTATTCTACAAGTACAGGGAGCTTGAGGTTTACTTCCAAGCATGTGTGTATTCTACAAGTACAGGGAGCTTGAGGATTGCTTCCAAGCATGTGTGTATTCTACAAGTACAGGGAGCTTGAGGTTTACTTCCAAGCATGTGTGTATTCTACAAGTACAGGGAGCTTGAGGTTTACTTCCAAGCATGTGTGTATTCTACAAGTACAGGGAGCTTGAGGTTTACTTCCAAGCATGTGTGTATTCTACAAGTACAGGGAGCTTGAGGTTTTCTTCCACGCATGTGTGTATTCTACAAGTACAGGGAGCTTGAGGTTTACTTCCAAGCATGTGTGTATTCTACAAGTACAGGGAGCTTGAGGATTGCTTCCAAGCATGTGTGTATTCTACAAGTACAGGGAGCTTGAGGTTTGCTTCCAAGCATGTGTGTATTCTACAAGTACTGGGAGCTTGAGGTTTGCTTCCAAGCATGTGTGTATTCTACAACTACAGGGAGCTTGAGGTTTACTTCCACGCATGTGTGTATTCTACAACTACAGGGAGCTTGAGGATTGCTTCCAAGCATGTGTGTATTCTACAAGTACAGGGAGCTTGAGGTTTACTTCCACGCATGTGTGTATTCTACAAGTACAGGGAGCTTGAGGTTTACTTCCAAGCATGTGTGTATTCTACAAGTACAGGGAGCTTGAGGTTTACTTCCACGCATGTGTGTATTCTACAAGTACAGGGAGCTTGAGGTTTACTTCCAAGCATGTGTGTATTCTACAAGTACAGGGAGCTTGAGGTTTGCTTCCACGCATGTGTGTATTCTACAAGTACAGGGAGCTTGAGGTTTTCTTCCACGCATGTGTGTATTCTACAAGTACAGGGAGCTTGAGGTCTGCTTCCAAGCATGTGTGTATTCTACAAGTACAGGGAGCTTGAGGTCTGCTTCCAAGCATGTGTGTATTCTACAAGTACAGGGAGCTTGAGGTTTACTTCCAAGCATGTGTGTATTCTACAAGTACAGGGAGCTTGAGGTTTTCTTCCACGCATGTGTGTATTCTACAAGTACAGGGAGCTTGAGGTCTGCTTCCAAGCATGTGTGTATTCTACAAGTACAGGGAGCTTGAGGTCTGCTTCCAAGCATGTGTGTATTCTACAACTACAGGGAGCTTGAGGTTTACTTCCAAGCATGTGTGTATTCTACAAGTACAGGGAGCTTGAGGTTTGCTTCCAAGCATGTGTGTATTCTACAACTACAGGGAGCTTGAGGTTTGCTTCCAAGCATGTGTGTATTCTACAACTACAGGGAGCTTGAGGTTTGCTTCCACGCATGTGTGTATTTTAGTCAAAGTAAAATAAGATGTACAGATAGCCATGCACTCCACGGCAGAACATGACAGACTAAACTGTTCTGACACAATCTTCATTTCTTACAACGATGTTAATTAGTTTTTAACCACCTTTCTGTTTGTTTAGTTATCCTGATGCTGTAGATGGAGAGTCATACTCCACAAGAACTGATGATGAAAGTTACTTGGGTACTGATGACATTTCATGTCATGGAGAGCGGCTAGATGATATTCTAAGTGTTAGTATGAGGACAGATGATGCTGTGGCGGAACTTCGAGATGTCATGGCAAAGGTAGGCAGTTAGAGTTTAAACAATACAGTGGTATCTACATGTGCCTTATGTTTGACCAGTGATAGAGTGGTATCTAAATGTGACTTTATGTTTCACCAGTGATAGAGTGGTATCTAAATGTGACTTTGTTTCACCAGTGATAGAGTGGTATCTAAATGTGACTTTATGTTTGACCAGTGATAGAGTGGTATCTACATGCAACTTTATGTTTCACCAGTGATAGAGTGGTATCTAAATGTGACACGATGTTAGCTCTTATTTTCATCACCTATTGTGACTTGCTGTTGATTATTGTTCTAGAATAGACATTATATCACTGGAGGCACTTACGTACATACTGAGTCTCATGGATAATGCAGAGACATTGAGGAAATTATGTAAATACAGAGTCTCATGAGTAATACTGGGACATTGAGGCAATTTGTAAATGCTGAATCTAATCAGTAATGCCGGGATATTGAAGTAATTATGTAAATGCTAAATCTAATCAGTAATGCCAGGACATTGAGGCAATTATGTAAATACTGAATCTACTCAGTAATACCGGGACATTGAAGCAATTATGTAAAAGGTGAGTCTCATCAATAATACCAGGACATTGAGGCAATTATGTAAATGCTAAGTCTCATCAGTAATGCCGGGACATTAATGTTTTAACAACATAGTGATTGTGAATGTGTTTATGTTGTCCGAACTGGTTATCCTGCCTGCTGCTGCAGTCATCAATGCATTGATTCATGTCTCTAGTATGACAACGGCAAATAGATTAGCCTGGCCTATGATACCATGTTAACAACGACAAATAGATGAGCCTGGCCTATGATACTGTGTTAACAATGACAAATAGATGAGCCTGGCCTATGATACCATGTTAACAATGACAAATAGATGAGCCTGGCCTATGATACCATGTTAACGACAAATAGAAAAGCCTGGCCTATGATACCATGTTAACAACAACAAATAGATGAGCCTGACCTATGATACCATGTTAACAATGACAAACAGATGAGCCTGGCCTATGATACCATGTTAACAAGCTGAAACATACCTAAATACAAGTTATCAAATTTCAACTTAAGCTAATAAGAGTTAACACTGAAACTTTACCAAATAAAAGTTTACAAACTTAAACTAAAAACTAATAAAAGTTAAAACTAACGATCAATACACTGAAAAGTCAAAGAACAAAAGAGGAAATACTGAGAACTAACAAAATTAAAGTGAGCAAAATTAGAGGTAACAAAATAAAAAAACAAAATATAATTTAATCAGTTAGAAAAATGATAGCTAATCCTATTGTAATGTAAAGATAGTTTTGCTCGCAAATTTCAGGAGATGACAAGCAGCAGGTATACTACAGATGATGACAGTTTTCTGCCAACCGACGATGAGTCATTTATACGAACAGATGATGAGGAGGGTGGAAACACTGACTGGGAAGAATCGGCCAGACGATGGGTCAACCGGTGACCTTTGCTCTTTGGGAGGTCAAATCTGTGAATAATCAACAGGCTGTGTTGCTGAAGTTTGATAGTTTTCTTGATGTCTATTTTATGTTTCCATTCTTTGTGGTACGGTAGCATATTTCAGTTTAGTTTATGTTATAATATCCCATGTTGAAATATAATAGGGATTATTGTGTTTATGAGTGATTGAATTACATTGGACAACAAATTTAGATGTTTGCATATAAGAGATTAAACCAAATTATTTTGAGTCAATGTGGTTATTGTAAACAGTGAGCAACCAGGGTTATAATTACATTGTAACAACAGAGAATGTATGGTCATCTTCTAGAGAAACAAGTAGCTGTGGCAACATAGTGGATAGTCTCTCACCTACCAGCCCTGTGGTAATGAGTTTGAATCTGTACATGGGCAGTTTTTAACATTAACCTGACTCCAAGGTCATTTAACCTAACCTATGTACCTGGAAGTGACTTGGGAAGTAAAGGAGTCTGACAAGGTTTGGGCACATCAAGCAGATTTGTCAATAACAAGAGTGCAGAGATCTCTCTAGGCACCGCAAGAGTCTCTCACAGCGCTGCAAGGGAATTACTACAAACTCCTGGTGATTGTTGCTCTCTAGGCACTGCAAGAGTCTCTCACAGCGCTGCAAGGGAATTACTACAAACTCCTGGTGATTGTTGCTCTCTAGGCACTGCAAGAGTCTCTCACAGCGCTGCAAGGGAATTACTACAAACTCCTGGTGATTGTTGCTCTCTAGGCACTGCAAAAGTCTCTCACAGCGCTGCAAGGGAATTACTACAAACTCCTGGTGATTGTTGCTCTCTAGGAAGTTTGTGGCAGCTTGCTGAAAACATTCCAAGCTAAATATGTATCACCTGTGAGAATATCATCACACATACTGAATATAATATTTACGGGCTGACAAATAACCCTTCCTTAATTTTGCCTCGCTAAGTCTTGGACATTTATCACAAGGATATATACGTGATGGGCCAGTTTGATCCGTGGTCTTTACAAAATTCTCGTTATCTCACATTTTATGTGGAGAGGAGTGGAAGGGGTAATATCTGTTTTAATTTTACAATTAGTTTCATAAGTACATTTTCTTCTTGATTCAAGTAATTAGCTTTGGAACAAATCCTTCTTTCTTGTAGTGGGTAATTCTGGCATGGCTACCCCAAAGTCAGAGGAAACAACTAAACTATGTTTCACCGTGCCATCAAGATGGCAATGAGCTCCCAAGTCACCACAGATCTGCCACTTGTACTTATCATAGTTGATGGTGTGTAATAGTTGTTTCATGTTGCATGTTTCTTCTATTGTGTCGGAAATATTGTGTAAAATATCTACACCTTTCATACCTATATGAGGCCATCTGAATGATACGTCTGCACGTCCCAGGATTAACAACACACATGACGGGGAAGAAATGTGGTCACAACGACTGCTTCCAACAGCATCAACCAGTCTGTGCTCCTGGCCACCCATTTGGTGGGAATCAGGCACCAGGGCTCGAGAAGAGAGATCTGTTGGTTCTTTGATTGGGGATGATGGAGCGGCTAGTGCACTGAGTATTTCTTGAAAACTAGAGCGGTTTCAGGATATAAACATTGACATTTATGATGTTCATTCCTGCAGCAAGTCCTTGCAGAATGTGGCTCTCATTGCTGCCTGCTCCACTAGCTTCCCATGCTGTTGACCTTTGCCCTTCTTCAGAACCATGTTTTCTATGACTGTTCTTTCTAAGTCATTGTGAAGTTTTCTATGACCAAAGTGCGAGGGACAGTCATTAAGTAACAGGAAGTTTGTTTTAAAGTGCATGGAAAATATGGACAACGGAGAATCTTATTTCATGACACAAACTGGCTCTTACGTTATACCCCATGCAAGGACCATGAGGATTAAGCAGTTTGTATTTGCACAGTAGCGATTACAAAATGGTTGCCCCACTATCGACTGGCTTTGTTCAGTTTTTGCGGCCAGAAAGTTTGAAACCTTGTTAAATCTACAGAAGAATGATGGTTCAGTACGGAGACAATTGTTGTAGTCAGGGGAGAGTGTTGAATACATAGATTCATTTAAAAATGGAAGACAAATCATCAATGATGAACCTCATGGCGGAGACCTACAAAACTGTCCATGATGACATTGGCTATAGGAAAGTGTGTAGCAGATGGGTCCCAAGACAATTTTCCGATGATCACAAATGAGGTACATTCAAAATCTGTTCCCAAGAAGGCGCCAACAAGCTAGTGGACAGGTGGACCAAGTGTGTTGCCAGTTGGGGCGACTATGTTGAGATATAAAATACACACAATTTCTGGTTCGCACTATTGTAAAAATGTTGTTTGTAACATTCCTGTTACTTAATGACTTCCCCTCATATTTCAATTTTGTAGATGAGAACTTTCTTCAATGTGCAGTTCTTGTAGAATATTGGTGTTTTTCTTCTTCTTCATCAACGATATTATAATATTGTTTTCTGTAATATTTTGGTTCAAAAACCTCTGTTTTCTTCTTCTTCATCAACGATATTATAATATTGTTTTCTGTAATATTTTGGTTCAAAAACCTCTGTTTTCTTCTTCTTCATCAACAATATTCTATTATTGTTTTCTGTAATATTTTGGTTCAAAAACCTCTGTTTTCTTCTTCTTCATCAGTGATATTCTACTATTGTTTTCTGTAATATTTTGGTTCAAACACCTCTGTTTTCTTCCTTATTGAGTGCTTCAAGGTCAGTGATTGACATTTGTATGTTACCACAGGAAAGATGTGTCTTCAAAATGTCAATGCTGTTTACATGTCTTTGTGTGTTGGTGTTAGCCAGAGGCTGTTGATGCTATTTAACTTCTGCATGACTACTCATGATGAACCTGTTCAAGCTAGTTAAAATAGACATTTTGGTCGAACGTACATTTTGGCTGGTGTCCAATGTGATTAATTTAGTCATTCAGCATTGCTGAATCAAACTCGTATTGGTGAAATGAATTATTCTTAAATAGAAAGATGAAGACTAGAACTGAAATAGAAAGATGAAGAATAGAACTTAAATAGAAAGATGAAGAATAGAACTGAAATATAAAGATGAAGAATAGAACTTAAATATAAAGATGAAGAATAGAACTTAAATAGACAGATGAAGAATAGAACTGAAATAGAAAGATGAAGAATAGAACTTAAATAGAAAGATGAAGAATAGAACTGAAATATAAAGATGAAGAATAGAACTTAAATATAAAGATGAAGAACAGAACTTAAATAGACAGATGAAGAATAGAACTGAAATAGAAAGATGAAGAATAGAACTTAAATAGAAAGATGAAGAATAGAACTTAAATAGACAGATGGAGAATAGAACTGAAATAGAAAGATGAAGAATAGAACTTAAATATAAAGATGAAGAATAGAACTCAGTCTTTCAATCTTTATAAGACTGGAATAAGAGTTCTGGATGGAAAGAAAGAATGAAGAGTAGGGGTGGGGGGGGGGGGGGGGGGGGGGGTTGTGGGTGTGGGGGGGGGTATAAAGCGAGAGTTTGTTGGTACTATTATTTCTCTGTGACTGTTTCTATACAGTGTTATGTTGTGTGTTATTTCATTGTTTCTATACAGTGTTATGTTGTGTGTTATTTCATTGTTTCTATACAGTGTTATGTTGTGTGTTATTTCATTGTTTCTATACAGTGTTATGTTGTGTGTTATTTCATTGTTTCTATACAGTGTTATTTTCTGTTATTTCATTGTTTATATACAGTGTTATGTTCGGAATTATTTCATTGTTTCTGTACAGTGTTATGTTGTGTGTTGTCCGGTCAAACAAGATTGCTGCTTCGTATGTGTTGACTTGACATGGCTTGCTGACTGTAAGCTGAAAATGAATGTTGGTCCCAGGACTGAAGGTTCTACCTACCTACCAATCTAGGTCTCTGAAACCTACAAACCCAAAGGTTAAAGGTTGGGGGTGGGGGTGTGAAAAGCAAGAGAATTCAGTCATTGCACCGTGTTCAGTTATGTAAGGATCTGTCTACTTTCCACAGGACTGCCTGTCAAAAGCATCGCACAGACTACAAACTCTGTAGCCATGGTGACAACTCCCAGGGGTCTCATAAAGAATTGTATCTTTGCAGGATGTTGCAGTCAACCCCAGCATTCTTTGGCTGTTTGTGATTTATTGGCACTGTGTATGTTCAGTAGTTTGCCATGACTTTCCGACTGTGACACAAGCGTAAGCCAAATCTGTGACCCTAAGGTATGTGAAATACAAAAGTAGGGTCAGCCAAATCTGTGATACCAGGGTAAGCCAGATCTGTGATACTAGGGTAAGATAAGTAGAAATAGAATATGTCAGATCTGTGATACCAGGGTAAGAGAAATACAGCAGCAGATGCCAGATCTGTGATACTTAGGTATGCCACATCTATGACATGAGGGTATTCTGAATTCATACTACTAGGGTATACTGAACCAATGATACTAGAGTATACTGAACCTATGATACTACAGTATACTGAACCTATGATACTAGGATATGCCAAAACTAAAATAGTTCTGGTGTGCACAGTCTATTTATAATAAACAATACAGAATGAACTTGTACTAGGATAAATTATGTGTATAATATATATATATATATATATATATATATATATATATATATATATATATATATATATATATATATATATATAAAAGCGGGCAAGTCAATAAGTAAGTCACACAGTTCTGTGGGATGGCAGGTAAATGTAGTTGGTGTTTTCTACAGGTGTCATTAGGTGACAGGAACATCGAACTTTATATTCTAGTTCGTCAGGTGGCGCTAGGTGTCTCATGCACATGCGCAGCGCATAAACAAAATGGCGACTGTACTTACGGAGTGTACAACCAAAGAGCAACGTGCTGTTGTGCATATTTTGTGGGCAAAATGACTGCCTGCAAAGGACATTCATAAGGAAATGCTTCCTGTTTATGCTGACAAATGTTTGTCCCGTAAAGCGGTGCATAGCTGGGTAGAAAAATTTTCTGAAGGACACTGTAAAATTGTTGATGAAATCCGATCTGGTCATTCTGTTAAGATTGCAACAGAAGCATCTGTTCAGCAGGTGGAGGAGAATATTAGAGGTGACAGGCGAGTAACGATAGACTCTGTAGCATTTGCTGTAGGGTGCTCACATGGTTCAGCATACAGCATAATGCATGATCGATTGAAATTTAAGAAAGTGTGCTCAAGGTGGGTACCCAGACAATTGAGGAACACAAAATGAACTGATTTGATCTGTCCTTGCATCATCTCTGTTGATATGAAGATGAAGGAGAAGACATTCTGAACAGGATTGTTACTGGGGACGAATCATGGGTGCATCACTACCAGCTCAAATCAAAGCGTACTTCAATGCAATGGAAACATCCTTCTTCACCTTGTGTCCAAAAATGCAAGGTTACCATCAGCAGGGAAGGTTATGCTGACAGTGTTCTGGGATTGCCAAGGAGTGCTTTAAACCAATTTCAAGAAAAAAGGTAACAATGTGAATTCTGAATCATACTGTGAAGTTCTATCGATGCTTCATGATGCAATTCGAAGAAAACATCCAGGATTGCTGACTAGAAGAGTGTTGCTTCTTCATAACAATGCCAGACCACATACTGCTCGATTAACTCAGGAGAAATTAACCAACTAAGGTGGGAAGTTCTGGAACATCCACCTTACAGCCCCGACTTAGCTCCTAGCGATATTCACCTTTTTGGTCTACTGAAAACCCACCTTGGCAGGAGACATTTCACAAATGACGCCAAAGTTGAATGTGAAGTGAAAACGTAGTTTAAAAAACAGAGCAAGCAGTTCTATGCAGCCGGTTTGGGAGGACTGATAAAACGATGGGATAAGGGCATCAATGTTGGTGGAAATTATGTTGAGAAATAAAGGGACAATGTATGTATAAAAATAGACTGGTTTCAAGTTGTTAATATATTTAAATATTTTTCTGCAGCCATTTGTGACTTACTTATTGACTTCCCCTCATAGATATATATATATATATATATATATATATATATATATATATATATATATATATATAATCTATGTATACTATATGCTATTTTATACAGTACTCATGCATATTGTATACTATGACATACATAATATATGTATATTATATACTATGCTGTATAGAATCTGTTACTCATCATCATCAGGCAGAAGTTTGTCGTCAAAACTCATTTTCGTCGTCACAACCTGCCAGAACAATTCTCCATTTGTGCCAGATTTCCTGCCTCATGCATGTTCTTGCCTAGGACGTCCTCACGGGCCTGTGTCCACCGTCGTGCTGGTCTCCCCAGACTCTCCCTCCAGAAACCACACCTCCATCACTGTTCTCTCCCCCAGCCTGTCTCTCCAGAAACCACACCTCCATCACTGTTCTCTCCCCAAGCCACTGGGATGTTTATCATGGTCACAGTATTCCAGTGCCCCAGTCATGAAGCTTTTTACAAGCCAGTATCTGCAATGTTCAGATCTGGTAGAATGTCAATTTTTGTTTCTAAATAACGAAGACACAAACCAAAGATTGCATGATTTATTGCCTGGCATATTACACAGCATCTCATCAGCTACGGACTGCAGAATTCATGAATTCACACAACATAGAGTAAAATAACTAGATAAATCCTTCAAGCTGAAATATATACATGTTCACACAGTAATGTCAATTGTCTATGTTATGATGTGTCTTTATTATTCAAATATATATTTTTATTTTTCTTGGTCCCAAAATTCTTAGCGTGTTTCTGTAACATTTACATTCAAAAGCTTTGATTTTCTTTTGTAGTGAATGTGAGATGGTCCTTTAGGCCAAGAATTCCATGAATCAACGGAAACATGTATGAAGTAGTCCTTCCAGAAACAGATGAAAACTGTAAATTGATTGTAGAATTTAGACAGACAGTCAGGATATTTTGGACACAAGAAAACAAAGCTTGAAAACTCAGGTATTCACAATATGTCCATATGCCAAACATTGCAATGATTGACTATGTTGACAACAGACAAACAATTGCCAGGACATATGGCAGAATCTTGAACCAAACAATTAAGTTATTTTGGTCTGACAACCTACATTGATCTGCCATCCCAAGTATATCTGTGCCAAGTAAGCAAAATTAAAAACAGTAAAACAAAAGATGGTTAATGTAAAAAAAGTTTTTTAAAAAAAGAAAAGAAAAGTAAAACAAAAGAAAGTAAGAGTGAAAAAGTAAAATAAGAGAAAATAAAAGTAAGAAAGTAAAAGTAAAAAAGTAAAACAAAAGAAAGAAAAAGTAAAAAAATAAAACAGAAGAAAATGAAAGTTAAAAGAAAAGGAAAAGTAAAGAAAATAAAAGTAAAAATAAAAAGGGTAAAAGTAATGAAAATAAAAGTAAAGAAAGTAAAAGTAAGGAACACTTGTCCTTGCCTTGTGTGTTGAGTATATAGTGCCTGCCCCAGTCTGCAGGTCATGACTGATGTGCTATAGACCAGTCTGCAGGTCATGGCTGATGTGCTATAGACCAGTCTGCAGGTCATGGCTGATGTGCTATAGACCAGTCTGCAGGTCATGGATGATGTGCTATAGACCAGTCTGCAGGTCATGGCTGATGTGCTATAGACCAGTCTGCAGGTCATGGCTTATGTGCTATAGACCAGTCTGTATGTCATGGCTGATGTGCTATAGACCAGTCTGCAGGTCATGGCTGATGTGCTATAGACCAGTCTGTATGTCATAGCTGATGTGCTATAGACCAGTCTGCAGGTCATAGCTGATGTGCTATAGACCAGTCTGCAGGTCATGGCTGATGTGCTATAGACCAACCTGCAGGTCATGGCTGATGTGCTATAGACCAGTCTGTATGTCATGGCTGATGTGCTATAGACCAGTCTGTAGGTCATGGCTGATGTGCTATAGACCAATCTGCAGGTCAAGGCTGATGTGCTATAGACCAGTCTGTATGTCATGGCTGATGTGCTATAGACCAGTCTGCAGGTCAAGGCTGATGTGCTATAGACCAATCTGCAGGTCAAGGCTGATCTCGTACCCTCAAGGTGGTGTGTTGGGGAACCGTGTTCACAGCTGACCTTGTACCCTCAAGTTGGTGTGTTGGGGAACCGTGAAATGTGTTCACAGCTGACCTCGTACCCTCAAGTTGGTGTGTTGGGGAACCGTGAAACGTGTTCACCACCCCCAAACCACAGGTTATATAAATATGTTAGACAAGAGCACTGAATGGAACAAGCCTGCTCACAAAGCTGAAAGTCTACAAAGCAGTTGTATTATCCACACTGCCATATGCTTGTGAAGCCTGGACTGTTTACCAGCGACACACTAGGAAATTAAATCACTTCCACACAGTCTGCCTTAGGAAGCTTCTGAAGATTAAATGGCAAGACAAGATCCCAGGCACTGAAGTCCTAGAAAGAGCGTCCATGCCCAGAATCCACACTCTACTAATGAAGAATCATTCGCAAGGCTGGTCACTTAACTCGCATGCCAGATCACAGGTTCCCTAAACAAATGTTTTACAATGAGTTGCATTATGATAAACACTCCCATGGTGGCCAGAGAAAACACTTTAAAGACACTCTAAAGATCTCACTCAAAGCTTTTGGAATTCACAACATGTGGGAGACTGCTGCCAAAGACTAAAGTTCATTACGCAAGGGTGCAGTTACTTGTGAAGCAAACAGGACTGAGAGAGCTGTGAAAAAAAGGCTTTAAAGAAAAACCACTGCAGGAAATCATCCTCCTGGAACGTCAAGCATTCTTTGCCCACACTGTCAAAGAACATTTCGAGCCAAAATAGGCCATCCCAGCCATCTTAGAACTCACGGCTCCAAACTTTCAACCCCACTGGATGAAACGAATGGTCATCATCATTCTTGATGGACAAACACCACTAGAAACATCAATGGTGTATGTGTATAAATACAAAACAAATCTCAAAGCAGGACTATGTTGTAGGTGTGGGGTGTGGAAGGGCTACTGCATGTTGTGGGCATGAGTGCACGTGGAGACAGGTGGTCAGTCTTGACCTCCCCTAGCAAACATCGAGAGTTGACATCAAACCTTCATCTGTCTGCTCTCATGCGATTGTCAGCACTACGTCCTAACCACTACACCAATTGCCCCTCGATATGTGTATATCTTCTATAAATTATGTGTTAGATGCTTTAGAGAGATCCACATCCGAGTTATGTACGTGTAGATTGTAGAAATCTTATATTCGTGTTTATGTTGTTGCAATAAATATTGAGATGAAATGTGTACCCACTGAGCCTATTACGTGAATGACATGTGTCATGTCATGTGTGCATGGGATTTGTCTGTTGATCTCTTCTGCTTTTGAATGTGTGAATCTGTGTGTTTTAATGCATGAATCTGTGTGTTTTAATGCATGAATCTGTGTGTTTTAATGCATGAATCTGTGTGTTTTAATGCATGAATCTGTGTGTTTTAATGCATGAATCTGTGTGTTTTAATGCATGAATCTGTGTGTTTTAATGCATGAATCTGTGTGTTTTATTGCATGAATCTGTGTGTTTTATTGCATGAATCTGTGTGTTTTAATGCATGAATCTGTGTGTTTTAATGCATGAATCTGTGTGTTTTAATGCATGAATCTGTGTGTTTTAATGCATGAATCTGTGTGTTTTAATGCATGAATCTGTGTGTTTTAATGCATGAATCTGTGTGTTTCCCTGTTTGACATAAATGTCAAGTTCATTCCAGTTATTATTAGCCTTGCAGACAATCACAGAATTAAGGCAAGCACAGATCTATTCATGCAAACACAGAATTAAGGCATGCACAGATCTATCCATGCAGACAATCACAAAATTAAGGCAAGCACAGATCTATCCATGCAGACAATCCCAGAATTAAGGCAAGAACAGATCTATCCATGCAGACAATCACAGAATTAATTCAAGCACAGATCTGTCCATGCAGACAATCACAGAATTACGGCAAGCACAGATCTGTCCATGCAGACAATCACAGAATTAAGGCAAGCACAGATCTATCCATGCAGACAATCACATAATTAATTCAAGCACAGATCTATCCATGCAGACAATCACAGAATTAAGGCAAGCACAGATCTGTCCATGCAGACAATCCCAGAATGAAGACAAGTGCCACAAGCCAGACAGCCATAGAATGGAATGATTAGGAAATGTCATGACCTGCCTAGCGCTGAAATAATTGATGATAATGTTGTCTGTAGAAGAAAAACTTACGTCTGCTTAAATAAGTTTTCATGGATTTAAAATATAGATGTCCTTAATATAATGGGGTTCAGGGAAAAATTATGTCAAAAGTCATGGTTTTTCAAGAAGAAGAATTAATGTTTGCTTAAATGTTGGTTACATATTGTATACAAAACTGGCATGTCCTTAAAATATTATTACAGACGAAAACTGACATGTATCCTGCACAGGTTTGTGATTGCATGTTTGGCTGTTGTTTTAGTCAGGATAAAACATGAAGTATTATCTGAGATTCTCTGTGGTTGTGTTTTCGTATTTGCCAGCAAATTTCCTGTTGTGATTATTAATTTGTTTACAAACAAGTTGTTATGTATTCTGTGTTTTATTGTTGTGACATTTTACTCAAAGCTGGTTGTGCTGAGCAAGGTGAATAATTATTGTTATGTTGCTGCTGTATGTATTTGTGTGTGTTTCAGCTGTTTCCATTTGACATATATATTGCCATACTTACTGCTTGTGACAGCAAGGGTTGATGTCTCAGTGTGTACATGTACGTGAGTGAGTGTTTCAGCTGTTTCCATTTGACATATATCATCATTGGCACCTTGCCGTCTTGACAGACGATAGTTTGTGCTCTAAAAAGGCATAATAACTTTTAACTATGGCGGTAGCGAGTGTGACTGATAAGGCCAATTTGCGCTGTAAATGTCCGTTCACAGTGGGTGCATGTGAACACGTGGTCATTTCCACCATCATGCACCATCTTACGTCTCAAACGCTTGGTGTGTGACTTTTCTGCAATAATTTTCTCCTTTGACTTTATTCCATTTCTGATATTTGCCCTCCACGCAACACGTTCAGCGGCGACTTGCTCCCAATGTGCATTATCAATGCCTGTATCAATCATGTCCCGCTTACACACATCTTTGTATCGTAGTAGAGGCCAACCCTGAGATCTCTTACCCATCTGTAATTCACCAAAAAAGATATCCTTTGGTATTCTACCATCATCCATCCTCCTAAGATGTCCTATCCATCTAAGTCTACGAAGACTGAGCATGGAATAAACTGTCACACAACCTGATCTTTCCAATACTTCAGTATTTGTGATTTTGTCTTGCCACTTAATACCAAGAATTCTTCGCAGACACCGCATATGAAAGCTGTTTAAATTGTTCTCTTGGTGTGAGTAAGTTGTCCAGGTTTCACTGCCATAGAGAAGAGTACTAAGGACACAGGCTTGATAGACAAGGACTTTTGTTTTGGCAGTAAGCTTCCTGTTCTCCCAGACTCTTTTTCTTAACCTGTTCATTGTTGTTGCTGCCTTACCAATCCGGATGTTGATTTCCTGATCTAGGGATAATTTGCTATTTACCACTGATCCTAGATATGTAAAATGGTCTACTATCTCTAGTTCGGCGTCGTCAATAAAGATTGATGGTACCCCATGTGCACCTTGTGACATAATCTGTGTCTTCTTTTTGCTAATTGTTAAACCAAATTCAGAACAAGCATTGGAGAATGCAGATAGTAGACATTGCAATTCTTCCTCAGAGTGGGTCGTAACTGCAGCATCATCTGCAAAAAGCAACTCTCTGATCAGTACCCTCCTAATTTTGGTCTTAGCCTTCAATCTCTGAGCATTGTAGAGGCCGCCATCTGAGCGTGAGTGAATGTATATACCACCATCCTGATCACGAAATGCATATTTCAGTAGAAGTGAAAAGTATATTCCAAAGAGGGTGGGAGCTAGTACACAACCTTGCTTAATTCAGAAGTTGCACCATCAAACTTGATTATACCCTTCATGCCTGTGTGGAACGATTCCACAATGGACAGAAGAGTTGGTGGGCAGCCAATCTTCTTTAGTGCCTTGAACAGACCCTCACGACTGACCAAATCAAATGCCTTTGTGAGGTCGATGAAGGCAATAAACAGTGGTTGATTCTGTTCACGGCATTTTTCTTGCATTTGTCGCAATGAGAATATCATATCAGTGGTAGACCGGTTCTGTCGAAAGCCACACTGTGATTCGGGGTAGACTTGATCTCCTAGGACTTGAAGTCTGCGCAGAACAATTCTGGCAAATACTTTTCCAACAATACACAGAAGTGAGATACCCCTATAGTTGTTACAGTCGCTCCGATCACCCTTGTTCTTGTACAGCGTTATGATGTTTGAATCTTTGAAATCCTGTGGGACTTGTCCTTCACGCCAGCATAGCTCTATTAGCTGGTGGATCTGTAGAGTGAGTGTTTCTTGCCCACTCCTGATAACCTCTATTGGAATCCCATCCTTACCTGGAGCCTTGCCAGATGCAAGTTCATTTATAGCACACTTAACTTCTGTTATGGTGGGAAGTGTGTCCAGGTGGTCAAGAGTTGGTAGAGCCTCTATGGCATTTAGGGCATCATCCGCTAGTTTGGTCTCACTTGAGTAAAGCTCCAAATAGTGCTCTACCCATCTGTCCATCTGCTGTTTCTTATCAGTGATGACTTCTCCAGTCAAGGTTTTCAGCGGTGCACTTCTTTTGATCACTGGACCACAGGCTTTCTTTATTCCTTCATACATGCTTCTTATGTCTCCCTTATCACTTGCGATTTGAATGGACTCACATAACTTGATCCAATAATCATTTGCACACTGCCTGGCAGCCTTTTGCACATCCTTCCTAGCGTGCCTTAGCTCACTCAGAGTGTTACGCGTTGGTCTTTCCTTGTTTCTTAAGAGAGCTTTCTTCTTCTTATCAATCAAGGGCTGCAGAGTCTCGCTGTTGGCCGCAAACCAGTCCTGCCTCTTATGATCCACAGTGCCGTAAACCCCTACGGCAGTTTTATAAAGAGTTTCCTTAATTTGACCCCACTTTTCATTTACTGTACAATTTTCTGGTGTATCAGTGAAAGCGTCTTCAAGTTGCTGTTGAAACTGAAAGCACTTTTCAGGATCATGAGTGTTAATAATATTAATCCTGGGGCTAGATTTGTGTTTAGCTGTGTAGATTCTCTTTGGTCTCAGTCTAACTCTTGCAACAACCAAAGAATGATCTGTATCACAGTCAGCACTGTGGTAACTACGAGTCAATGATATATGGTTCAGATGTTGTCTCCGTGTGATGATGAAGTCCAGCTGGTGCCAATGGCCGGATCTTGGATGTTTCCATGTGACCTTATGCATCTCTTTTGTTTTAAAAAAAGAGTTTGTAATACATAGGTCATTACTGGTGCAATGCTCCAGCAGCCTTTGCCCATTTTCATTCATGCACTATTTTTATTTTTGTTTGTACCTGGTGCATTGGTTTTACAGCCTGCGATTCAGATTTTGTCCTAGCCCCAAGCACCCATTGAAGCAGGCAGGCTGTGGCGGATCAGCACCCAATTGGCTGGGGGCTGCCCAGCTTGAGGCGGGCGGTAGCTGATCAGTGACACCTATAGGTGTCTCCCACCGTCAGAGGCAACGCGTGGCGCCCCATGTCTACGCCAACTGACAAGGACTTATAACCCGTAACAGTTGCCTCTCGCTTTGATTCCGAGACCAGTTAAGACCAGGGATGGAGTTATTGCCTCTCCATAGCACAAAGCCTGGGCTAAAATATAGAGATCATGTGTTGCCCATGCAGCATGATCCCTCTCTCGGCCTGCCTAGTTCACTCCAGAGGAAAGGTAACACCCCTACATCTGGAACAAGACAAGCTGCAGAAGCTGCCGGATCAGCAAAGCATTGCTCTAACTGTCCGCCTGTCGGAGCTTCGATCCTAGACCAGTCGCCAACCAAGGCTTAGGGCCTGGTCAGCCCTGCCATGACAATTTTGTCTTTAGCTTGCATTTCCTCGCACCAGGGTAAGGCTTGTACCCTCCCAATTGTGCTCTTCCGCCCGAAGCCGTTGGCACAATGTGGGGTGTCGGGTTTGGTAAGCGCCGCCCAACGTTCGGCGCTAACAGAAACCAGGTAGTACCGTCTACTGTTATACGGTAGCTCAGTCATATCTGACTAAGACCTGACTGGACATTTGACATATATATTGCCATACTTACTGCTTGTGACAGCAAGGGTTGATGTCTCAGTGTTCACATGTACGTGAGTGAGTGTTTCAGCTGTTTCCATTTGACATATATATTGCCATACTTACTGCTTTTGACAGCAAGGGTTGATGTCTCAGTTTTCACATGTACATGAGTGTGTGTTTCAGCTGTTTCCATTTGACATATATATTGCCATACTTACTGCTTGTGACAGCAAGGGTTGATGTCTCAGTGTGTACATGTACGTGAGTGAGTGTTTCAGCTGTTTCCATGTGACATATATATTGCCATACTTACTGCTTGTGACAGCAAGGGTTGATGTCTCAGTGTGTACATGTACGTGAGTGTGTGTTTATGTGCATATGTTTTGACATAAATGTGTACATCACATGTTTGTATGCTGTGTATGTACATATACAGAAGTGCATGTTTGTTTGGGTGTATGAATGTATGTACACATGTAGATGTACATGTCTTTATAGGCGTATGAATGTTCATGATTGTGTGTGGGTGTACACATGTGTACTGACATATGTATCTAGATGTAGTGTTTGTATAGGTGAATGAGTTTATGCACTTGTATGTGTAGTATGTATTACCTATGTACATATGGACTGACATATGTATGTAGCTGAACATGTTTGCATGAATGTATGAATATATATATGTATGTACTACCTATTTACATATGTATGTATGGATATGGATGCATGTAAAATAAAATGCATGTACTACCTATTTACATATGTATGTATGGATATGGATGCATGTAAAATAAAATGCATGGATGTATGAATATATGTATATATGTACTACCTATTTACACATGTAAGTATGGATATGGATGCTTGTAAAATAAAATGCATGAACGTATGAATATATGTATGTATGTAGTATGCACTACCTATGTACATATGTTTGTGTGGATATGGATGCATGTAAAAGAAATCACACATGTTGATAGAAGACATAATAGAAGATATAACAGTAGAAATAATTAGAACTCCAAAGAAACTAGACCAGGATTTCTTAAACTTTCAAACCATTTATCTCTTGCAATAAATGTTGATTAGACCAGCTTGTTTGCAACCCCTTCCCTTGTGATAATATCAGTCACTACTAGGTCTGTGTAATAATTAGATTATGTGTTAAAATGGGTGTCTATAATATCTTAAACTTAAACTGAATGTCTGTATTGTGTTCAACTGAATGTCTGTAATATGTTCAACTGAATGTCTGTATTATGTCAACCTGGGTGACTGTATTATTCTAAACTGAGTCTGTGTTTTCTGTGACATCAATATTTCAATTTTTCACTATCATTTGTTGCCAGGTTTCTTTAGTTTGATGATGAAGAAGCCAGATTATATTTGCCAGTTGAATTGGCTCCAACATTGACCCAAATTTACCAAAGCTCCTCTAACATTAACTCCATGAGTTAAAACTCTACAAGTCACGATGAAGTAAAATACATAGATCATATTCCATTCCCCCCAGGAATGCTAACCTGGTAAAAAATGCACGCTAAAGTCGGATGTGTTGGCCTAAAGGCTTCGGCCCAAGGGTGCCTAACTAGACACACTGCAATTATGTCTGAAAAAACACTCCGGATGAACGCAGAAGAAGAAGATATTCCATTCCAGTATTTCTACAATCTCCTTCTGGTAATCTGTGTGTTGATGTTTGGAGGCGTTGTCAGTTGTAAGTTGATCTGAATTAATGAGCTTCAAATGACAATTACCAAACATGACCAGAAATGAACTTACAAATTGGGGCAATTTTTGGGTATGTATCTTTAGTGTCAACTCTAATTCTGCTGTATGATTAATGTGATTGGCTGTTGATTCAACCAATGCTTGTGGCTTGACAAGAATATCAAGCTTATGTGGATTACATTTTTGCAGCCCACATTTTCAAATTTTGTCATTAAATGTCATTATAAAAACAAGATTTTAAACTGTTTGGTTTAGTTTGTTTAAGAAATAAATGATTGAATCTCACATATTTGCTGTGCAACTTTCAAATGGCATAGTATAGAGACACCTTTAGTTTTATTTAGTCTTTAGTCTTTTACCTGGGATACATGATGCTTCCAGTGTGAGTCCAGAAACAGTTTCACTTGTCAGTTCTGCATTTGTTAAACAAATGGATGGTTGTGAATGCCCAGGTGCTGCTCCTATTCATCCTTAAGAATAAGACTAACATAGATGACTTCATCTTCTCGTTATGATTTCACAATGCTAGCATAGCCATACAACAAAGCTTCACAGAACATGGACATAGCCATACAACAAAGCTTCACAGAACATGGACATAGCCATACAACAAAGCTACACAGAACATGGACATAGCCATACAACAAAGCTTCACAGAACATGGACATAGCCATACAACAAAGCTACACAGAACATGAACATAGCCATACAACAAAGCTTCACAGAACATGGACATAGCCATACAACAAAGCTTCACAGAACATGAACATAGTCATACAACAAAGCTTCACAGAACATGGACATAGCCATACAACAAAGCTTCACAGAACATGAACATAGCCATACAACAAAGCTTCACAGAACATGGACATAGCCATACAACAAAGCTTCACAGAACATGGACATAGCCATACAACAAAGCTTCACAGAACATGAACATAGCCATACAACAAAGCTTCACAGAACATGGACATAGCCATACAACAAAGCTTCACAGAACATGGACATAGCCATACAACAAAGCTTCACAGAACATGGACATAGCCATACAACAAAGCTTCACAGAACATGAACATAGTCATACAACAAAGCTTCACAGAACATGGACATAGCCATACAACAAAGCTTCACAGAACATGAACATAGCCATACAACAAAGCTTCACAGAACATGGACATAGCCATACATATAGCCATACAACAAAGCTACACAGAACATTACCATTGCCATACAACAAAGCTACACAGAACATTAGTATAGCCATACAACAAAGCTACACAGAACATTACCATTGCCATACAACAAAGCTACACAGAACATTAGTATAGCCATACAACAAACTGACATCATTATGATAATGCCCAATAAGAAATTACCTCTAACTGGCTAAAAGCACCAACAGACAGGCATCTCTATCTGACAACATCTACCCTAGGAGGTTGTAGAGGTACCCTCAGATCTGATAATATCTACCATAGGAGGTTGTAGAGGTACCCTCAGATCTGATAATATCTACCCTAGGAGGTTGTAGAGGTACCCTCAGATCTGATAATATCTACCATAGGAGGTTGTAGAGGTACCCTCAGATCTGATAATATCTACCATAGGAGGTTGTAGAGGTACCCTCAGATCTGATCTGGTTACAATATCTACTCTAGAAGGTTGTAGAGGATCAGTTCTTCTGACTACTGTACTTAGACAGTCTTTTTACATAAAGTTTATGATAAACCTGACACAAGCTTAGAGATTGGAAGAAAACCCATTCATATGTTAGCGTACAATTTTTCGGGCTGTCGGTACTTTTGCCTTAATTCACCCCAAACAAGCGGAATCCCAGGGTATGACGTCACATCCAGGGGTTCCCTGTGTTGCGCCGTAGCTCGGTGCGCAATTTTATCGGTGTGCAACAGTTGCTCTCGGCGACATCCCCCGCCCCAACTGTAACTGGCAAAATGAAATGCTTGTCAACTCTTGAGACCAGCAGTATACGAAAAGAATGATGATGATCTGTCTGTACGGGAGACGCGAGGCCTTGCAGCCATGTGCGCCTTGTCTCAGCGGGAGGATGTCCTGCCGACATACATGGTGAATGTCGTCGTCATCGGCATCTCCCATCTGTCCTGACGCTCAGTCAGCGATAGCACCATGATGACATGATTATGAGAACAGTGTCTAGCAGAATGT
This sequence comes from Cepaea nemoralis, assembly GCA_014155875.1. Classification (NCBI taxonomy): domain Eukaryota; kingdom Metazoa; phylum Mollusca; class Gastropoda; order Stylommatophora; family Helicidae; genus Cepaea; species Cepaea nemoralis. Next base: position 189,304 of record JACEFZ010012183.1, read on the forward strand.
CAGATGCCATGATGCTGCTGCAGAAAAGGTAACGCTACTCTGGCTTATCGTGGACAGCTGCTGCTGCTGCCAGTTCCAGAAAACTCATGATGAGACACACACACACACACGCATACACACACACACTCACACAGAAACGGTTGCCAAAGCCCAAAGAAACACTGTGGGGCAATTGAAACGCACTGACACGCACTGTACCCGAACACAGAGGAGATCACCGTCAGTGCTAAATATAGCTGGTGACCCTAAATATAGCTGGTGACGTTTGTTTGGGGTGAATTAAGGCAAAAGTACCGACAGTTTTGTACGAACACCGGGTAAACAATCTGGTGGGTGCTGGCTGAGAAGACAAGGAAGTGTGTGTATGTTTAATCTGCAACACAAAGCCTACCCAATACTAACACAAGACATCTTGGAGTCTTACATAAACACCATAGGCATCTGAAGTGACTTGTTATATGTGCTAACAACCAAAGACCTGCCGGTAGACGGATGCAAATCAACTGTGTAATAATATGACAATTCCATATTGTAAACATATTAATTAAATATGGAAAAATATAATTATAACGCATTTTAAATGTGGACAAATCAACATGATAAATGTAGTAAAATACTGTTAAATTTTATTTCTCTAAGGAAAAACCAACTGTAGCTCGCTGGTTATGTGACGGTTCATTCGATATTTGTGTGAAATATCAAATTTAATTTTTATTTCACCATAAAATAATTTAATTTGTCGTTATAATATAATTGCCTTGATTAATCTACTTGATGAGAACAGAGAATCGTGGGCACAAAATCCCTGCAAGAAAAGCACTCAAGTGGGACCAGTCGTGGATTGTTTTCTGGCAACTTGAGCATGAAGTGCGGCACTCTGTGGCCATTCATGTGGAAACAAACATACACAGCCTGCACTTGAAATATTCAATGTCTTTACTTGATGCTTTGGCGCTCTCATCTTCACATGCCGATGATTGAGCGATTTGTCCTCCCAGGACAGCAAGAGCTTGTGTCCTCGTTTCTTTGCTTGTTTTTTAGCCTCTCCCTGCAAAAAATATCACCATTAAAATTTTAATTGCAGGAATTTAGCATTTGTTCTCTAATTTATTAATTGCGTTCATTTCAATGACCAAGATAAACTGGCCAAGGACAGGCGTGTTTTTGTGCCGCCTTCTGAATATAAAATCTCAGAGTTGACTTGAAATTACAAGACGGGACTGGTTGACACTGACATAAGGTGTAAATTTGTTGTGTGGTTTAGAAACAATGCATGTTGCATCAATGGAATATCACATAACAGGAATATCACATGTCATGAATAGAATAATAAATAATAAACATGTGGGCAAAAAAAAAAAGATAGATAAATGAATAGATACATACATAGACAATTACATACACAAACAGACAAACGCACAGACACATAAATACATTATAGTGTTTTTGTATAACGAAGCCACAAACAAAAGATTGCACAATTTATTGCCTGACGTATTTCGCTGCATCTCGTTAGGTACATACTGCAGAAGTCACACAACTTAAAGTAAAATAACTAGATAACTCCTTCAAGCTGAAATATACACATGTTCGCACGGTGTCTTCGTTATTCAAATTCACCACGGGAAAACATTGTTTTGACATTATAGTGTGCTAGTAAACTGCATGATTACTTCAGCTGTGGTAAAGGTCAAGTAATTATATGGGCGATGCTACATTATACCAATGTGAAAGTGAAAGGTCTTTACTTTACATCTACTAGATTAAGACATAATGTAATGTTAACTACTTCCATTCTACATCATCTTTCCTAACCACAAAGCTCTACCATGCCCACGTAACTGATTGAATGCCAGACATAAAGTTGGTTTGGACCAAACATGGTACACAGTCAAATGAACAAGTATTATCATGTAATTTCCAGTTCACTGAGCATTGCAATAGAAACAGAGGTATTGACTAACTAAAGAAGAAAAAGCAACAACGATTCACCAAAACAAACATCCCTTGAAACAAGTAAAGAGTTTCAAGTACCTAGGAAGTATAATATCATCAAATGGCAAATCAGAAGACGAGATCTAAAATAGATGCAATAAAGCAGACCAACTTATTGGACAAATGGCACCAATACTAAAGAACAAACATGTATCTATAACTACTAAGAAAGCACTTTACAACACAATCTTCCTACCAACTCTATGTTACCAATGTCAAACCTGGACAATGACAGAAAAAGAGAAAAGAAAAATCACAACAGAAATGAGATTCCTGAGAAGAATACTCAATGTATCAAGAAGAGATAAGATCAGAAATGAAGAAATCAGAACTAAAGTGGGGGTTATAGCAGCACTAGATTTTATAAGAAACCAGCAAGTCAAATAGTTAGGCCATGCAAGTAAGTTACCAGTCAACAGTATACCACAACAAGCAATGATGTGTAGACCAGAGGGAAACAGAGGAAGAGGCCGACCTCGTAAACGATGGACGGAGGGAATAGCAGAATCCATGGGAGCATCGATACATGAAGCACTTTCCCGCTGCTTATACTTCACCTCGACACCGCAAGGTACAAAAGGAATATGATGAGATGGGATGAGATGAGCATTGAAATTGTGGAAGAAACCACAAAACAAAACAAATAACATAATGACCATAGTATGGCGATATATCGTCTTTCTGTCCACATGGGTTGTGACATCTAGCGATATAATATCCTTCGGCCCTGAACCAGTCACTGATGCAGGCCAAGGCCCAGTTATCATCATCATCATGTTCCAGATCACACGGGATAGGCGATCATGTCTCTCCACAGATCTCAGTCCTTAGTTTTCTGAATCAAATCTGTTAATGATATTCCCCCACGCTACCGTCTGAGGCCAACCAGCATCACGTGCCTCGGTCTGCCTCTGCTTCTCCTACTCCTGCCCTTTCTAGTTGTCACGATGTTCTTCAATCAGTCCCTTCTCATTATATGACAAAGAACACCGCTTTTCACATTCTTATTGTTGCGTGTACTGTTCTGTTCTACTTCCGTGAGTCTGTCCCAGCCAACTGTTGTTAGTTACGCTGGCAGTCCCAGGTATTGGCAATGTTCGTCCCAGCAACCACATCTTTGTTGTCTTCAAGCTCTTCCTGATTTGTCCATTCACATGCCATGATTGACTACCAAAGAGTAGAAAAGATTTTGTATAACATTGTCCTTATAAATAATACCATAAGATTTCTGATATTTCTTAAAAATGCGACACTGTATTCAAATAAATACGCGTTTATTGCATGCAAGATAATAATGTTAGACAAGCTAAAACACGTGCAAATATATTTGCATTCTGTCTCTCCCCTGCCTATACTCAAGGACATCGTCTGTAAATGCCAGTACCCTTCCAATCAGTGGTGCTTCAATGCTTGCAACCTTGCTTGTTTAATACACCCAATAGCATAGGCGACATTGCAGATCCGTGAGTCAGCCCGGGTAATAGTGAGTTCCGTGAACCTAGGCGGAGAGCAACCTACGAGAGTGCAGGGTAGCTTTTATCCATTTCATCACTCAGGGACCAACACCCATTTCCATAAGAGGGTGTATTAAAAGACTGTATCTAACTCTGTTACATGCATCCTCAAGATCCAGTGCTGCTACCATTGTTTCCTGTCTATTCCGGAACACCTTATAAACATCAAGATCACTTGCTGTTGTCTTTGACCATGTTTCTTTCCTTGATCGGTAACTCTCCAGCCTTCCTGGGTGTAGCCGTTTCCTGTCCAAGAATGTCTGCAGCCGACATAGCGACAGTCTTGTTCAATGGAATAAAACAATAGAAACACACGTCATAATTGTCATGTGATGCAAAACACTGTTCTGACTTCAGAGTGTTTAAACAAAACAACACACACGCACGCACGTACACAACAACAACAACAATGGCAACAGTTAATCATAATTACAATTATGTTCCTCTCCTGTGTCAGAATGTGAGATTTCAAGTCAAGGGACACCAACAACAATCATAAATAATGAGGTACGTTTTGGAACAGAACATAAATAAACTCAATTACTCATAAAATCTGGCCATTTTCAGGTTTGGCTTGCCAGTCTTGGACTTGAAGACGTTGGTATGGCCGTTGACTCGAGGTTCTTCACATTTCTCTGTGTCGTATCGCCCTGGCCCCACGGGATTCTGGGAACATTCACAAGGATGATTTAAGTCACAAGCACGAGGGAAGGGCAAAGACACCGTGTTGCATATAACAGATTATAAATCACCACACCGCATGCGCCAGCTGGTTCTTTGCTGGCTCTACTAACCCCATTCAATACTTGTGCCTAAGACCACATCGAATAGGGTGGACAAATTGCCACCTCAGGGCTGAATCAAATTTGCAGCAGATTAGGAAGCTAGTGGATCCCCAGAGAGGCAGTGACCAGAAGCCATGATGTGGCAAAGCCACTCACCAAGCCACTTCAAAATCATAAGTGAATGATGTTCATTGAATGCTTGCTCTACTAAATGTGTGAATGATGTTCATTGAATGCTGGCTCTACTAAATGTCACTTCATTTATTAAAATGTTTTACTAAACGATAAATGGTTGCAATGAGACTGCATCTTGCCGTACAAACCAGCAGCTTTACTGGGTTGAAAGTAACTGTTATATGTATGTTTTCCTGTAGTGTTTTTCATGTTGTTGTGTTGGTTTGTCTTTGCTTGTTCTGTGCTGACAATTTAGTTACTTGTGCTAGTTTTCTAGTCAAGCTTCTTGCCGTGTTTTGGTGATTAATTCAGTGCACATTACTCAGGCGTAAAGGGACGACCTCATCCGTCTACAATTTATTCAATGAAAGTCTCCAAGCACATACGAAGCAAAGAATGTCTCATCAAGCACTGTTGGAAAGCTATTGCTCTCGCAGATTTCCGTGGTAAACATTACACCCGATCCGACCTGATTTATAGAAAGACAAATAAACTGTCCACCTGGTTCAACCGGCTTCTTCTTATAATTTTGGTGCTTCATGTTGAGGTTTTAGATTCTTTCCTTCTGTGCCGGAGAGTTGTCTTTCTGTGTAGGAGATCTCATGCTTGTGACGTCAACTGGGGTGTTTGGTCGGTGTGGTTTTCTTTGTGTTGTTTTAGTGTTGCTTTTCTGTCTGTCATTGAAGAATCGTTGCTCGTCTATTTTTAGTGAATGTAATCCTTAGCAGGATTCATGCCGTGTGTTCGTTTCTCTGCTTCCTGTTTTATCTCTCCTCCAGTGCCCATCTCTAGAAGCATCTTTCCCCATTGCGCTATCAACTTTTTTATCTCATCTGGTTTCTTTTTCTCGGTGAAAATTGCCGTGCCCTTGAACCAACAAAGTCAAAGTGTCAAAGTTTAATCGACTTGAACCAACAAAGTCAAAGTGAATGGATTTCTGGCGTCTGATTGAGGTTTGCCGGTGGTCTTTGGCGTGGATTCTGACTGAGGTTTTCCGGTGGTCTTTGGCGTGGATTCTGACTGAGGTTTGCCGGTGGTTTTTGGCGCGGCTTCTGTTGGCTGGTTTTTGGTTAATTCCCGCTCGTTCGTTAGTTTTTCTCTTTCAGTTTGTAGAGCTTTCAGTATTATTTTTAGTAGTTTATTATACTCTACTCTAAATGGTTGTTATTTTAAACCACCTTATCTCACTATTTCAGCCCGGAGAGTTGTTACTTTAAACCACTATACCCCATTCATTCAGCCCGGAGAGTTGTTACTTTAAACCACTATACCCCACTCTTTCAACCCGAACAGTTGTTACATTAAACCACTATACCCCACTCATTCAGCCCGGACAGTTGTTACATTAAACCACTATAACCCATTCTTTCAGCCCGGACAGTTGTTACTTTAAACCACTATACCCCACTCTTTCAGCCCGGACAGTTGTTACCTTAAACCACTATACCCCACTCTTTCCGTCAGGACAGTTGTTACCTTAAACCACTATACCCCACTCTTTCAGCCCGGACAGTTGTTACCTTAAACCACTATACCCCACTCTTTCAGCCCGGACAGTTGTTACACGCATAAAGCAATAAAACTAGTCTTGCGACGTGTCCCCGTGTCTGCGCTCATCGCCCAGGTCTCACATGCAATAATACAGCTATCCATAGCCGCCACAGCCACTGAACTGTGGCAAGGTAAGCCTACCCACGTCCGAGACCACGGCGTGATGAGATGACGTCCGAGACCACGGCGTGATGAGATGACGTCCGAGACCACGGCGTGATGAGATGACGTCCGAGACCACGGCGTGATGAGATGACGTCCGAGACCACGGCGTGATGAGATGACGTCCGAGACCACGGCGTGATGAGATGACGTCGCCAGTTGCCTCGCTCACGACCTTTCAGCCTCAGAAAATCATTACAATTATCCTATTCATTTAGTAGCACGTCATTATCAAGTTTGATGGCGCAACTTCTGAAGAGTTTGTAATCAAGAGTGGAGTTAAGCAAGGTTGTGTACTAGCTCCCACCCTCTTTGGAATATACTTTTAACTTCTACTGAAATATGCCTTTCGTGATCAGGATGGTGGTATATACATTCACTCACGCTCAGATGGCGGCCTCTACAATGCTCAGAAATTGAAGGCCAGGACCAAAATTAGGAGGATACTGATCAGAGAGTTGCTTTTTGCAGATGATGCTGCAGTTACGACCCACTCTGAGGAAGAATTACAATGTCTACTATCTGCATTCTCCAATGCTTGTTCTGAATTTGGTCTAACAATTAGCAAAAAGAAGACACAGATTATGTCACAAGGTGCACATGGGGTACGATCAATCTTTATTGACGACGCCGAACTAGAGATGGTTGACCATTTTGCATATCTAGGATCAGTGGTAAATAGCAAATTATCCCTAGATCAGGAAATCAACATCCGGATTGGTAAGGCAGCAACAACAATGAACAGGTTAAGAAAAAGAGTCTGGGAGAACAGGAAGCTTACTGCCAAAACAAAAGTCCTTGTCTATCAAGCATGTGACCTTAGTACTATTATTTATGGCAATGAAACCTGGACAACTTACTCACACCAGGAGAAACGTTTAAACAGCTTTCATATGCGATGTCTGCGAAGAATTCTTGGTATTAAGTGGCAAGACAAAATCACAAATACTGAAGTATTTCAAAGATCAGGTTGTGTGATGGTTTATTCCATGCTCAGTCTTCGTAGACTTAGATGGATAGGACATCTTAGGAGGATGGATGATGGTAGAATACCAAAGGACATCTTTTTGGTGAATTACAGATGGGTAAGAGATCTCAGGATCGGCCTCTACTACGATACAAAGATGTGTGTAAGCGGGACATGATTGATACAGGCATTGATAATGCACATTGGGAGCAAGTCGCCGCTGAACGTGTTGCATGGAGGGCAACTATCAGAAATGGAATAAAGTCAAAGGAGAAAATTATTGCAGATAAGTCACACACCGAGCGTGTGAAACGTAAGATGGTGCATGATGGTGGAAATGACCACGTGTTCACATGTGAACGAACATTAACAGCGCGAATTGGCCTTATCATTCACATTCGCTACCGCTATGGGTAAAAGTTATTATGCCTTTTTGAAGCACAAACTATCGTCTGTCAAGACGGCAAGGTGCCAATGTAATAATAAATAATAATAATAATAATAATAATAATAATAATAATAATAATAATAATAATAATAATAATAATAATAATAATCCCCGCTGGGGACTGAACCAGAACCAATCTGGATATGCAAACGCACTAGCAACTGTGTCACATGGTTCCATTCAAGAGTACAGTCTGTATATAGCACTTCTGTCTGGAGGTCGGGTACTTACAGAAGCCATGGCGAACACCCGATCGGAACCTTTGTCATCTCGACTGGAAGAGGACAAGAAGCCTGGCGGGTTGAGAGATGTGTATCTGGGCAGGTCTTTCACGTCGTAGGTCCCTGGTCCTGGGGTGTCCTGGGGGGAGAGGGCGTGCAGGTTAGCTGTAGGTCTGACTCTGTGTGTGTGTGTGTGTGTGTGTGTTTGTGTGTGTTTGTGTGTGTGTGAATGGAGGTCCTTCACATCGTAGCTCCCTGGGCCTGGGGTGGCCTGGGGGGGGGGGGGGGGGGGGGGGGGGAGGGGCGTGCAGGTTAGTTGTAGGTCTCACCGTGTCTGTGTGTGTATGGGTGTGGGGGGGGGGGGGTGAGGGGTAAGGGGGTGGGGTGTCATGTAAGTGACAGGTGTGTGATTGTGTGTGTGTGTAATTGTGTGTGTGCATGTGTGTGTATGTGTGTCATGTAAGTGGCAGTTTGTGTGTATTGTAAGTGACAGCTTGTTGGTCTGTTATCCTGTGCCAATATGTGTGTTATATTTCAGCTTGAAGGATTTAACTTGTGTCAGTATATATTGTATGACTTCTGACGTAGACACAAAATAAGTTGGAGCTAATATGCCAGGCAAAATCTGGGGAATCTATTGTTTGAGTCTTCATTGTTTTCATATATAACGTGTCAATTGGAGAGCCCAGATGTAACACGACTCCACAATACAGTACAGCAACTACTGAATGCTGTGCTCTGGTTAACAGGCAACAAGATGAACTATGGCAAATGGCCCGGTGCTGGATGGTCAAATATTACAGCAATCATCATCAAGTGTCTTGTCGACTGGCTTGGGCGATCATGTTTCTCCACAAATTAAGATCTCCGACGGCATGGATCAGTGTGTGCGTTGAGTCCATCCCGTGCCATGAAACAAGACTATAATTTTCTTACACTGTCGCCCTTATCCTCTCATTCCACAAATCTTTCCTGTTGTCACAACATGTTACATTGTTTCTGAACATGATGTGGCCACAAATTAAGATCTCCGACGGCATGGATCAGTGTGTGCGTTGAGTCCATCCCGTGCCATGAAAGAAGACTATAATTTTCTGACACTGTCGCCCTCTACCTCTCATTCCACAAATCTTTCCTGTTGTCACAACATGTTACATGTTTTCTTATCATGATGTGGCCACAAATTAAGATCTCCGACGGCATGGATCAGTGTGTGCGTTGAGTCCATCCCGTGCCATGAAAGAAGACTATAATTTTCTGACACTGTCGCCCTCTACCTCTCATTCCACAAATCTTTCCTGTTGTCACAACATGTTACATGTTTTTCTTATCATGATGTGGCCACAAATTAAGATCTCCGACGGCATGGATCAGTGTGTGCGTTGAGTCCATCCCGTGCCATGAAAGAAGACTATAATTTTCTGACACTGTCGCCCTCTACCTCTCATTCCACAAATATTTCCTGTTGTACACAACATGTACATTGTTTCTTATCATGATGTGGCCACAATTAAGATCTCCGACGGCATGGATCAGTGTGGTGCGTTGAGTCCATCCGTGCCATGATAACAAGACTATAATTTTCTGACACTGTCGCCCTCTACCTCTCATTCACAAATCTTTCCTGTTGTCACAACATGTTTACAATTGTTTCGTATCATGATGTGGCCACAAATTAAGATCGCCGACGGCATGGATCAGTGTGTGCGTTGAGTCCATCCCGTGCCATGAAACAAGACTATAATTTTTCTGACACTGTCGCCCTCTACCTCATCATTCCACAAATCTTTCCTGTTGTCACAACATGTTACATTGTTTCTTATCATGATGTGGCCACAAATTAAGATCTCCGACGGCATGGATCAGTGTGTGCGTTGAGTCCATCCCGTGCCATGAAACAAGACTATAATTTTCTGACACTGTCGCCCTCTACCTCTCATTCCACAAATCTTTCCTGTTGTCACAACATGTTACATTGTTTCTTATCATGATGTGGCCACAAATTAAGATCTCCGACGGCATGGATCAGTGTGTGCGTTGAGTCCATCCCGTGCCATGAAACAAGACTATAATTTTCTGACACTGTCGCCCTCTACCTCTCATTCCACAAATCTTTCCTGTTGTCACAACATGTTACATGTTTTCTTATCATGATGTGGCCACAAATTAAGATCTCCGACGGCATGGATCAGTGTGTGCGTTGAGTCCATCCCGTGCCATGAAACAAGACTATAATTTTCTGACACTGTCGCTCTCTACCTCTCATTCCACAAATCTTTCCTGTTGTCACAACATGTTACATTGTTTCTTATCATGATGTGGCCACAAATTAAGATCTCCGACGGCATGGATCAGTGTGTGCGTTGAGTCCATCCCGTGCCATGAAAACAAGACTATAATTTTCTGACACTGTCGCCCTCTACCTCTCATTCCACAAATCTTTCCTGTTGTCACAACATGTTACATTGTTTCTTATCATGATGTGGCCACAAATTAAGATCTCCGACGGCATGGATCAGTGTGTGCGTTGAGTCCATCCCGTGCCATGAAACAAGACTATAATTTTCTGACACTGTCGCCCTTTATCTCTCATTCCACAAATCTTTCCTGTTGTCACAACATGTTACATTGTTTCTTATCATGATGTGGCCACAAATTAAGATCTCCGACGGCATGGATCAGTGTGTGCGTTGAGTCCATCCCGTGCCATGAAACAAGACTATAATTTTCTGACACTGTCGCCCTCTACCTCTCATTCCACAAATCTTTCCTGTTGTCACAACATGTTACATGTTTTCTTATCATGATGTGGCCACAAATTAAGATCTCCGACGGCATGGATCAGTGTGTGCGTTGAGTCCATCCCGTGCCATGAAACAAGACTATAATTTTCTGACACTGTCGCCCTCTACCTCTCATTCCACAAATCTTTCCTGTTGTCACAACATGTTACATTGTTTCTTATCATGATGTGGCACAAATTACGATCTCGACGGCATGGATCAGGGGGTGCGTTGAGTCCATCCCGTGCCATGAAAGAAGACTATAATTTCTGACACTGTCGCCCTCTACCTCTCATTCCACAAATCTTTCCTGTTGTCACAACATGTTACATGTTTTCTTATCATGATGTGGCCACAAATTAAGATCTCCGACGGCATGATCAGTGTGTGCGTTGAGTCCATCCCGTGCCATGAAAGAAGACTATAATTTTCTGACACTGTCGCCCTCTACCTCTCATTCCACAAATCTTTCCCTGTTGTCACAACATGTTAACATGTTTTCCTTATCATGATGTGGCCACAAATTAAGATCTCCGACGGCATGGATCAGTGTGTGCGTTGAGTCCATCCCGTGCCATGAAAGAAGACTATATTTTCTGACACTGTCGCCCTCTACCTCTCATTCCACAAATCTTTCCTGTTGTCAACAACATGTTACATTGTTTCTTATCATGATGTGGCCACAAATTAAGATCTCCGACGGCATGGATCAGTGTGTGCGTTGAGTCCATCCCGTGCCATGAAACAGACTATAATTTTCTGACACTGTCGCCCTCTACCTCTCATTCCACAAATCTTTCCTGTTGTCACAACATGTTACATGTTTTCTTATCATGATGTGGCCACAAATTAAGATCTCCGACGGCATGGATCAGTGTGTGCGTTGAGTCCATCCCGTGCAATGAAACAAGACTATAATTTTTCTGACACTGTCGCTCTCTACCTCTCATTCCACAAATCTTTCCTGTTGTCACAACATGTTACATTGTTTCTTATCATGATGTGGCCACAAATTAAGATCTCCGACGGCATGGATCAGTGTGTGCGTTGAGTCCATCCCGTGCCATGAAACAAGACTATAATTTTCTGACACTGTCGCCCTCTACCTCTCATTCCACAAATCTTTCCTGTTGTCACAACATGTTACATTGTTTCTTATCATGATGTGGCCACAATTAAGATCTCCGACGGCATGGATCAGTGTGTGCGTTGAGTCCATCCCGTGCCATGAAACAAGACTATAATTTTCTGACACTGTCGCCCTTTATCTCTCATTCCACAAATCTTTCCTGTTGTCACAACATGTTACATTGTTTCTTATCATGATGTGGCCACAAATTAAGATCTCCGACGGCATGGAATCAGTGTGTGCGTTGAGTCCAATCCCGTGCCATGAAAACAGACTATAATTTTCTGACACTGTCGCCCTCTACCTCTCATTCCACAAATCTGTCCTGTTGTCACAACATGTTACATTGTTTCTTATCATGATGTGGCCAACAATTAAGATCTCCGACGGCAATGGATCAGTGTGTGCGTTGAGTCCATCCCGTGCCATGAAACAAGACTATATATTTCTGACACTGTCGCCCTCTACCTCTCATTCCACAAATCTTTCCTGTTGTCACAACATGTTACATGTTTTCTTATCATGATGTGGCCACAAATTAGATCTCCGACGGCATGGATCAGTGTGTGCGTTGAGTCCATCCCGTGCCATGAAAGAAGAACTATAATTTTCTGACACTGTCGCTCCTCTAACCTCTCATTCCACAAATCTTTCCTGTTGTCACAACATGTTACATGTTTCTTATCATGATGTGGCCACAAATTAAGATCTCCGACGGCATGGATCAGTGTGTGCGTTGAGTCCATCCCGTGCCATGAAAAGAAGACTATAATTTTCTGACACTGTCGCCCTCTACCTCTCATTCCACAAATCTTTCCTGTTGTCACAACATGTACATGTTTTCTTATCATGATGTGGCCACAAATTAAGATCTCCGACGGCATGGATCAGTGTGTGCGTTGAGTCCATCCGTGCCATGAAACAAGACTATCATTTTCTGGACACTGTCGCCCTCTACCTCTCATTCCCAAATCTTTCCTGTTGTCCACAACATGTTACATGTTTTCTTATCATGATGTGGCCACAAATTAAGATCTCCGACGGCATGGATCAGTGTGTGCGTTGAGTCATCCCGTGCCATGAAAGAAGACTATAATTTCTGACACTGTCGCCCTCTACTCTCATCCACAAATCTTTCCTGTTGTCACAACATGTTACATTGTTTCTTATCATGATGTGGCCCACAATTAGATCTCCGACGGCATTGGATCGTGTGTGCGTTGAGTCCATCCCGTGCCATGAAACAAGACTATAATTTTCTGACACTGTCGCCCTCTACCTCTCATTCACAAATCTTTCCTGTTGTCACACCATGTTACATGTTTTCTTATCAGAATGTGGCCACAAATTAAGATCTCCGACGGCATGGATCAGCTGGTGCGTTGAGTCCATCCCGTTGCCAGAAAGAAGACTATAATTTTCTGACACTGTCGCCCTCTACCTCTCATTCCACAAATCGTTCCTGTTTGTCACAACATGTTACACATGTTTCTTATCATGATGTGGCCACAAATTAAGATCTCCGACGGCATGGATCAGTGTGTGCGTTGAGTCATCCCGTGCCATGAAACAAGACTATAATTTTCTGACACTGTAGCCCTCATACCTCTCATTCCACAAATCTTTCCTGTTGTCACAACATGTTACATTGTTTCTTATCATGATGTGGCCACACAATTAAGATCTCCGACGGCATGGATCAGTGTGTGCGTTGAGTCCATCCCGTGCCATGAAACAAGACTACTAATTTTCTGACACTGTCGCCCTCTACCTCTCATTCCACAAAATCTTTTCCTGTTGTCACAACATGTTACATGTTTTCTTATCATGATGTGGCCACAAATTAAGATCTCCGACGGCATGGATACAGTGTGTGCGTGAGTCCATCCACGTGCCATGAAACAAGACCTATAATTTTCTTACAACTGTCGCCCTCTACCTCTCATATCCACAAATCTTTCCTGTTGTCACAACATGTTACATTGTTTCTTATCATGATGTGGCCACAAATTAAGATCTCCGACGGCATGGATCAGTGTGTGCGTTTGAGTCCATCCCGTGCCATGAAACAAGACTATAATTTTCTGTACACTGTCGCCCTCTTACCTCTCATTCCACAAATCTTTCCTGTTGTCTAACAACATGTTACATTGTTTCTTATCATGATGTGGCCAACAAATTAAGATCTCCGACGGCATGGATCAGGTGTGCGTTGAGTCCATCCCGTGCCATGAAACAAGACTATAATTTTCTGACACTGTCGCCCTCTACCTCTTCTATTCCACAAATCTTTCCTGTTGTCACAACATGTTACATGTTTTTCTTATCATGACTGTGGCCACAAATTAGATCTCCGACGGCATGGATCAGTGTGTGCGTTGAGTCCATCCCGTGCCATGAAACACAGACTATAATTTTTGACACTGTCCGCCCTCTACCTCTCATTCCACAAATCTTTCCTGTTGTCACAACATGTTACATTGTTTCTTATCATGATGTGGCCACAAATTAAGATCTCCGACGGCATGGATCAGTGTGTGCGTTGAGTCCATCCCGTGCCATGAAACAAGACTATAATTTTCTGACACTGTCGCCCTCTACCTCTCATTCCACAAATCTTTCCTGTTGTCACAACATGTTACATGTTTTCTTACTGTCTCTTATACACATCTATCATGATGTGGCCACAAATTAAGATCTCCGACGGCATGGATCAGTGTGTGCGTTGAGTCATCATCCGTGCCATGAAACAAGACTATAATTTTCTTACACTGTCGCCCTCTACTCTCATTCCACAAATCTTTCCTGTTGTCACAACATGTTACATGTTTTCTTATCATGATGTGGCCACAAATTAAGATCTCCGACGGCATGGATCAGTGTGTGCGTTGAGTCCATCCCGTGCCATGAAACAAGACTATAATTTCTGACACTGTCGCCTCTCTACCTCTCATTCCACAAATCTTTCCTGTTGTCACAACATGTTACATTGTTTTCTTATCATGATGTGGCCACAAATTAAGATCTCCGACGGCATGGATCAGTGTGTGCGTTGAGTCCATCCCGTGCCATGAAACAAGACTATAATTTTCTGACACTGTCGCCCTCTACCTCTCATTCCACAAATCTTTCCTGTTGTCACAACATGTTACATTGTTTCTGAACATGATGTGGCCAAGCATTCAGACTGTTTGTTTTCTTCTGTTTGTGATAAGTTGTCTTTGCGACTTAGCCTTCCACAAAATGTCCAGCTTGCTCATGCTGGCAGGTTGTCACATTGCTTGCTCATGCTGGCAGGTTGTCACATTGCTTGCTCATGCTGGCAGGTTGTCACATTGCTTGCTCATGCTGGCAGGTTTCACATTGCTTGTCATGCATGGCAGGTTGTCCGCATTGCTTGCTCATGTGCAGTGTCACATTGCTGTGTCAGTGGCAGGTTGTCCACATGCTTGCTCATGCTGGCAGGTTGTCACATTGCTTGCTCATGCTGGCAGGTTGTCACATTGCTTGCTCATGCTGGCAGGTTGTCACATTGCTTGCTCATGCTGGCAGGTTGTCACATTGCTTGCTCATGCTGGCAGGTTGTCACATTGCTTGCTCATGCTGGCAGGTTGTCACATGCTTGCTCATTGCTGGCAGGTTGTCACATTGCTTGCTCATGCTGGCAGTTGTCACATGCTTGCTCATGCTGGCAGGTTGTCACATTGCTTGCTCATGCTGGCAGGTTGTCACATTGCTTGCTCATGCTGGAAGGTTGTCACATTGCTTGCTCATGCTGGCAGGTGTCACATTGCTTGCTCATGCTGGCAGGTCTGTCACATTGCTTGATCATGCTGGCAGGTTGTCACATTGCTTGCTACATGCTGGTCAGGTGTCACATTGCTTTGCTCATGCTGGAGGTTGTCACATTGCTTGCTCATGCTGGCAGGTTGTCACATTGCTTGCTCATGCTGGCAGGTTCGTTCACATTGCTTGCTCATGCTGGCAGGTTGTCACATTGCTTGCTCATGACTGGCAGGTTGTCACATTGCTTGCTTCATGCTGGCAGGTTCGATCACATTGCTTGCTCATGCTGGCAGGGTTGTCACATTGCTTGCTCATGCTGGCAGGTTGGTCACATTGCTTGCTCATGCTTGCAGGTTGTCACATTGCTTGCTCATGCTGGCAGGTTGTCACATTGCTGCTCATGCTGGCAGGTTGTGTCACATCTGCTTGCTCATGCGAAGGTGTCACATTGCTTGCTCATGCTGTGCAGGTTGTCACATTGCTTGCTCATGCTGGCAGGTTGCTCACATTGCTTGCTTCATGCTTGGCAGGTTGTCACATTGCTTGCTCATGCTGGCAGGTTGTCACATTGCTTGCTCATGCTGGCAGGTTGTCACATTGCTTGCTCATGCTGGCAGGTTGTCACATTGCTGTGCTCATGCTGGCAGGTTGTCACATGCTTGTCTCATGCTGGCAGGTTGTCACATTCGCTCTGCTCATGCTGGCAGGTTTGTGTCACATTGCTTGCTCATGCTGGCAGGTTGTCACATTGCTTGCTCATGCTGGCAGGTGTTTGTCACATTGCTTGCTCATGCTGGCAGGTTGTCACATTGCTTGCTCATGCTGGCAGGTTGTCACATTGCTTGCTCATGCTGGCAGGTTGTCACATTGCTTGCTCATGCTGGCAGGTTGTCACATTGCTTGCTCATGCTGGCAGGTTGTCACATTGCTTGCTCATGCTGGCAGGTTGTCACATTGCTTGCTCATGCTGGCAGGTTGTCACATTGCTTGCTCATGCTGGCAGGTTGTCACATTGCTCTATGGCGGTGCACATGCTGTCACGGCAGGTTGTCACATTGCTTGCTCATGCTGGCAGGTTGTCACATTGCTTGCTCATGCTGGCAGGTTGTCACATTGCTTGCTCATGCTGGCAGGTTGTCACATTGCTTGCTCATGCTGGCAGGTTGTCACATTGCTTGCTCATGCTGGCAGGTTGTCACATTGCTTGCTCATGCTGGCAGGTTGTCACATTGCTTGCTCATGCTGGCAGGTTGTCACATTGCTTGCTCATGCTGGCAGGTTGTCACATTGCTTGCTCATGCTGGAGGTGTCACATTGCTTGCTCATGCTGGCAGGTTGTCACATGGCTTGCTCATGCTGGCAGGTTGTCACATGCTTGCTCATGCTGGCAGGTTGTCACATTGCTTGCTCATAAGAGGCTGGCAGGTTGTCACATTGCTTGCTCATGCTGGTGCAGGGTTGTCAACATTGCTTTCTCATAAGCTGGCAGGTTGTCAAACATTTCAGTAGCTCATACGCTGGCAGGTTGTACATTGCTTGCTCATGCTGGCAGGTTGTCACATTGCTGCTCATGCTGGCAGGTGTCACATTGCTTGTCATGCTGGCAGGTTTTCACATGCTTGCTCATGCTGGCAGGTTGTCACATTGCTTGCTCATGCTGGCAGGTTGTCACATTGCTTGCTCTATGCTGGCAGGTTGTCACATTGCTTGCTCATGCTGGACAGAGTGTCACATTGCTTGCAGCATGCTGGCAGGTTGTCCATTGCTGTGCTCATAAGCATGAGGTGATCACATCTGCTGCTCATGCTGGCAGGTTGTCACATGCTTGCTCATGCTGGCAGGTTGTCACATTGCTTGCTCATGCTGGCAGGTTGTCACATTGCTGCTCATGTGGCAGGTTGTCACATTGCTTGCTCATGCTGGCAGGTTGTCACATTGCTTGCTCATGCTGGCAGGTTGTCACATGCTGCTCATGCTGGCAGTGTCACTGCTGCTCAGCTGGCAGGTTGTCACATGCTTGCTCATGCTGGCAGGTTGTCACATTGCTTGCCATGCTGGCAGGTTGTCACATTGCTTGCTCAGCGGCAGGTTGTCACATTGCTTGTCATGCTGGCAGGTTGTCACATGCTTGTCATGCTGGCAGTCACATTGCTTGCTCATGCTGGCAGGTTGTCACATGCTGCCATGCTGGCAGGTTGTCACATTGCTTGCTCATGCTGGCAGGTTGTCACATTGCTTGCTCATGCTGGCAGGTTGTCACATTGCTTGCTCATGCTGGCAGGTTGTCACAGCTTGCTCATGCTGGCAGTTGTCATTGCTGTCATGCGGAGGTTGTCACATTGCTTGCTCATGCTGGCAGGTTGTCACATTGCTTGCTCATGCTGGCAGGTTGTCACATTGCTTGCTCATGCTGGCAGGTTGTCACATTGCTTGCCTCATGCTGGCAGGTTGTCACATTGCTTGCTCATGCTGGCAGGTTGTCACATTGCTTGCTCATGCTGGCGGTGTCACATTGCTTGCTCATGCTGGAGGTTGTCACATGCTTGCTCATGCGGCAGGGTGTCACATGCTTGCTCATGCTGGCAGGTTGTCACATTGCTTGCTCATGCTGGCAGGTTGTCACATTGCTTGCTCATGCTGGCAGGTTGTCACATTGCTTGCTCATGCTGGCAGGTTGTCACATTGCTTGCTCATGCTGGCAGGTTGTCACATTGCTTGCTCATGCTGGCAGGTTGTCACATTGCTTGCTCATGCTGGCAGGTTGTCACATTGCTTGCTCATGCTGGCAGGTTGTCACCATTGCTTGCTCATGCTGGCAGGTTGTCACATTGCTGCTCATGCTGGCAGGTTGTCACATTGCTTGCTCATGCTGGCAGGTTGTCACATTGCTTGCTCATGCTGGCGGTTGTCACATTGCTTGCTCATGCTGGCAGGTTGTCACATTGCTTGCTCATGCTGGCAGGTTGTCACATTGCTTGCTCATGCTGGGCAAGGTTGTCACATGCTTGTCATGCTGGCGGTTGCACATGCTTGCTCATGCGGGCAGGTTGTCACATTGCTTGCTCATGCTGGCAGGGTGTCACATTGCCTGCTCATGCTGGCAGGTTGTCACATTGCTTGCTCATGCTGGCAGGTTGTCACATTGCTTGCTCATGCTGGCAGGTTGTCACATTGCTTGCTCATGCTGGCAGGTTGTCACATTGCTTGCTCATGCTGGCAGGTTGTCACATTGCTTGCTCATGCTGGCAGGTTGTCACATTGCTTGCTCATGCTGGCAGGTTGTCACATTGCTGCTCATGCTGGCAGGTTGGTCACATTGCTGCTCATGTGGCAGGTTGTCACATTGCTTGCTCATGCTGGCAGGTTGTCACATTGCTTGCTCATGCTGGCAGGTTGTCACATTGCTGCTCATGCTGGCAGGGTGTCACATTGCTTGCTCATGCTGGCAGGTTGTCACATTGCTTGCTCATGCTGCAGGTTGTCACATTGCTTGCTCATGCTGGCAGGTTGTCACATTGCTTGCTCATGCTGGCAGTTGTCACATTGCTTGCTCATGTGGCAGGTTGTCACATTGCTGCTCATGCTGGCAGGTTGTCACATTGCTTGCTCATGCTGGCAGGTTGTCACATTGCTTGCTCATGCTGGCAGGTTGTCACATGCTTGCTCATGCTGGCAGGTTGTCACATTGCTTGCTCATAGCTGGCAGGTTGTCACATGCTGCTCATGCTGGCAGGTCACATCTCATGCTGGCAGGGTCACATTGCTGCTCATGCTGGCAGGTTGTCACATGCTTGCTCATGCTGGCAGTTGTCACATTGCTTGCTCATGCTGGCAGGTTGTCACATTGCTTGCTCATGCTGGCAGGTGTCACATTGCTTGCTCATGCTGGCAGGTTGTCACATTGCTTGCTCATGCTGGCAGGTGTCACATTGCTTGCTCATGCTGGCAGGTTGTCACATTGCTTGCTCATGCTGGCAGGTTGTCACATTGCTTGCTCATGCTGGCAGGTTGTCACATTGCTTGCTCATGCTGGCAGGTTGTCCACATTGCTTGTCATGCTGGCAGGTTGTCACATTGCTTGCTCATGCTGGCAGGTTGTCACATTGCTTGCTCATGCTGGCAGGTTGTCACATTGCTTGCTCATGCTGGCAGGTTGTCACATTGCTTGCTCATGCTGGCAGGTTGTCACATTGCTTGCTCATGCTGGCAGGTTGTCACATTGCTTGCTCATGCTGGCAGGTTGTCACATTGCTTGCTCATGCTGGCAGGTTGTCACATTGCTTGCTCATGCTGGCAGGTTGTCACATTGCTTGCTCATGCTGGCAGGTTGTCACATTGCTTGCTCATGCTGGCAGGTTGTCACATGCTTGCTCATGCTGGCAGGTTGTCACATTGCTTGCTCATGCTGGCAGGTTGTCACATTGCTTGCTCATGCTGGCAGGTTGTCACATTGCTTGCTCATGCTGGCAGGTTGTCACATTGCTTGCTCATGCTGGCAGGTTGTCACATTGCTTGCTCATGCTGGCAGGTGTCACATTGCTTGCTCATGCTGGCAGGTTGTCACATTGCTTGCTCATGCTGGCAGTTGTCCAATTGCTTGCTCATGCTGGCAGGTTGTCACATTGCTTGCTCATGCTGGCAGGTTGTCACATTGCTTGATCATGCTGGCAGGTTGTCACATTGCTGCTCATGCTGGCAGGTTGTCACATTGCTTGCTCATGCTGGCAGGTTGTCACATTGCTTGCTCATGCTGGCAGGTTGTCACATTGCTTGCTCATGATGGCAGGTTGTCACATTGCTTGCTCATGCTGGGCAGGTTGTCACATGCTTGCTCATGCTGGCAGGTTGTCACATTGCTTGCTCATGCTGGCAGGTTGTCACATTGCTTGCTCATGCTGGCAGGTTGTCACATGCTTGCTCATGCTGGCAGGTTGTCACATTGCTTGCTCATGCTGGCAGGTTGTCACATTGCTGCTCATGCTGGCAGGTTGTCACATTGCTTGCTCATGCTGGCAGGTTGTCACATTGCTTGCTCATGCTGGCAGGTTGTCACATGCTGCTCATGCTGGCAGGTTGTCACATTGCTGCTCATGCTGGCAGGTTGTCACATTGCTTGGCTCATGCTGGCAGGTTGTCACATTGCTTGCTCATGCTGGCAGGTTGTACATTGCTGCTCATGCTGGCAGGTTGTCACATTGCTTGCTCATGCTGGCAGGTTGTCACATTGCTTGCTCATGCTGGCAGGTTGGTCCACATTGCTTGCTCATGCTGCAGGTTGTCACATTGCTGCTCATGCTGGCAGGTTGTCACATGCTTGCTCATGCTGGCAGGTTGTCACATGCTTGCTCATGCTGGCAGGTTGTCCACATTGCTGCTCAGCTGCAGGTTGTCACATTGCTTGCTCATGCTGGCAGGTTGTCACATTGCTTGCTCATGCTGGCAGGTTGTCACATTGCTTGCTCATGCTGGCAGGTTGTCACATTGCTTGCTCATGCTGGCAGGTTGTCACATTGCTTGCTCATGCTGGCAGGTTGTCACATTGCTTGCTCATGCTGGCATGTTGTCACATTGCTTGCTCATGCTGGCAGGTTGTCAATTGCTTGCTCATGCTGGCAGGTTGTCACATTGCTTGCTCATGCTGGCAGGTTGTCACATTGCTGCTCATGCTGGCAGTTGTCACATGCTTGCTCATGCTGGCGGTTGTCACATTGCTTGCTCATGCTGGCAGGTTGTCACATTGCTTGCTCATGCTGGCAGGTTGTCACATTGCTTGCTCATGCTGGCATGGTTGTCACATTGCTTGCTCATGCGGGCAGGTGTCACATTGCTTGCTCATGCTGCAGGTTGTCACATTGCTTGCTCATGCTGGCAGGTTGTCACATTGCTTGCTCATGCTGGCAGGTTGTCACATTGCTTGCTCATGCTGGCAGGTTGTCACATTGCTTGCTCATGCTGGCAGGTGTCACATTGCTTGCTCATGCTGGCAGGTTGTCACATTGCTTGCTCATGCTGCAGGTTGTCACATTGCTTGATCATGCTGGCAGGTGTGTCACATTGCTTGTCATGCTGGCTGGTTGTCACATTGCTTGCTCATGCTGGCAGGTTGTCACATTGCTTGCTCATGCTGGCAGGTTGTCACATTGCTTGCTCATGCTGGCAGGTTGTCACATTGCTTGCTCATGCTGGCTGGTTGTCACATTGCTTGCTCATGCTGGCAGGTTGTCACATTGCTGCTCATGCTGGCAGGTTGTCACATTGCTGCTCATGCTGGCTGGTTGTTCACATTGCTGCTCATGCTGGCTGGTTGTCACATTGCTTGCTCATGCTGCAGGTTGTCACATTGCTTGCTCATGCTGGCAGGTTGTCACATTGCTTGCTCATGCTGGCAGGTTGTCACATTGCTTGCTCATGCTGGCAGGTTGTCACATTGCTTGCTCATGCTGGCAGGTTGTCACATTGCTTGCTCATGCTGGCAGGTTGTCACATTGCTTGCTCATGCTGGCAGGTTGTCACATTGCTTGCTCATGCTGGCAGGTTGTCACATTGCTTGCTCATGTGGCAGGTTGTCACATGCTTGCTCATGCTGGCAGTTTGTCAACATTGCTTGCCTCATGCTGGCAGGTTGTCAACATTGCTTGCTCATGCTGGCAGGTTGTCACATTGCTTGCTCATGCTGGCAGGTTGTCACATTGCTTGCTCATGCTGGCAGGTTGTCACATTGCTTGCTCATGCTGGCAGGTTGTCACATTGCTTGCTCATGCTGGCAGGTTGTCACATTGCTTGCTCATGCTGGCAGGTTGTCACATGCTTGCTCATGCTTGGCAGGTTGTCACATTGCTTGCTCATGCTGGCAGGTTGTCACATTGCTTGCTCATGCTGGCAGGTGTCACATTGCTCTTGCTCATGCTGGCAGGTTGTCACATTGCTTGCTCATGCTGGCAGGTTGTCACATTGCTTGCTCATGCTGGCAGGTTGTCACATTGCTTGCTCATGCTGGCAGGTTGTCACATTGCTTGCTCATGCTGGCAGGTTGTCACATTGCTTGCTCATGCTGGCTGTCCAATGAATATTTGGCATTCTTCTATAAAAGCGCATTTCCATGACATGAATAAGCTATGAGAACTGCAATCAATTATCAACTGTAAGAATCAGCGTTGTGAGGAGACAGGATCGCCAGCGCCAGGAAACAAGGACAAGTTGTGATGTAGCATAGATCGTTGTGAGGAGACACGATAGCCAGTGCCAGGAAACAAGGACAAGTTGTGATGTAGCATAGATCCTTGTGAGGAGACAGGATCGCCAGCGCCAGGAAACAAGGACAAGTTGTGATGTAGCATAGATCGTTGTGAGGAGACACGATCACCAGTGCCAGGAAACAAGGACAAGTTGTGATGTAGCATAGATCGTTGTGAGGAGACACGATCACCAGTGCCAGGAAACAAGGACAAGTTGTGATGTAGCATAGATCGTTGTGAGGAGACACGATCACCAGTGCCAGGAAACAAGGACAAGTTGTGATGTAACATAGATCGTTGTGAGGAGACACGATCACCAGTGCCAGGAAACAAGGACAAGTTGTGATGTAGCATAGATCGTTGTGAGGAGACACGATCACCAGTGCCAGGAAACAAGGTCAAGTTGTGATGTAGCATAGATCGTTATGAGGAGACACGATCACCAGTGCCAGGAAACAAGGACAAGTTGTGTTGTAACATAGATCGTTGTGAGGAGACACGATAGCCAGTGCCAGGAAACAAGGACAAGTTGTGATGTAGCATAGATCGTTGTGAGGAGACACGATCACCAGTGCCAGGAAACAAGGACAAGTTGTGATGTAGCATAGATCGTTATGAGGAGACACGATCACCAGTGCCAGGAAACAAGGACAAGTTGTGATGTAGCATAGATCGTTGTGAGGAGACACGATCACCAGTGCCAGGAAACAAGGTCAAGTTGTGATGTAGCATAGATCGTTATGAGGAGACACGATCACCAGTGCCAGGAAACAAGGACAAGTTGTGTTGTAACATAGATCGTTGTGAGGAGACACGATCACCAGTGCCAGGAAACAAGGACAAGTTGTGATGTAACATAGATCGGTGTGAGGAGACACGATCACCAGTGACAGGAAACAAGGACACGTTGTGATGTAGCATAGATCGGTGTAAGGAGACACGATCACCAGTGCCAGGAAACAAGGACAAGTTGTGATGTAACATAGATCGTTGTGAGGAGACAGGATCACCAGTGCCAGGAAACAAGGACAAGTTGTGATGTAACATAGATCGTTGTGAGGAGACAGGATCACCAGTGCCAGGAAACAAGGACAAGTTGTGATGTAGCATAGATCGTTGTGAGGAGACACGATCACCAGTGCCAGGAAACAAGGACAAGTTGTGATGTAACATAGATCGTTGTGAGGAGACACGATCACCAGTGCCAGGAAACAAGGACAAGTTGTGATGTAACATAGATCGTTGTGAGGATACAGGATCACCAGTGACAAGGAAACAAGGACAAGTTGTGTTGTAACATAGATCATTGTGAGGAGACACGATAGCCAGTGCCAGGAAACAAGGACAAGTTGTGATGTAACATAGATCGTTGTGAGGAGACACGATCACCAGCGCCAGGAAACAAGGACAAGTTGTGATGTAGCATAGATCGGTGTGAGGAGACACGATAGCCAGTGCCAGGAAACAAGGACAAGTTGTGATGTAACATAGATCGTTGTGAGGAGACACGATCACCAGTGCCAGGAAACAAGGACAAGTTGTGATGTAGCATAGATCGTTGTGAGGAGACACGATCATCAGTGACAGGAAACAAGGACAAGTTGTGATGTAACATAGATCGTTGTGAGGAGACACGATCACCAGTGCCAGGAAACAAGGACAAGTTGTGTTGTAACATAGATCGTTGTGAGGAGACAGGATCACCAGTGCCAGGAAACAAGGACAAGTTGTGTTGTAACATAGATCGGTGTGAGGAGACACGATCACCAGTGCCAGGAAACAAGGACAAGTTGTGTTGTAACATAGATCGGTGTGAGGAGACACGATCACCAGTGCCAGGAAACAAGGACAAGTTGTGTTGTAACATAGATCGGTGTGAGGAGACACGATCACCAGTGCCAGGAAACAAGGAAAAGTTGTGTTGTATCATAGATCGTTGTGAGGAGACAGGATCACCAGTGCCAAGAAACAAGGACAAGTTGTGTTGTAACATAGATCGTTGTGAGGAGACAGGATCACCAGTGCCAGGAAACAAGGACAAGTTGTGTTGTAACATAGATCGGTGTGAGGAGACACGATAGCCAGTGCCAGGAAACAAGGACAAGTTGTGATGTAACATAGATCGTTGTGAGGAGACACGATAGCCAGTGCCAGGAAACAAGGACAAGTTGTGATGTAACATAGATCGTTGTGAGGAGAAACGATCACCAGTGCCAGGAAACAAGGACAAGTTGTGATGTAACATAGATCGTTGTGAGGAGACACGATCACCAGTGCCAGGAAACAAGGACAAGTTGTGATGTAACATAGATCGGTGTGAGGAGACACGATCACCAGTGCCAGGAAACAAGGACAAGTTGTGTTGTAACACAGATCGTGGTTGAGCTTACCTTGTCCAGAGAAGCCGATGCCTTCGAGAAGAGGACAAACCTTTCAGTTGGAACGGCTGGGTACTGGTCCTGTCTGCTGAACCGACCCCGCAGGTTGTGCTTGGAACTGGTCAACTCATCCACGAAGCTCTTAAAGCTGTAATAGCCTGGCCCAATCCTTGTACGTTTCTGTCAACAGCAAATGAGTGTTGTTATTTTATTTATTATTATTTGTTTTGTGTGTGTGTGCTCACTCGCTTTGAACTCAAGCGTAATCCACACACATGTTTCTACTTTTAGTGGACTGGACTAATTGTTACGTGTGGATTAGCTTTTCCTGTTACTCGTCTCCCACCATCAGGCCTACCCACTCTAACTTCTGAGGTACTTGAAATTTTCGTCTCCATGTCAAGGATGAGAAGTCAACATTTTAATTCAGTAGTTTGCCTGTGCTTTCTGTGTGAGAAGTCAGCGCTGAGCTCCAACTGACCGGTGTAGGAGCTGTCCTCGCAACCCGGCTGTCAGCGCACCGGCAGTCTAGAGCCGGGGCGATCCTGTCCTATTGGCTAGGTCAACTGCGGGTAGTTCTCTCCACGGTTGTAAATGTTGCATAGCCCTTACAGGACGTTGCAGTCAACACCAGCATTATTCAGTTGCTGTTGATGTACTAGGCAAGATTACGTTCAGTAGTTTGCCATTGCTTTCTGAGCGACCGGCTCACATACCTCATAAATTACCAAAGCGGCGAGAACCGCAACTGATTCTCGCACAAGTTACGTTCCTCACGAGAATATACCGGAATACGGAGAAATTAAACTTTTACCAATCAAAATTCTCATTTTGTCACCTGTGAAAGTTTTCTCGTCCCGTTTGCCAAACAGAATTCTTATTGTCGTTGGTATGCTCTTTGTACCGGATGAAGCCGGCGTTGTGGCGAAGGGGTTCAAATGTAATTCGTAATCCCGCATACCGCGAAACACAGCTGCGGGCGATTTGGCAGTCGACCGCCTTGTATTGGTTTTCATACAATGGTATGAGTGTCGGTCGTTCAGAACGCAATGGCAAATACTGAACGTAAACTTGCCAAGAAGACACAAGCAGCTAAAATATGCTGGCGTTGACTACAACGTCCTGTAAAGGATATGCTACTCAGACCCCAAATACAAATGACAAAACGACACCAGAAATGTTGAATGATAACACTGGGATATTTACAGGAGCGGCGTAGAATCCTGTGCGAAGAGGCTCATTTCGTTTCCCCGAGAACAGCTGGTAGGGACCCTTCAAGCCGGTGACTTTATTCAAGAGTTCGTCTACAAACGGTCTGTGTTCGTACGTGCCTGGGGCCAGACAGGAGCCCTAGAATGTTTTACATGAGAGAGTTTTCATATAACATCACGCACGTCCGTGTATAATTATACATATAAATATGTGATGATTCAAAATACATATGTAATCGTGCAACAAATATAAAGTCATGGACGTATTAAATAAAAGTACACATAATTACATTACCATCATCATCATTATCCTCTGCCCTGCCAGGTGGCGCTGGCGATCATGTCTCCCCACAGATCTCGGTATTTGGTGGTCCGGATCAACTCTGCTGCTGATATTCCTCCATGCCGTAGTCTCAATCCATCCAGCATCATTTCTCTTGGTCTGCCTCTGTCTCTTTTCCCACAATATCTTTCCAGTTGTCACGATATTCTCCAGTGCCTCTCTTCTCATCACATGACCAAAGAAAGATGTTTGTCTCTTTCTTATTGTTGTATATAATGTTCTAATTTCATTAGCCTGTTCCATTATCATTATCATAAACATAAATATGTAATCAAGTACATAAATAGATAATTATACACATACATATATAATCATAAAGAAAACGATATAATCATACACATAAATGAGTAATCATACGCATAAATATATAGTCATGCACATACAAATGCAATCATACTAAACGTATATAATCAATTATACACATAAATATTCAATCATACTTGTACATATAAACATATAACTATACGAATACACTATAATAATACACATATTATATAACCATACACATTCTTTATAACCATCAGCATCATCACCAAGTGTCTTGCCGACTGGCGTGCGCGAACATGCCTCTCCACATCTTGGGATCGCCAACAGCAGAGATCAGTTCGTGTGTGGACTCCCTTCCGCGCCATGACACAAGATTGTTATGTCATTTCTCTCGCTGTCTTCCTCTATCTCTCTTTTCGCATAACTTACCAATTGTCAGAACATGTTCCAGCTGTTGTCTTCCCATAATGTGACCACACAATGAAGACTGCCCCTAACATCATATATTTAATAGTATAATAGGGCTCAAGACGGGGACAACTATCTTTGTCCTTGCTTGTGATGGTAGGAGTGCGTTTGTCCCTACTTGAGATGGTAAGAGTGACTTTGTCATTACTTGCGATGGTAAGAGTGAGTTTGTCATTACTTGCGATGGTAAGAGTGGTTTTGTCATTACATGCGATGGTAAGAGTGGTTTTGTCATTACATGCGATGGTGACAGTGATTTTGCATTGCAATTGTAAGAGTGAGTTTGTCCCCACTTTCCATGATAAAAGTGAGTTTGTCATTACCTGTGATGGTAAGAGTGAGTTTGACCTCACTCTCCATGGTAAGAGTGAGTTTGTCCCCACTCTCCATGGTAAGTGAGTTTGTCTCCACTCTCCATGGTAAGAATGAGTTTGTCCCCACTCTCCATGGTAAGCGTGAGTTTGTCATTACCTGCGATGGTAAGAGTGAGTTTGTCCCCCTCTCCATGGTAAGCGTGAGTTTGTCATTACCTGCGGTGGTAAGAGTTAGCTTGTCTCTACATGCGGTTGTAAACATAAGTTTGTCCTTGCTTACGACGGTAAGATGCTACCTGTTTGCTAGACCTTTCATAGATTCCTTGCCTACATAACATTGGGTCTGTGCTGCAAACAAAAAATTAGAAGCTTCGTTTCCATACAATATAAAGCAGTACCGGCACTGACAGATTGAAGATGGGCAAGCTTACCTGGAAAGGTAAATTTCTCTTTCTGTCGCCGGCATCCAGCATACCTTTGGTGCTGTAGGACCTGTTGGCGTGGTCCTCGAGAGCTTTGTGCGGGATGCCGCCGATGCCGTAGGTTCCTGGTCCTGGTGTCAAACTCTTGCAGACGATAAACCAGCAACAACATTGAAACATGCTGAGAACTTAACATGACTTGTCAGAAAAAACTGGTTAGACATTCCGGTATTCTTAACTGGCAAGGCAGTGAAGTTGATGTGTTCGAACAATCATGAGTACGGCGTACCTAACTGTAAGAACCGCCAGCACACTCCACCTCCTCAAATGTACAACAACCTCCATTGTATAATGTGTAAGGTGTAAGAGGAAAAACATATGTCAGATAACAAACAATAGTTGGGCATGCGTCCAAGTACATGTATTCCTTCAGGGAAGAGCTGCCATCATTTGGAGGTGGCAGGTTCAAATCCCCATGTGCAATGCCGAGAAGCGTAGTCGGTCATGTTTCGCCATCTCACACGATCACCAGAGTCGTGGATCAGCTCAGTGTTCGTGTCTCGACCATACATCGTGTCCAAGCCATCCAGGTATTTACTTCTCTGCCTTTCCCTTGCTCTTTGTGTGTTATATAATGTGTAAGGTGTAAGAGGGAAAAAATATGTCAGATAACATACACTAGTTGGGCATGGCAGTCTGCAAGTGTGTGTATAACTGTGAGAGTTTGTGCAAATGATGTAAGTATGTATGCAGGTATGTACGAGTGCCTGTATGTTTATGAATATGCTTGTCTACGTGTGTCTGCCTGTTTTATAACATGGTAATATGTATTGTTTATGTTTACAAAATCCATTTGACAATGTTTTTTCCCCTATTTAACTGTAACATTCACAGTGCCCAGTTTGTTACCCTTTGAAAATAAAGATCCTTCGTTCGTTCGTTCGTTCGTTCTTTTCCCCTCAATCTTGACAGCTGTCACCAAGTTCTTCAATTTATTTAGTCTCATAACGTGTCTAAAAATGTGTGACTACGTCTAATTTCTTTAATCAGTTTACGGTTTTCATTTATTTCTTGTAGGACTTGGTCATTGGTTTATCTGTCCGTCCATGGTATTCTTTACATTTTCCTCAGAAATCACATTTCCACAGTAATTAGATGTCTTTCAGCTTGTTCTGCTCAATGTCCACACTTCACATCCATACAAAAATGCTATGACTTGCAATGTTTATGTTGTCCAGTGCATCCTCTAATCTCTAATTCTTGCTTCTACTACTATGAGCACAAAGCATTATTCGCTGTATGTGATATTGTGGGCAGTTTTACGTTAAGAAGTTTGCCATTTGCTATCTGATCATCCAATGCTCATAACAGTGTAAAAACCAACGTCAAGCGATGCTACCGAATAGCCCGCGGCCGACTTGGAATACAGTATACCGTTATTGTTATACTGCATTCACTAACCCCAGGCTACAGACGACGTCACCAAGCCAACATAGCGGCGTCGTTTGTGTGTGTGCCCAGACGCCATGATCCCAGCGTCATATCCGGTTGTGCTATAATTACAAACGGCTGGTTATTAACACTGGATTCAGTGCAGTTGCAGTTAAGCTTTACAATTATTGTACAATGAATGATTCACACCAAAATAAAAACAAAAAATGAGAAGTAGACTAGAATACGATCAAATATAACAACATAGACTCTCTCTCTCTCTCTCTCTCTCTCTCTCACACACACACACACACACACACACACACACATGCATCCACATAAAGAGATAGAGGAAGAGAGAGAGAGAGACAGAGAGCGAGAGAGAGAGAGAGAGAGAGAGAGAGAGAGAGAGAGAGAGAGAGAGAGATCACGACACTCTGGACATAGTTTCTAAAACTATACGTTTAGAGTTAGAAACAATCGAAGTTAACTCTAAAAACACACCAACCTGTGCCATTTTATCAAAACGAGGTCCCAGCTTGTCACAGATGCCCCTTTCACTTCTTGGCTTGGCGTTTCCCAGCTGAATAAAGTCTTTGATCTCGTAGGAACCTGGCCCTAAGTAGTTTTTCTGCAAGCATCACAATTTCTATTAAAACATCAAATCAGCGCTCATCTTCAGACACACCATGAATGCTTCAGAGAGCAGAGAGCGCTAGTAAGTACACGACCAATTAATGTCCCCATCTGTGTCCCGTGGCATTGGCCAAACGTTTCCCTTCGTTCTGTTCTGATTGCCAGTTTCGCATAACTCTTTTATAGCTCTCAAAACATCAGTACAGATGTGGAAATTGTAACTTCTAAACCTGAATTTTTCTTGCGGCTGCTTCTGCTGCTGCTGCTGCTGCTGCTGCTTCTTTTCTTCTTCTTCTTCTTCTTCTTCTTCTTCTTCTTCTTCTTCTTCTTCTTCTTCTTCTTCTTCTTCTTCTTCTTCTTCTTCTTCTTCTTCTTCTTCTGTTTCAGAAGCCCATTCTGCTGGAGCAGTTATCGGCGACTAAGAGTGCTCTCTGTCATCTGACATGTTGATGAAGATGGTGTTGCTCACATTGTCATTTCTTCTCCAACTAATATTGATTCCCAGCCATGCAATCTGGGAGCACGCTTGCAATTTCTGAGCCGCAAGTAAACACTGAAATCTCTGTCTCCCCAACTTCAGAGCTCCGTGCGATAATTGCGGTATCTCATTCACGCCCATTCCCCCCGCCAAAACGTGTGAGGCAAACGGGGACAATGCAATTTTCACCCCCCCCCCCCCCACCCGCTTTTCCCCCACCCGTCATTGATGTAGAAAGGTTTGTAGGTTACCCGTCTACGACTCAGAGAAGAGGCTTGGGGGTGAAAGTTCACCGACATTGCCATAGCATGCATCAGTGAATGGAGATAGACAAGATCAACAACGGCAAAGCAAAGAACAAACCTGACCAACATATGCACTAGTTCTAGCGGAGGCCGCGACAGCTGAGTCTATTACAGCAAACACACCCGCAGGCTACTGCAGGACACCACAGCTGAGTCTATTACAGCAAACACACCCGCAGGCTACTGCAGGACACCACAGCTGAGTCTATTACAGCAAACACACCCGCAGGCTACTGCAGGACACCACAGCTGAGTCTATTACAGCAAACACACCCGCAGGCTACTGCAGGACACCACAGCTGAGTCTATTACAGCAAACACACCCGCAGGCTACTGCAGGACACCACAGCTGAGTCTATTACAGCAAACACACCCGCAGGCTACTGCAGGCCACCACAGCTGAGTCTATTACAGCAAACACACCCGCAGGCTACTGCAGGCCGTGACAGCTGAGTCTATTACAGCAAACACACCCGCAGGCTACTGCAGGACAACCGCAGCACCCAGCACCAGCAAGAACATCCGCACGCAATTACCCGATCACTCAACAAAAAAGAAATAATCCTTCAGTGAGAACGCATGGCATGGAAATCAAGGTGCCAGGTAGGAGTGTGGAAGAGTTAACTTGCAGCTATGCACCTGGACACAGTAATAGTTCCTCTGTGAAGCGTTCTCGGGAAATAAAAGCATCGCCAACTTCAGCGACGATGGACAATGGCTACGTCATTAATGTGTACAGTGCGTACTACCAGAATCATCAACACAGAAACCAACTAACAGAAAGGAGGATGCAGTTACACTACGATATGCGAGTTGTGGTTATGGTCAACATTTTCCCAACTGCCAGGAGACGAATGATCACAAGTATTAAGACTGGTCAAGGAGCAGTTTCAGCGAGACAGTCCGCAGACAGATCACCGGCTGAGTCTGGATTGAACGGAGGTTATATATTCCTCAATTTGTTGTTATCGTTACCGTGGAATGACAGGGGAGGCTGCCACAATGACATGGGACAAATAGTTGCATAAATCTGAGTGCTCATCCCCACGGTCCTGTAATGTACCGGGTAGTAGAACATCTGACACTCCCCCGATGTGTCTCCACCTTGACGTGGTGGGGGAGCTCGCGTGTCCCATCGACCCCATTTGCTTGCCGATGGATGAAAAACTACATATCGGACAGCATATGGGATAGGGACCAGACTAAGAGAGACACAACCTGCTGCTCTGCAGGTATAGACTGAGGATAACAGTCAAAAGTTTAAAAGGTGCACGAAGGCAGACGTTTTTGGTTCGGACAAAACTCTTAAGGCTCCCTGTCGAGGGCTGTGGCTGAACGCCTCTAAGCCACAAACCCTCGGATCTGAGAGCCAGGCCGACACCCGTCTACCGGAAAATAGAAACATGATACTGAGCAAGCTACATGCTCAGGTCTGATACATGTTCAAAGGCTCTCAGCTGGGGGATATGAGAGATTCCCGGATGAGGAGGCCTGGCCGTTCCCGTTCACTGCTGCACGCAGGTAAGGTGCTGAGCCGGCAGCACATGTAGCGTACCTCGTGAGCGAGTACAAAAAAGTCAGAAAAGTGCCCCAGTCGAAGGACATGGTTACGGAAACTGTCTGTATCTAACTCATAGAGAGTGTAGACAAAAGTGGAAGAATGTCTCATCAACGCGAAATGGAACGCACGGCGAGCGAACCTATTGCGTGGTCTGAAGTCACAAGCAAAAGCTTACCGAGTGGATGTCACTCGCAGTCTGACCGCTCCTGGTGTGTGCTTGAGCGATCAGTGGCAAGTGGGATGCCCAACACATGGAAGTGAGGAACTAAAGCAGCCATGAGCAGGACGTGGAAACTCCTTGGGTGAGCCCAGTCTCAGAGCAATATGTGCCGGCTCTGCAATTATGGAAGCCTCCTTGGATAGCGAGATAATGCCCATGGTCTGCCCCTGCCTTCCCTTGAGGGCGGACCACGATATCGTTGATCGTTCTATCTTGACCAGCTGAGATGTGGGTGACATTACAACAGTCTAACGTGTCTCGAAACCAGAGGAAGGCTAACCTCACTAAAAAATGCCCGCCAGAAGTCGGAAGTGTCGTCCTACGGGTGGCAAACTAAAAATTGACACTACGCATTTACGTCCGAGTGAAATGTCTCGTCCGAATGTCTCTCGTGCTAGGAACAGCTCTGACTACCTAGTTTCCGAATGCCGCTCTTGTTCGGAACAGCTCTGACTAGGTAGTTTTCCGAATGTCTGTCGTGCCTGGAACAGCTCTGACGGGCGCAACGACAAGCACATGTGCGAAAACTCGCTGAGTGAATACCTTCTGCAGACCTGTCTGGTTTGTGCGGGAACGGCCCGGGGCGAACGAAAAGCCCAATATATTGAAGTGAGGAATTAAAGCAGCCATGAGCATGACGTGACCATTCCCTCGGTGAGCCCAGTATCAGGGCGCTATGTGTCGGCCCTGCAACTATGGAAGCAACCTAGGATGGCGGAAAATGCTATGGACTGTGCCTTCCTTCTCTTGAGGGATGACCGAAGTCCTCGACTGTTCGAACTTGACCAGCTGGGATGTGGACGGTACCACAAAAGTGAGAGTCTCCCAGGATTGCTAACCTGGTCAAAAATGCACGCGAAAGCCGGATGTGTGACCTAAGGGTTTTCAACCCAAGGGTGCCTAACGCACACCGCAATCACATCTGAAAAAACACTCCGGATGAACGAAAAGAAGAAGAAGAATATCTGACAAACTCGATCCAGCTGCAAGAAAGAGGTGGACGTATGCTGGTGGTGCTCGAGAATTTGAGTTGATCTAAGAACCGATATCACTGCGCTCAGGAGATTCCCACGCACGCTCCGTCACCTCGTTCAACAGCCCGCGAAATGTCATACTGCTTCATCTACCATCTGATTGAAAGTTCTCCCGGTCTTCCCTCTCAGTTTTGAGATTTGTCCAGAACCCCTGCCGATTCCCGCCATATCATTGTCTCCACATACGAGTTCTCAGTCTGTCCCGCCGCTTTCTCCACCTGGGCCACAGAGAAGACGTCCTTTCAACCAGTGTACATTGTGGTAAAACCCACACCGACTTTACTAGGCCTGTCCCCAATGGACCGTCTGCCAACTGCCTCGGCAAAACACGGGATGAAATATCTGGATTGCTCAATGTAGCATACAGACTGGATCAGACAGACTACAGGATACAGTAGACAGACATATATGCGGGTCATTCTGGGTGCACTAGAGACACCCCAGTAGTGTGTATGCGTTACATCCTTGGTCTGCCGACTGTTGCTGGTAGGCTCAAGGTGATGCAGGCGAAGGTATACCTCAGAGTAGCTGCAGACACAGACCACCCACTGCATGAGGCGCTGGACGCAGTTAAGGGTCAGCGACTGATAAGAGGGAAATCATGGATGGCTCAGGCGGAGGATACGATCAGACAGGTGTGCCCCTTGGAGAACATTAGGCTTGGAGAGGAGTGGGTCAGAGTGCCAGCGGAGCAGTCAGACTTGTGCAGAGTTATAATCACATTAAGCCGAGAGTGCAGGGAGTGACCAGCAGGAGCCACGGAAGTGGAAATCCAGCAACTAATTCAGGATAATGCTCACTCGGGTGATGTGATTATCTACACAGATGATTCGGTGTCAAGAGGTGAGAGAAGTGGCTGGGGGTTCATAGCCAAAGCCAATGGTCGATGTTTGGGGCAGGAGAGCCTGGCATATGATACCATAACATCCAGCTTAAGAATGGAAGTGGAGGCAGTCACTGCGGCTCTCCACAGGATGGAGAATACGACACACACACACACACACACACACACACACACATCGTGATTGTAACTGACGCAGAAAGCATGCTGACGAGGGTGAGGACGGGCAGACTTCGTGCGGAGTGGCTTGCTTCGCTTCGGAGGTCACGGGTGACAAGCATTGCCTGGATCTTTTCTCCGGGGCATGCCGGTGTGCTGGGAAATGAACAGGCAGACAGATTGGCTGGCTCTGCAGAACTTGGTGGAGTATTGATACATGACAAGGCAGACGTGGTTGCGGCCTTGTGGGAGCACGTGCACACCTCGGAGGAGCAAATGGATTACCATGGTCTGGCAAGAATGAGACAACGAGGAGTGACAAAGGGATCTGGCCGACGCTCAACGCTCAGAGGAAAGGCGAGACGGACCTATAATCAGATTGCTACTGGTACTATTAGTGTTGGAACTCTTCGCTGGCTGCTGAGGATGGGGACGGAGCACTTATGGGAAAGCCCCGAATGCTGTGATGTCGATTCCTAAATCAGTCAATCAATCATATCTTTATCAGTACTCCGTTAAACAACTCTAGCTATATCTCAGACATACAGCCATATCAATACTAAGCTAAACCCAACTATATACCTGACATATAGCCATATCAATACTCAGCTAAACCCTAGCTACACGCCTGACATATAGCCATATCAATACTCAGCTAAACCCTAGCTACATGCATGCTAGGCATATAGCCATATCAGTTGAGTTGAGTTAAGAACCGACATCACTGCACTCAGGACAATCCCATACGTGCTCAGTCACCTCGTTCAACAGCCAGCGAAGAGTCATACTACTAATCGTTCCCACCGCTATCTCATTAAACGTTCTCCTGGTCTTCCCTCTCAGTTTTGAGATTCTTCCAGAACCCCTGCCGATCCCCCGCAATCCCATTCTTTCCACATATGGGTTCTCAATCTGTTCCTCCGCCTTCTCCACCTGGTCCCACAAGCGCACGACCACCTCCCACTTGTCCATAGGCAAGATACCATCAAGAGGTGCATTCCCTGCTAGCCTATCAGACTGTTCATTCCCCCGCACACCCGCATGCCCAGGGCAAAATATCCATACAATTCTCACAATCTGTGACCTCTGAAGCGACGAGAGCCATTCCACATGAAACATTCCTTTCTCCACCTTGCTAAGCATATTCTTTGAATCCGTAATGAACACAACGTGTGTTGCAGTAGTCTCCTCTAGCCACCGGAATGTCGCTGTTACTGCCTCCACCTCCATTCTCATGCTGGAGGTCGTAGTCTCATATGCCAGACATATAGCCATATCAATACTCAGCTAAACCCTAGCTACATGCTAGACATATAGCCGCCATATCAATTCTCAGTTAAACCCTAGCTACATGCCAGACATACAGCCATATCAATACTCAGCTAAACCCTAGCTACATGCCAGACATACAGCCTTATCAGATCAGATCAGGCGCCGTCTCCAGAATGAAGGTTGGTTGCAATGGATCTCCAACATTGTCTGTCTCTCGCCCTGACTGCATATTCTGCCAGATTGATGTTCGTCCATCTCTTGTATCGTTGTCTACCTCTTGCTCGCTTACCCTCAACCCTGCCCTCCAGTACGACTTTTATAAGAGTATCATGTCTGTTAACGTGGTCGAAATATTTCACTTGCCTCCTCTTTATTTCTTTCAGCAACTCTCTCTTCATTCCCAGTTTTTCTAGGACCTCTGCATTTGATTGTTTTTGTTTCCATGAAATACGACCTATTCGTCTGTATATCCACATCTCCAGGCCTTCTATGCGACTTCCCAGTTGCTTGTTCAATGTCCAGGCTTCGGCGCCATACAATAGGGTTGAATTTACGTAGCATTTGACAATTCTCATTTTTTATGCGTTATTACTCTCTCTAGATGTTGATACTGATTTCATGCCGTTGAAAGCATTTTTGGCCATTCCTATTCTCTTTTTGATTTCTATTTCAATTCTGCCATCATTTGTTTATATGTCCAAGATAGGAGAAACGTGTTACTTGTTCTAGTATCTGCCCGTTTACTGTGATGTTCATTGATGACCTTTCCTTTCCACTGCTAATTATCATAGTTTTTGTTTTTAGGATGTTAATATCTAAGCCACATTCTGCACTATGCCTGTTTACTTCTTCCACTAGGTCTTGCAACTCTTGTTCACTTTCTGCTAGTAACACGGTATTGTCAGCGTACCTAAGATTGTTTATGATTCTTCCATTTATGTTAAGTCCAGGCATTTCGACTTGTTTAAAAATTCTTTCTGTGTATAGGTTGAAGAGGCTTGGGGACAGTACACATCCCTTCCGTACTCATCTTTTCATCTCTATAGGTGATGAACAGTTATTACCGCATCTAATAGACGCCACTTGTTCCCAGTACAAGTTACTAATAAGTCTGATGTCCTTTCCGTCTACTCCTATATCTTGAAGGCATGTAATTAGTCGTTCATGTTGTACTCTATTATCAAAAGACTTCTTGTAGTCTATGAAAAAAACATATATACTTTTCTGAACTTCTATCTATTTATCAATTAACATCCTCAAACAGATAGTTGCTTCTCTGGTGCCGCTGTTTTTTGCGGAACCCAAATCAGCCCTATCAATGATCAGCTAAACCCTAGCTACAAGCCAGACATACAGCCTTGTCTAAACTCAGCTAAATCCTAGCTAACATGTCAGACATACAACCTTGTCAATACTCAGCGAAACATGCCAGCCACACTAAAGATTGATCGGTCAATTACTTTTACTAGTTTCTATGAATGTATACCTTCATTTTATTGACCTTCCATTCCTCCCAGTAGAGAACGGGGGGCTTGGCTGAGAATGTTTGTGTCTTCATTTGTTGGGCCCAGTCTGCGCCTGGGATTTTTGACTTGACCTTAGGAGGCTTGGGTTTTCTGAAGATGTGTTTGTAAGCTGTCGGCCCAAGGATGCGTCTCTAGAAGTTATGAACAAAAAAGGGTGTTTAGTATAGCAACAATTGTTGCCCATCTCCCCAAGTCTGTATTTCCACATTATGTAATTACCTGCTACTATGGAGAATGTCCACACAATAGTTTCCATCATCTCCCCAAGTCTGTATGTCCACATTATGTAATTACCTGCTACTATGGAGAATGTCCACACAATAGTTTCCATCATCTCCCAAGTCTGTATGTCCACATTATGTAATTACCTGCTACTATGGAGAATGTCCACACAATAGTTTCCATCATCTCCCAAGTCTGTATGTCCACATTATGTAATTACCTGCTACTATGGAGAATGTCCACACAATAGTTTCCATCATCTCCCAAGTCTGTATGTCCACATTATGTAATTACCTGCTACTATGGAGAATGTCCACACAATAGTTTCCATCATCTCCCAAGTCTGTATGTCCACATTATGTAATTACCTGCTACTATGGAGAATGTCCACACAATAGTTTCCATCATCTCCCAAGTCTGTATGTCCACATTATGTAATTACCTGCTACTATGGAGAATGTCCACACAATAGTTTCCATCATCTCCCAAGTCTGTATGTCCACATTATGTAATTACCTGCTACTATGGAGAATGTCCACACAATAGTTTCCATCATCTCCCAAGTCTGTATGTCCACATTATGTAATTACCTGCTACTATGGAGAATGTCCACACAATAGTTTCCATCATCGAATTATGTATGCAGCAGCTTGCAGATGGAAGTGCGTCCTTCTTGTCTGTAGACTCTGTAACGACTTCATAGTGGTCCCATCTACTGGGTTATCATCTATACGACATGAGGTCACAGTGGCGGAGTGGTTACGCCGCCTGCCTCGCGTTCTGAAGGCGTGGGTTCAATTCCAGCCTACACCATCATGTTCACGAATGCAGTTTTCTCAGAGACTCCTGGAGTTTGGCTACGGAGTTCGTGCTCTGTGCGACACTTTCAGCAGGTCGCCCCACGGAAAGAGACTTGAATTCGATAAATCCACGAAGCAAACATCAGGCATAATGTGGCAGACATCAGGCATAATGTGGCAGACATCAGGCATAATGTGGCAGACATCAGGCATAATGTGGCAGACATCAGGCATAATGTGGCAGACATCAGGCATAATGTGGCAGACATCAGGCATAATGTAGCAGACATTAGGCATAATGTGGCAGACATCAGGCATAATGTGGCAGACATCAGGGGGCCAGAGAATATTTCTGTCCTGGCACATTTATACCAGGCTAGTTCAGGAAGTAATGCACCACATGGTTTGTTTTTTTAAATCAAATAATGAAGATAGAGGCGTAACATTTAGCACACTTCAAATAGGGCATGTACCGATAACTGGCAAGATCGAAGGGAAGAGATCAAGGGGAAGAACGAGAAGTAAATACCTGGATGGCTTGGCCACGTAGCATGATCGAGACAGGAACACGGAGCTTATCCACGACTCTGGTGATCGAGTGAGATGGCAGAACATGACCGCCCACGCTTACCGGTATGGCACATGATGGATGGATGGATAGATTGTGTGCTCTAAATTGCAACCAATCGACCAAATAACAGGGATGACCTAAACCGTTAAAATGGAGCATGTTAGCAACTTCGCCCGTGTGTTGCCGGGCCCATAAGGGGGAGCAAAGAATAGTAATACTGTTGTCTACGACGCATGTCGTAAGAGGCGACTAAGGAGGCTATGGTTCCGTCGCCCTGCTACTGAGTGAGTGCGTGACGCGACACTGTGAGCTGTGAATTTCGCGTGGAATGCTTTTACATCAGTTCGCAGTTTGTAGCATGAACTGCATGTTCAGAACTATGGTGGCCGGCTATTGCTGGATTGACTGGTTTGCCTTTTCGATTCACGAGTGCATTTTTCAGGAGACTCCTGGGAGTCGTCGCTTGGGCTACGGAGTTCGTGCTTTGTGCGGCGCTTTCGGTAGGTCGTCTTGCCGAACGTGACAGAACCATATGGAATTTTTAAAACAACGGTGCAATTATTTCGATGACTTCGCCCTTTAAGCCAATAAAACGAAAGAAAGCACAAATTATAGCACGCCATCAAGGAACAAGCAGCACATTCTACTCTACCATACATGACAGCACTCCATCAACGCACAAGCAGCACATTCTACTCTACCACACATGACAGCACGCCATCAACGCACAAGCAGCACAGTCTACTCTACCACACATGACAGCACGCCATCAACAAACAAGCAGCACGTTCTACTCTACCACACATGACTGCACGCCATCAACGCACAAGCAGCACATTCTACTCTACCACACATGACAGCACGCCATCAACGAACAAGCAGCACATTCTACTCTACCACACATGACAGCACTCCATCAACGCACAAGCAGCACATTCTACTCTACCACACATGACAGCACGCCATCAACGCACAAGCAGCACAGTCTACTCTACCACACATGACAACACGCCATCAACAAACAAGCAGCACGTTCTACTCTACCACACATGACAGCACTCCATCAACGCACAAGCAGCACATTCTACTCTACCACACATGACAGCACGCCATCAACGCACAAGCAGCACAGTCTACTCTACCACACATGACAGCACGCCATCAACAAACAAGCAGCACATTCTACTCTACCACACATGACTGCACGCCATCAACGCACAAGCAGCACATTCTACTCTACCACACATGACAGCACGCCATCAACGAACAAGCAGCACATTCTACTCTACCACACATGACAGCACGCCATCAACAAACAAGCAGCACGTTCTACTCTACCACACATGACAGCTTCCCATCAACAAACAAGCAGCACATTCTACTCTACCACACATGACAGCACGCCATCAACAAACAAGCAGCACGTTCTACTCTACCACAATTGACAGCTTGCCATCAACAAACAAGCAGCACATTCTACGCTACCACACATGACAGCACGCCATCAACAAACAAGCAGCACGTTCTACTCTACCACACATATCAGCACGCCATCAACGAACAAGCAGCACATTCTACTCTACCACACATGACAGCACGCAGCAAACGAACAAGCAGCACATTCTACTCTACCACACATATCAGCACGCCATCAACAAACAAGCAGCACATTCTACTCTACCACACATGACAGCACGCCATCAACAAACAAGCAGCACATTCTACTCTACCACACATGACAGCACGCAGCCAACGAACAAACAGCGCATTCTACTCTACCACAAAAGCATCACATGATTCTCTGGGAGGCTGTTTTGTTGTCCCCTTCTCAGAAGTCGATACAGACTGATTGCTCTTGGTGGCCTCACTTTCCATACTGTTGGGTGGGACCGGCACTAGAACATCTTCGTCAGTGAATGACAGCTTTTTCCACATCATTGCCACGCCATCTTTGTAGATAACTTTATCAATGGTTTTCAGGACCTTGGACAGACTTTTCGGTGTCCCAAGTGCTTCTTCAGCCACAGATGTTCCATCAAAGTCAGACTTCATTGTTAGCTCCGATTTGTCTCTGTCCAGCTGATCATAATCAATGTCGCTTCCTCCCAACGTACGTTTGTCTACTACCAGGCGCAGAGAATCTTTGACATCGGCTTTTATGGGTGAAGACCTGTCAGCGACTGGTGCTGCTTCCACATTCTGATCACCAGCTTCACTTTTGGCCGCTTCCTCCGCTTCTTTCGCCTGCTGTAACTCCTCTAGGACCTTGGTGGCGGCTTTGATAACCATATCACTTGACTGTGATCGGTTTGGCGATATTCTTCCGCTATCTTCATCCAGCTTTCTTGTTTCTACTGAAGGCAGGACATTTTCATCTAAAGAAACTCGTCTGTGGGCAGTATCCCCTGTGTCTGCGTCCTGTGAGATGAGAATGACCTCCTCGATAGCACTGTCATTAAAGGACACCCGCTTGCTGATGCGGCCCTCTTGTGCCGCTGCTAGCGGGTCTGGAATAACCTCTTCAAATTCTTCAGGCTCTAGTTCAAACGGCGTTGCAGACGTGATCATAATGAAAGGTGGTGGCAGTAGGTCGGGGTGTATAATGGTTTCACGCAAACTCTCTGCATCTGTATCCGGGGCTTCAACAAACACAGTAGTTTCTTCATTTTCTTGACCTTTGCCAGCTTCTTCAGGCAGTGCATCGTCCAATGCATCATTTCCTTGAAGAGTCTGGCCAAAGGCAGCTTCTTCTTGACGTGTGTCGTCTACGACAGCTTCTTCTGGCTGCCTGTGGTCTAGGACATCCATTTCGGGAAGTTTGTCTTCGATACTTGACCCAGACTCTTGATTTAAAGTTGGATCTGAAGCGTTGTAATTGATATCAACATTGAAGGAGACGATCCTTCTAGCTTTAGGGCCAGCCTCGATTGTGACATTATTAGCCGCAGTTGTCCATACAGAAACATGTTGGCACCTTTCTGTAGGATTCGTGTCGATGTTTTCTTGCCTTCCTATCCCAGGCCTTAAGTTTGCCACTTTTTCTTGTGTGCGCTTCATATTTCCGTTATGCATGAATTTGAGGCCGCCAGAGGAATTACTTGTTAATGTTTTGTTATTGTCTTTTCTACGATTCGCCATCCCCTGGATCTGATCCGCGGACTTTCTGGCAGCGGCCAATGAACGTCTGATGTTTGACAGGTGATCGTCGAACGTTTTCAGCACGTCTTCACCCTGTGAAGAGCCAAAGATCATGTCATGCTGCGCACGTTCCTGACAAGCAAAATGACACAACATTAAGCAACACTTACATACAAACACGTGGGTGTCTTCAGTTCTACATTGTAGTGCCAAGGAATGCATTGTTTCAATAGACCACCTTTCTCTTCCAGGTTTCCCATTCGACGGAACGCGTCACACGTTATGTCGGTGTTTCCAACGTTATGTCGGTGTTTCCAACGTTATGTTGGTGTTTCCAACTTCACCACACATTTGTGTCAGGTTCGGTCTTTTTCTGGAATATCTGCATTCCGGGTAGCGGGCTCTCTCTACCCGTGGGTAGGTTTCAAGCCTAACGATATTGTGAGGGCAGCAGTCTCGTAGTCTGCTCTGGGCAGTATTTAAATGTAGTGGGGTTTTTAACAAACAACTTGCAAATGAGACACCCGGTTATTAATCATTATCTAAGAAGGCTAGCTATCCAATTTCACTACCCAAAAGATCAGGGAGAGGTGTGACATCAGAAGGTAACAACGGTTCTTGAAGCATTCCCAGCCCTATGTGGGAATTGAACCAGGCACCTTCAGAGCCTCAGGTGGACCACCACCTCTCAGTCACCGCACCCCAGAACTGCCCGCACAGCCTCTTGTGGACCCCCACCTATCTGTCACCGCATCCCAGAACTACCCGCAGTAACTCAGGTGGACCACCAATGCTTTGTCACCGCACCCCAGAACTACCCGCAGAGCCTCTTGTGGACCCCCACCTCTCAGTCACTCCAGAACTGCCCACAGAAACTCAGGTGTAAACAAGTTCTCGGGTATTCTCACTGTTGTATAACGAACGGACCGTGTTTACACGCCTGGTGCGTCTCGCACATATGGTTCTAGCCTGATATTTCTACAGAACAATCATCGCTCGAGCGGTGGTTTAGTCAATGACACGACGGACGCCTTCACTTCCCAGTAGATTTCTGGGTACACACTAATGATGTTTCATTAGTTCAGTTTTAGAAACCGGCTTCAGTGCCATGTCCTGCAGCTGACCGCTCGTCTCCCGCTCCTCGCTGACTGATCTGTATAGTGTAGAGTTGAGTTGAGTCCAGAACCGACGTCATTGCACTCGGGGCATTCCCATAAGCGATCAGTCATCATCTTTAACAGCCAGCGAAGAGTTCCAATACTAATGGTGCATGTTGCAATCTGATTCTATGTCCGTCTTGCTTGACCTCTGAGTGACGACTATCTACCAGACCCTCTGACCACCCCCTGCTGCCGCATTTTTTAAAGACCATGATAGTCTATCTGTTCTTCTGCATTATTCACGCGCTCCCAAAAGGCCTTCACCGCACCAGCCTTATCACCAAATCACCCCTCAGTGGTGCGGCAGCAGCCAGTCTGCCTGCCTGTTCAATTCCAATCACACCAGAGTGTCCTTGAGAAAAGATCCAGCGAATGCTCACAACCCGTAACCTCTGAATTGATGCATACCATTCAGTACGAAGCATGACAGCCTTCACCTCTGTCCGCATTCTTTGTGAATAAGTCACAATCACAATATGCGTATACAGTTTGATCTCCAGCCAGTGGAAAGCTGCAGTTGCTGCCTCCACCTCCATTCTCAGACTTGAAGTCGGGTGTCATATATTATTATATAGAGCTTGGTATATATTTTAGAAATCCGCTTCAAGGCCATGCCCGGCACCTCGTCTCCCCCTCCTAGTTGACTGGGCGGTATATTTAGTCCCTACCGTTGTCTAGTATCTTCTGTGAATCCACCAGTAGTTACAATGGATGTCAAGTTTTCTTTTCTGTAAATGCCACCAGTTGTTAAGTGAACGACAAGTTTTCTTTTCTGTAAATGCTACAGTTGTTACAATGAATGACACGTTTTCTTTTCTATAAATTCTATCAGTTGTTGCAATGAATGTCAAGTTTTCTTTTCTGTAAATGCTACAGTTGTTACAATGAATGACAAATTTTCTTTTCTGTAAA
Organism: Cepaea nemoralis; assembly: GCA_014155875.1. NCBI lineage: Eukaryota > Metazoa > Mollusca > Gastropoda > Stylommatophora > Helicidae > Cepaea > Cepaea nemoralis. Next base: position 233,723 of record JACEFZ010012183.1, read on the forward strand.
TGATACAGTTGTTACAATGAATGTCAAGTTTTCTTTTCTGTAAATGATACAGTTGTTACAATTAATGTCAAGTTTTCTTTTCTGTAAATGCTACAGTTGTTACAATGAATGTCAAGTTTTCTTTTCTGTAAATGCTACAGTTGTTACAATGAATGACAAGTTTTCTTTTCTATAAATTCTACCAGTTGCTACAATGAATGACAAGTTTTCTTTTCTATAAATGCTACAGTTGTTACAATGAATGACAAGTTGTTTTTGTTTTCTACAAGTGCTACAGTTGCAATGACAAGTGTTCTTTTATATAAATTCTACCAGTTATTACAATGAATGGCGAGTTTCCCTGGGGTTGGGAGGGGGGGGGGGGGTGTTCTTGAGCCTGAGGAATTAAGACTGCCTGGCTAGTGTAGTTGCCGCGAACTGTGCAGGTTAGGGTTTTCTTTTAAATACTGTTTGCTGCAGATGCGTTGTCTTGTATTCTCATATCTTTGCTAGCGGTGGTAAATGTTCGAGCAGTTTGGTTGTTTCTTCTGTCAGCTGCCTGTGTGTAGTCGATTATTTCTTTTATCAAATGCCGTGTGCAATCGTTATTTCTTGTGTCAAATGCCTGTGTTTCGTCGATTATTTCTTCTGTAAAATGTTTGTGTGCAGTTAATTATTTCTTCTGTCAAACGCCTGTGTGCAGTTGATTATTTCTTCTGTCAAATGTCAGTGTGTAGTACACATGCCATTCATATTGTCCTTATATTCGTCATTAAATTGTCCATAATTAAATAAACTAACTAGGACTTTAAGACCGCTCACCAAATCTGAGGCAATCCCCATTGTACAGTCAGATAACAAGGCTTGTGGAGGTGAACTGCTTCAGCTGTTTGATGTCCTGTACAGGAGAGATCCAACACCATTACCATCATCAATAACATCATCGCCAATAGCATTACCATCATCATTACCAATAGCATTACCATTTCCATCACCATCTACATCTTCACTAATATCATTACCATCATCATCAGGATCATCATCAATACCATTACCACGAACATTTTTGAAGACTAATCAAAACCTAATCTATACATACAGACCTACAAGCACTTGGAATCAACGACTGGCAAGAGAAGGTCCACCAGAGAGACGAATGGAGACAGATTGTATTTGCAGCAAAGAACCTCAATGGCTCGGAACGCTGAAGAAGAAGAAGAATCAAAACTTGATGGAAGATGTAGCCATTATTACGCCTGTCACTTTATCTTCTCGCCTGTCATTTTATCTCTTCGTCTGTCATTTTATCTCCTGATCGGTCACTGTATCTCCTCGCCTGTCACTGTATCTCCTCGCCTGTCACTGTATCTCCTCGCCTGTAACTGTATCTCCTCGCCTGTCACTGTATCTCCTCGCTTGTAACTGTATCTCCTCGCCTGTCACTGTATCTCCTCGCCTGTCGCTGTATCTCCTAATCGGTCACTGTATCTCCTCGCCTGTCACTGTATCTCCTCGCCTGTAACTGTATCTCCTAATCGGTCACTGTATCTCCTCGCCTGTCGCTGTATCTCCTCGCCTGTAACTGTATTCCTTCGCCTGTAACTGTATCTCCTCGCCTGTCACTATATCGCCTCGCCTGTCACTGTATCGCCTCGCCTGTCACTGTATCTCTTCGCCTGTAACTGTATCTCCTCGCCTGTCACTGTATCTCCTCGCCTGTAACTGTATCTCTTCGCCTGTAACTGTATCTCCTCGCCTGTCACTGTATCTCCTCGCCTGTAACTGTATCTCCTCGCCTGTCACTGTATCTCCTCGCTTGTCACTGTATCTCCTCGCCTGTCACTGTATCTCCTCGCCTGTAACTGTATCTCCTCGCCTGTCACTGTATCTCCTCGCCTGTCACTGTATCTCCTCGCCTGTCACTGTATCTCCTCGCCTGTAACTATTTCTCCTCGCCTGTCACTGTATCACCTCGCCTGTCACTGTATCACCTCGCCTGTAACTGTATCTCCTCGCCTGTCACTGTATCTCCTCGCCTGTCACTGTATCTCCTCGCCTGTCACTGTATCTCCTCGCCTGTAACTGTATCTCCTAATCGGTCACTGTATCTCCTCGCCTGTCACTGTATCTCCTCGCCTGTAACTGTATCTCCTAATCGGTCACTGTATCTCCTCGCCTGTAACTGTATCTCCTCGTCTGTCACTGTATCTCCTCGCCTGTCACTGTATCTCCTCGCCTGTCACTGTATCGCCTCGCCTGTCACTGTATCTCCTAATCGGTCACTGTATCTCCTCGCCTGTCACTTTATGTCATCGCCTGTCACTTTATGTCCTCGCCTGTCACTTTATGTCCTCGCCTGTCACTTTATGTCCTCGCCTGTCACTTTATGTCCTCGCCTGTCACTTTATGTCCTCGCCTGTCACTTTATGTCCTCGCCTGTCACTTTATGTCCTCGCCTGTCACTTTATGTTCTCGCCTGTCACTTTATGTCCTCGCCTTCACTGTATGTCTTCGGCTGTCACTTTATGTCCTCACACATTTCTTGGTGCCCAATATTAGGCACGACCTGGGAGTACAAGTTAATTTAACACATCCGTTCTGATGAGGATCCGAAAGTGCGATCACTGGTCTATGAAATGGGGTCTATGTGAGGGTATATGTGAGGGTATATGTGAGGGTATATGTGAGGGTATATGTGAGAGTCTATGTGAGGGTCTATGTGAGGGTCTATGTGAGGGTCTATGTGATGGTGTGTGTGAGGGTCTATATGTGTCTATGTGAGGGTCTATGTGAGGGTCTACATGAGGGTCTATATGTGTCCATGTGAGGGTCTATGTGAGGGTCTATGTGAGGGTCTATATGTGTCCATGTGAGGGTCTATGTGAGGGTCTATATGTGTCCATGTGAGGGTCTATGTGAGGGTCTATGTGAGGGTGTGTGTGAGGGTCTATATGTGTCTATGTGAGGGTCTATGTGAGGGTCTACATGAGGGTCTATATGTGTCCATGTGAGGGTCTATGTGAGGGTCTATATGTGTCCATGTGAGGGTCTATGTGAGGGTCTATATGTGTCCATGAGAGGGTCTATGTGAGGGTCTATGTGAGGGTGTGTGTGAGGGTCTATATGTGTCTATGTGAGGGTCTATGTGAGGGTCTACATGAGGGTCTATATGTGTCCATGTGAGGGTCTATGTGAGGGTCTATGTGAGGGTCTATGTGAGGGTCTATATGTGTCCATGTGAGGGTCTATGTGAGGGTCTATATGTATCCATGTGAGGGTCTATGTGAGGGTCTATGTGAGGTAATGGGTTCGAACTTGCCTAGAGGCGAATGTTTAACCTGGCCAGGGCTCCCAGGTTGACCCAGTCTAGACTAGGCACCACGACACGTCTGGGGAAGTGAAGGCGGTCGGTGTGACGCATTGGGTACACCAGCCCTAGGGTGACGACTGTATCACAATGAGTGCACCAGCCCTGGCGTGACGACTGTACCACACCGAGTACACCAGCCTTGGAGTTCCGCTGTATCACACTGAGTACACTAACCCTCGGGGTGACGACTGTACCACACTGAGTACATCAGCCCTGGGGTGACGACTGTACCACACTGAGTACACTAACCCTGGGGGTGACGACTGTACCACACTGAGTACACCAGCCTTGGGGTGACGACTGTACCACACTGAGTGCACCAGCCCTGGGATGACGACTGTACCACACTGAGTACACCAGCCCTGGGATGACGACTGTACCACACTGAGTACACTAACCCTGGGGGTGACGACTGTACCACACTGAGTGCACCAGCCCTGGGATGACGACTGTACCACACTGAGTACACCAGCCCTGGGATGACGACTGTACCACACTGAGTACACCAGCCCTGGGGTGACAACTGTACCACACTGAGTACACTAACCCTGGGGGTGACGACTGTACCACACTGAGTGCACCAGCCCTGGGATGACGACTGTACCACACTGAGTACACCAGCCCTGGGATGACGACTGTACCACACTGAGTACACCAGCCCTGGGATGACGACTGTACCACACTGAGTACACCAGCTCTGGGGTGACGACTGTACCACACTGAGTACATCAGCCCTGGGATGACAACTGTACCACACTGAGTACACCAGCCCTGGGGTGACAACTGTACCACACTGAGTACATCAGCCCTGGGGTGATGACTGTACCACACTGAGTACATCAGCCCTGGGGTGACGACTGTACCACACTGAGTACATCAGCCCTGGGGTGACGACTGTACCACACTGAGTACATCAGCCCTGGGGTGACAACTGTACCACACTGAGTACACCAGCCCTGGGATGCCGACTGGTCTATACAAATGTTGGCCCAGTAGGCCTTGAGGAGGGTACAATGGTTTCTTGACTCTTTGTTGTTGTTGTTGTTGTATTTCGAAAAGATATATAGGCCTATATGTTAGTGTGATGTCCTTGTAATATCACAGCAGTAAATTTTCAGGTATTTTATGAAGAGTAGCCTAATGAATTTGGTGTGTCATTTTATATGGATTTGTCTTTCTATTTTTGAACGGTACATCTTTTAATCCTTTTATTAACTGCTAAGTTTGTCTAAAATCAAACTTTGACTAGTAAAAAAAAAAAAAAAAACTCTGTTAGTGGCACCGCTAGACAAGAGTATGAGTGTGTGTGTGTGTGTGTGTGTGTGTGTGTGTGGTGTGTGTGTGCGCGTGCGTGTGTGTGTGCATGTGTGTGTGTGTGCGTGCGTGTGTGTGTGTATGTGAATGTATATGTGTGTCTGAGCGTGTGTTGTGTGTCGAGGGCGTGGTAAAATGTATGGTGATTGCTGACATATTCGACCTTGAATCAAACAATCAACTGTCACATAACTCTTCCAGACAGGTGGCAATCAGTTGGACCTGAGACATTCATAAGACAAGCCACCATTACATTCAGGGAATAATAATTATAATAAACTATAATAACCCATCCACGCTGCGTGGGTTTGCATTAAAGCTTCCATGTCGTATCAGACATAACATGAGGCTACTTCCCATGGCCACCAATGTCCCTGTCCTCTGCCACAAGCCCGTGAAACAGTTAGACACACAGAACCTGCCCTTCTGTTTACAGTGCCATCTGTGGGGTGTTGCCTAGCAACATGACGACATCTGCTCCAACCGTGCTCTTGGTATGTCGTAAACTTGTGCAAGAATCCTTTACAAACATCTTTTATCACAGAAACTGAGTTTCTATTGATTCCTCAACTGAGATAATCAAAACTGTAATGTTTATTGAAAGTATTATTCTTGTGGATATGACATGTGAATGGCGCTGTCATGGCAACGGCCAGCAGGCTTCAGTAATGGCGGCGGCCTGTGGGTAGAAGCCTAGGTCTGATCTGGTCATCACATTGATGCTAACTGTGTGCAGACAACATGACGGATATACTGTGCAAGTGGCTCAACGATGAGCTTAACGTTTCCGAGAGAATTAGTACGTGTTTTAATTTGGAAACAAGCTAAATATGTAGATTAAATGTTGAGTTTAGTTGTTGAGTGTGGAATCTTTTCAAGGATCTTTCTTTAGTCTTTAGACTGTTTAGCCTTTTACTTTTAGAAAATTTACTCCTTAGCGTTAAATTTGCTCTTTACTCTTGTCTTGTGGGTCTGGCGATTAAACCACTGCCTTTGTATATAGTTTAGTCTTGTGTTATCTCGTCTTGTGGGTCTGGCGATTAAACCACTGCCCTTGTATATAGTTTAGTCTTGTGTTATCGACATACGAAAACTTCAAGCACATTATATAACTAACTATATAACTTACTAACTCAACTAACTAATCAATTTTAGCTGGGTATTAATAATATTGCCAGCTTCCTGGCCTAGAGGTTAGCAACTTTTCTCCATAATCTTGTATACTCTCGCAAGTAACGTGACAACGGTTCAAATCACGTCAGTAACTTACGGGGTATATGAGCCGGCCGCTCAGAAAGCAATGGCAAGCTACATAGCATAATCTTGCCAAGATGTTGACAGCGATGTCCTGTAAAGGATATGCAAACATCTTTTATTAACAATATCATATAGTAGTAGTGAAATTTGGCCTCAAATGCCTCAGATATTATGACAAACAATGACTGGACAGAGCTGGTAAAATTGAATCCACCATCCCTCATTCAGTTGTCAGCAAGAATATTAATATTTTAATGAATTGATTGTCCATTGGCCGGCTGGTTGTGAATCCCCTGGAAGACTGAGTTTGAACTTTGAACTCTGAAGTCCATTGCATCGACCTTCAGGTCACCTGCACCCTGACAAGGGCCATTTCCTTGATATAACCATTGTTTACTACAGTTTTTTGTACTTTCTATTACTACAATTTCCCACAATTGTTGCAGACCTTTTGCATCTTCAACTATCAATACGGTGTAATTTGATTAACAAGACAATAATTTATAATAGTATAAAATGATGAAAATGAACAATGTTTATTTGTTAGTTAGTCGACAGATCATCCTCATTGCACATCGAACTATTAAGTCCATAAGTGCTCGGATCCCCTGCTCAGTAAATCTCGCAGCATGTAGCGGCTAACGACACCAGTTCTGTGTTGGTTTATTAATCTTCTTTGGCTTCCTGTGTAGTGTTCTTGTTTGGCCACACCTCTTTTAATTTGCTGTTCTCGCAGTCTGACCATGCTTGTAGATTCACAGTCATCACTTGGTTCTCGCAGTCTTACTTCTCATAGAGCATTAAGAATGTCAGCCTGGAAAATGGCTCGTCCGTCTTCCACAATAGCCTTACCTGCAAGCTTGTCAGCCCACTCATTTCCTCATACACCCGCATGTCCTGGCATGAAAACGAAACTAATCTTTGCCAGCTGAGACCGCTCCAGAGACAGCGGCCACTCTCTTCGGGCCCACCCCATGTCTATCCTCCTGAGCATGCTCATTGAGTCACTAAGGAAATATGCCCTAGTGAATGTCTGTGTCTCGAGCCATGTTATTGCTTTACTTACTGCCATGACTTCCATAGTCAGGTTACTTGTGGTCAAAGCAAAAGCACCAGAATCTTCCTTCACAATTTGCCCTCCGGCCTGAGCCGTAAAAGCCCATGAACTCCTCACTGAATGAACAATGAATGATGTAGCTTTCTGTCATTATTATAAAATGTATAAATACTGAATGCTAGTCATCGAAGCCTTTGATTCAACGCACACCTTGTTTGGAGAGACTATTTCTATTAATATACTCAGTTGTTAATAGCTGTACAAAGCATCATTTACCTGCTCTCTTCTTCCTATGTTTTATTCTTTCACTGCCTCTGCTTCTTCACTATGAGCTTGTCTTTGGTGAAGGGGCTACGGACGCGAGTCGTAATTCTGTATACCCGGGTTCAAAACACAGCGGTGCTGGTTTCTTTGAAAATGGTGTGGGTGTCAGTCATTCAGAAAGCCATTTCAAACTACTGAACATAAAATTTGCCCAGGAATCACAAACAGCCAAAATGCTGGGGTTGACTGCTACCGGCCTGTGAAGGACATGCAACTAAAATTAAATTATTTAATCTGTTTCTACAGTTTCCCTAACACGCATACTTGCTGCAGGCGGAAATATTCATTCCCTCCAGTTTTAGTTTCCCAATGTCCTTCTTATCCTCTGTGTGGTTGATTCCCACCATCTTCTACTTTGATTTGATGTGTTTATAAGTGCAGTTTTCTGTGTGTTTATAAGTGCAGTTTTCTGTGTGTTTATAAGTGCAGTTTTCTGTGTGTTTATAAGTGCAGTTTTCTGTGTGTTTATAAGTGCAGTTTTCTGTGTGTTTATAAGTGCAGTTTTCTGTGTTTGCAGCTCCAGCAACGTTTGCCAAGGAGTTTTCCTCGGGTTATCTGCTCGGCGAGATTCTCCACAAGTATCAGCTTCAGGATGATTTTGATGAGTTTTCTCCCAACAAGTAGGACATTGTTTTTTCTTTTCTTTTCTACTCTTAGTGCTAGTGTTGACTGTTGCTGCTGTAACTTGACAATTCCACAACGTGTGTCAAGAAAGAGTTGTTAATATGACACAGGTGGGGACACATATGTGTCAAGTGTTAGACTGTCACATATACTAACTGCTCACAATGACAGGCAGTAGCCATCTGCTCACAATGACAGGCAGTAGCCACCTGCTGACAATGACAGGCAGTAGCCACGAGCTCAGAGTGACAGGAAGTAGCCATCAGCTTACAATGACAGGAAGTAGCCACCAGCTTGGAGTGACAGAAAGTAGTCACCAACTTACAATGACAGGAAGTAGCCACCAGCTTACAATGACAGGAAGTAGCCACCAGTTTACAATGACAGGAAGTAGCCACCAACTTATAATGACAGGAAGTACCCCTCAGCTTACAATGACAGGAAGTAGCCACCAGTTTACAATGACAGGAAGTAGCCACCAGCTTACAATGACAGGAAGTAGCCACCAGTTTACAATGACAGGAAGTAGCCACCAACTTATAATGACAGGAAGTAGCCACCAGTTTACAATGACAGGAAGTAGCCACCAGCTTATAATGACAGGAAGTAGCCACCAGCTTATAATGACAGGAAGTAGCCCTCAGCTTACAATGACAGGAAGTAGCCACCAGCTTATAATGACAGGAAGTAGCCACCAGCTTATAATGACAGGAAGTAGTCATCAGCTTATAATGACAGGAAGTAGCCATCAGCTTACAATGACAGGAAGTAGCCATCAGCTTACAATGTCAGTAAGTTGCCACCACCTCAGAGTGACAGGAAGTAGCCATCAGCTAACAATGACAGGAAGTAGCCATCAGCTTACAATGTTAGTAAGTTGCCACCAGCTTACAATGATATGAAGTAGCCATCAGCTTACAATGTCAGTAAGTTGCCACCAGCTCAGAGTGACAGGAAGTAGCCATCAGCTTACAATGACAGGAAGTAGCCATCAGCTTACAATGTCAGTAAGTTGCCACCAGCTCAGAGTGACAGGAAATAGACATCAGCTTACAATGACAGGAAGTAACCACCAGCTTACAATGACAGGAAGTAACCATAAGCTTACAATGACAGGAAGTAGCCATCAGCTTACAATGACAGGAAGTAGCCATCAGCTTACAATGACAGGAAGTAGCCATGAGCTTACAATGACAGGAAGTAGCCATGAGCTTACAATGACAGGAAGTAGCCATGAGCTTACAATGACAGGAAGTAGCCATCAGTTAACAATGATAGAAAGTAGCCATCAGCTTACAATGACAGGAAGTAGCCATTAGCGTACAATGACAGGAAGTAGCCATGAGCTTACAATGACAGGAAGTAGCCATTAGCTTACAATGACAGGAAGTAGCCATTAGCTTACAATGACAGGAAGTAGCCATTAGCTTACAATGACAGGAAGTAGCCACCTGCATTCAATGACAGGAAGTAGCCACCTGCATTCAATTACAGGAAGTAGCCACCAGCTTACAATGGCAGGAAGTAGCCATCAGCTTACAATGGCAGGAAGTAGCCATCAGCTTACAATGACAGGAAGTAGCCATCAGCTTACAATGACAGGAAGTAGCCATCAGCTTACAATGACAGGAAGTAGCCACCAGCTTATAATGACAGGAAGTAGCCATTAGCTTACAATGACAGGAAGTAACCATCAGCTTACAATGTCAGTAAGTTGCCACCAGCTCAGAGTAACAGGAAATAGACATCAGCTTACAATGACAGGAAGTAACCACCAGCTTACAATGACAGGAAGTAACCATAAGCTTACAATGACAGGAAGTAGCCATCATCTTACAATGACAGGAAGTAGCCACCTGCATTTGATGACAGGAAGTAGCCACCAACTTAGAATGACAGGAAGTAGCCACCTGCATTCAATGACAGGAAGTAGCCACCAACTTAGAATGACAGGAAGCAGCCACCTGCATTCTATGACAGGAAGTAGCCACCTGCTCAGGCTGGCAGAGCAGTCAATGGGACATAACTCTGAAACTCCTGGACTTTTATTATTGCGTGGTGTTAGTGGCTAACTACCCTAGCTCCTGGTACTACTGTTACTTCTGATAAATCTATTGGTTTCATCACATCTTATGACAGGTTCTCACATCGTATGACATTTTATCACATCTTATGACAGGTTATCACATCTTATGACAGGTTCTCACATCTAATGACAGGTTATCGCTTCTAATGACGGGTTGTCACATCTTATGACAGGTTATCACATCTTATGACAGGTTATCACATTTTATGACAGGTTCTCACATCTTATGACAGGTTATCACATCTTATGACAGGTTATCACATCTTATGACAAGTTCTCACATCTTATGACAGGTTCTCACATCTTATGACAGGTTATCACATTTTATGACAGGTTCTCACATCTTATGACAGGTTATCACATCTTATGACAGGTTATCACATTTTATGACAGGTTCTCACATCTTATGACAGGTTCTCACATCTTCTGACAGGTTATCACATCTTATGACAGGTTCTCACATCTAATGACAGGTTCTCACATCTAATGACAGGTTATCACTTCTAATGACAGGTTGTCACATCTAATGACAGGTTATCACACAAAAGGAAAAGACCCTGTATACCCCTTTAATACACATCAGGCATAATATGATGCCTGACCCATATTTGTATTGACCAATCAGCACTCAGTGAGAGATGTACCTGACCCATATTTGTATTGACCAATCAGCACTCAGTGAGTGATGTACCTGACCCATATTTGTATTGACCAATCAGCACTCAGTGAGAGATGTACCTGACCCATATTTGTATTGATCAATCAGCACTCAATGAGTTATGTACCTGACCCATATTTGTATTGACCAATCAGCACTCAGTGAGAGATGTACCTGACCCATATTTGTATTGACCAATCAGCACTCAGTGAGTGATGTACCTGACCCATATTTGTATTGATCAATCAGCACTCAATGAGTTATGTACCTGACCCATATTTGTATTGACCAATCAGCACTCAGTGAGAGATGTACCTGACCCATATTTGTATTGACCAATCAGCACTCAGTGAGAGATGAGGTCAAGGTCATGTCTGCCACCTTCACTTCCCAAGCAATCCCTGGTACCCATGCTAGGCTGGGTCCATCTGGGAGCCCGGGTTAGTCGTGGAACTTCTGAACTTGACCAGGCTGCAGATGGAACCCATGACCTCTGGGTCAGCAGGCAGGTGTCTAGCCACGACACTTCCGAGGTTTCAGCATTATTAGGTTATATTGTAGGTGATTCCTGTGGTTTCCAGGTACGTTACAATGTGACGGGACTCATTGTATTATAACCCCTGTAGATTCTGACATAGTCCATGGAGTGCTGCTCTTAGGTCTGCTAATTCTGCAGGATGTTTACCCTTCAGTATTAAAAGAACTGGCTTCACATCTGTAAGAAGAGCTGTGCTTTTGTCTTTATTATTCTCTAGCCAGAAGGAGCCGCCATCTTCAGTAACATGGCATTTAATTGAATCTGGATATGGTGCAGTCAAAGAGAAGTTCAGTGTGTCTTTACTAGAAATAACCAAACATGACTAAGATATGCAGAGGCATTTGCTATTCACTCTGATAAACCATAATTATGTAAGCGAAAAGACATGATAGTCACTTTAAAACTATCGTGGTGACATTGAAACATATGACAATGTGTTTGATTGATTGATTGATTTAGGAACCGACATCACAGCATTCGGGACATTCCCATAAGTGCTCCGTCCCCATCCTCAGCAGCCAGTGAAGAGTTCCAACACTAATAGTTCCAGCAGCAATCTGATTATATGTCCGTCTCGCCAATGTGTTTTGTTTAGTTAAAAGGATTCATTTGACTGCTTCATTATTTGTTGAACCTTTCTTCTATTCTATCTGAGGAGATACGGCAATGTATGCCGGCTGGTAGATTGTGCTGCATGTTGTTTGTGTTTTTATTATTCAATTTATGATTCTCTGTCAACAGCATGCTTGTTGCAGTTTTCAAGACATCTATCTCTGTGCCAAAGTTACATGAGAATGTTCTAGTTGCCACTGATAGCTTTCAATGCTTCATTTTTTTTAGATTAAAGAGATTCTCTTTACCTTCATTATCTTTTGAGTTTTTCGTTGATCTGACCATGCATGCATGGGTTCAGGTGTTGCTTGTGTAATATTCTTCTATGTAGTTTATGGCTTTTTTCTTCATTCTGTTTCATTCTGAGTGTTCTTTTTCTCAATACCAGGAATGTTTTCTATAATCTCATACAAGCGCTGCTGTCTCCAAGCTGGGAACATGTTCATTATACACTGGGTTTTATTGTTGATATATAGAGTAATGGATCTGTCCTAATCTTTCTTTATGCAGATTCTACAAAGTTGTTTCGCTTCAGTCTTCCCATTCCACAACCATTAAATCTCTAATACTTGGGTGGTCTGTCAGTCTTGTACATTGTTCTTCCAGTTGCTGGACTCTACTATCTCTTCTATCCTGCATTGGTTGTAGACATGTCATCTTTTCCAGTTTGTTAATACGTGTTGTTTTCATACTTGCAGTTATGATCTACACTCCTTGACTTTGAACTGTGATTATTTTGTTAAAGTGCGACTTAAATGCTGTTGTCCATGCTGCTTTACCATATTCAAGGATCAGGCCCACTCACCCAATGTACATCTTCTGGAGAACTTTCTCATCTGGTCCCCAGTGTTGTACCAGCAAAATGTTTTCATTAATGCCATTGCTCTTGTTCGATTTTGTCTCAAGCGGTGTCTTCCATGTTAAGTGATGATGAGAGTGAACCTTGATAGTTTGGATTTTCTTTCAAATGCATTTTATCATTCAACAATATCTTAGTATGCTGTCTTTGATTTGAGAGGTATAATACTGTCCATATTGTTCTTTTCTCACTGAAAACAAAAAACATATGATATAAAAACTATTTTAAAAATAAGAAATGCACAAGTAAATTTAGTATCAATGATTCACACTTATCGAAAATAAAAATAACAATTATAGATAGCCATTATCTGTGTAAATATGTAAAGACGTTCAATTAATGTAAGAGTGATTCCCATTAGGGATACACAAAGTGGAGAGTGGAAAAGAAGAAGTAACAAAGACATTTATGATCTGTTTAAGTCCCCGCTAATCACTGGTATCATGAAGGCTAATAGACTACAATGGCTGGGGCATATAGAAAGAATGGAAGATAATAGGGAAACAAAACTCGCTTACACTCAGGAAATAAATTACCGTAGACCCAGAGGTAGACCAAGAAGACGTTGGAGAGATAATACATGTACAGACCTACAAGCACTTGGAATCAACGACTGGCAAGAGAAGGTCCACCAGAGAGATGAATGGAGACGGATTGTATTTGCAGCAAAGAACCTCAATGGCTCGGAAAGCTGAAGAAGAAGAAGAAGAAGAAGAAGTGATTGGCAGCCATTATCTGTGTAAATATGTAAAGACATTCAATTAATGTAAGAGTGACCGGCAGCCATTATCTGTGTAAATATGTAAAGACTTTCAATTATTGTAAGAGTGACTGGCAGCCATTATCTGTGTAAATATGTAAAGACGTTCAATTAATGTAAGAGTGACCGGCAGCCATTATCTGTGTAAATATGTAAAGACATTCAATTAATGTAAGAGTGACTGGCAGCCATTATCTGTAAATATGTAAAGACGTTCAATTAATGTAAGAGTGACTGGCAGCCATTATCTGTGTAAATATGTAAAGACATTCAGTTATTGTAAGAGTGACCGGCAGCCATTATCTGTGTAAATATGTAAAGACATTCAATTAATGTAAGAGTGACCGGCAGCCATTATCTGTGTAAATATGTAAAGACGTTCAGTTATTGTAAGAGTGACTGGCAGCCATTATCTGTGTAAATATGTAAAGACATTCAATTAATGTAAGAGTGACCGGCAGCCATTATCTGTGTAAATATGTAAAGACATTCAATTAATGTAAGAGTGACCGGCAGCCATTATCTGTGTAAATATGTAAAGACATTCTGTTATAGTAAGAGTAGAGTAACCGGCAGCCATTATCTGTGTAAATATGTAAAGACATTCAATTAATTTAAGAGTGACTGTCAGCCATTATCTGTGTAAATATGTAAAGACGTTCAATTATTGTAAGAGTGACTGGCAGCCATTATCTGTGTAAATATGTAAAGACGTTCAATTAATGTAAGAGTGACCGGCAGCCATTATCTGTGTAAATATGTAAAGACATTCAATTAATGTAAGAGTGACCGGCAGCCATTATCTGTGTAAATATGTAAAGACGTTCAATTATTGTAAGAGTGACTGGCAGCCATTATCTGTGTAAATATGTAAAGATGTTCAATTAATGTAAGAGTGACCGGCAGCCATTATCTGTGTAAATATGTAAAGACATTCAATTAATGTAAGAGTGACTGGCAGCCATTATCTGTAAATATGTAAAGACGTTCAATTAATGTAAGAGTGACTGGCAGCCATTATCTGTGTAAATATGTAAAGACATTCAGTTATTGTAAGAGTGACCGGCAGCCATTATCTGTGTAAATATGTAAAGACATTCAGTTATTGTAAGAGTGACCGGCAGCCATTATCTGTGTAAATATGTAAAGACATTCAATTAATGTAAGAGTGACCGGCAGCCATTATCTGTGTAAATATGTAAAGACATTCAGTTATTGTAAGAGTGACTGGCAGCCATTATCTGTGTAAATATGTAAAGACATTCAATTAATGTAAGAGTGACCGGCAGCCATTATCTGTGTAAATATGTAAAGACATTCTGTTATTGTAAGAGTAGAGTCACCGGCAGCCATTATCTGTGTAAATATGTAAAGACATTCAATTAATGTAAGAGTGACTGGCAGCCATTATCTGTGTAAATATGTAAAGACGTTCAATTATTGTAAGAGTGGCTGGCAGCCATTATCTGTGTAAATATGTAAAGACATTCAGTTATTGTAAGAGTGACCGGCAGCCATTATCTGTGTAAATATGTAAAGACATTCAATTAATGTCAGAGTGACTGGCAACCATTATCTGTGTAAATATGTAAAGACATTCAATTAATGTAAGAGTGACTGGCAGCCATTATCTGTGTAAATATGTAAAGACATTCAGTTATTGTAAGAGTGACTGGCAGCCATTATCTGTGTAAATATGTAAAGACATTCAGTTATTGTAAGAGTGACCGGCAGCCATTATCTGTGTAAATATGTAAAGACATTCAATTATTGTAAGAGTGATCGGCAGCCATTATCTGTGTAAATATGTAAAGACATTCAATTATTGTAAGAGTGACCGGCAGCCATTATCTGTGTAAATATGTAAAGACATTCAGTTATTGTAAGAATGACCGGCAGCCATTATCTGTGTAAATATGTAAAGACATTCAATTAATGTAAGAGTGACTGGCAGCCATTATCTGTGTAAATATGTAAAGACATTCAGTTATTGTAAGAGTGACCGGCAGCCATTATCTGTGTAAATATGTAAAGACATTCAATTAATGTAAGAGTGACTGGCAGCCATTATCTGTGTAAATATGTAAAGACATTCAGTTATTGTAAGAGTGACCGGCAGCCATTATCTGTGTAAATATGTAAAGACATTCAATTAATGTAAGAGTGACCGGCGGCCATTATCTGTGTAAATATGTAAAGATATTCAGTTATTGTAAGAGTGACCGGCAGCCATTATCTGTGTAAATATGTAAAGACATTCAATTAATGTAAGAGTGAACGGCAGCCATTATCGGTGTAAATATGTAAAGACATTCATTTATTGTAAGAGTGACCAGCGGCCATTATCTGTGTAAATATGTAAAGATATTCAGTTATTGTAAGAGTGACCGGCAGCCATTATCTGTGTAAATATGTAAAGACATTCTGTTATTGTAAGAGTGACCGGCAGCCATTATCTGTGCACAAATGTTCATTACAGAACCACAAGTGCAAAACTCAACAACTTCACACGTCTGGAGCCCATGTTTCACTTGATGGGCATCCCGTTTGACACGGCAATTGTTCGGGATGTCATGATGGAGAAGCATGGGACAGTCACACATCTGCTGTACCAGATGTACATCGCCCTCAAGAACAAGAAGAACGCCAGTTTGACCCAGGTTGCCATGAAAACCCTGCAGCCATCTGCACATGCCAAGCTTGCTGCTATAGAGACAGACATCTTTAGAGAGGTTTGTTTTGTTTGTTTTATGTTGCCATGTACGAATGAAGTATATCAAATTCATATAGTTGTCATGTAGCAAGCAGTAAGCTTTTTTCAGTCCTGAAGGACTATAGAGTTGTGCTGCTGGGGAAGCACCTGACAGCACCGCTGGTGACTGTATAGTCCAATGCGAGAGTAAAAATCTCTCACAGTTTCCGCATCTGTAAAATGAGGCAGGTCCCACAGTAAGGACTGCATTTTATGCCTGTGCCACCTATCCCCAGTTTGTTGGATCAGATTTCACTCAAAGAGCACCAGTCCGTTTCGTACATCTCTTCTCCAGGAACATCTGTCTGTTGCAACTCTTTCCCACATGTCTGGATGTATGCCAAGGGTTTTCATATCTTGTTTACACACATCCTTATATCGCATTTGAGATCTTCAGGCTGGCCACTTCCCTGTAGCTAGTTCTCCGTATAGGAGATCTTTGGGAATACGTTCATCCTCATTCGAGATACATGGCCCAGCCACCAGAGGCGTCTCTGCTTCAGGAGTGAATGCACTGTGGTAATATCCGTTCTTTCAAGCACGTGTTTATTTGTTATGTGATCTTTCCACAATATGTCCAGGATCCATCTCAAATATCTTGTATGGAAGGAATTCAACTTTCTTTCATGTCGTGAGTACAAGGTTCAAGATTCAGACCCATAGAGTAGTGTGCTAACAACACAAGCTTTATATACTTGAGCTTTTGTACGCTCTGTTAAGTCTATTATTCTCCCAAACTCTATTAGTTAGCCTGGAAAATGTTGTGGCTGCCTTTCCAATGCGTCTGTTGATTTATGTCTCTAAGGAAAGATTATCTGATATTGTCAACCCCAAATATGCAAACTCATGGACAACCTTCGGTTCGTAATTAGAAATTTTGATTGATGGAGGCACACTAGCATCTTGTTCCATCACCTGTGTTTTATTTAGGCAGATAGTGAATCCAAATGCTTGCAGGTGGCTGCAAAACTGATCTATGAGCTGTTGGAGATCTTCTGCTGCATGAATAGTCAGTACAACATCGTCTGCAAAAAGTAGTTCTCTTATGTATCTTGATCTTATTTTGATCTTTGTCTTGAGTCTTGATGGGTTAAACCAGTGTTTCCATACCTTTTTTGTGCTAAGCCCCACCTAAGCCTTTCTAAAATTATTATGCCCCCCCCCCCCCCCCCCCCCCCCCCCAGGTCCCGCATCCCTGTGTGTCGGTTGTGTTGGGTGAATTTTTTTTTTTTTTTTTTTTTTTGGTTTGGCGGTTACCCCAGACAAGCTGGTTCCCCCCACCTCCCCCTTTTTTTGTGTGAACCCTTAGTCTCACTAATAGCTATTGCCCACAGTGGTCCACCAGGCCCACATCTAAGGTGAAGTGATGGGTTTTTATTTGATCATCCCGGCCCCCGACCAGACCAGGCGCACTACTGGGGGAAGAGCAGCAAATGCACCCGATCCTAGCCAAAGGACCGATAGGTTTTAGGAAGAAATCACTCTGAAATTATTGAGCAAACACAGTAAGTAAATTTTCAAAACATATAATGGAGAACTGAAATTCAAGTACAAAATAATTTTACTGAAAGATTTTTCTATATTATTTTAATTATTAGTAATTATTTAAATTTAGTGAGATCCTTGTGCTTGATGCTTGCTGCAAAGAGATTTTATGTCAGGTTCCAATTTATTTAACTTCAGTCTCAAGTCTCCCCGTTTTGTTATATCCAGCCGATTTCTTCCATTTTCGAATTGCCCCCTTAACAATTCGAATTGCCCCCCTGTGGGGCATGGGCCCCACGTTGGGAAACACTGGGTTTGCCATCAGATCTTGTATGGAAGTATATACCTACATTCATTCATTCAGTAGCATGTCCTTTGCAGAACCTTGCTCCCATAACAACCTTCCGGAAAACCTCTCGATCATAAGCAAGATGTCCCGCGTCTGATACACCCATCTACCTAAATTGGCAGTCCCAAATGTCTGCCTTAAGAGAATGCCTCTCTTATTATCACATGACCAAAGAAAGCTATTTGTCTCTTTCTTATTGTTGTATATAGTGTTCTAGTTTCATTAGCCTCTTTCATGCAATTGTCGTTAGTTACTCTAGCAGTCAAAGGAATTCACAACATTTGTCTTAGGAACCACATCTCTGTTGCTTTCAAGTTCTTCTTAATTTGTTCATTTACATTCCAAGAACCAGCAAAACTGGTTCTATGTAGCACTTCAGCACTCTTTTCTTTCTTTCAATTATAGTGACTTATTGCATAAGATATTTTCCATTTCCTGAAATGCAGCGTTTGCTTGCCCTATTCTGCTCTGAATCTCTGTTGTGCACCTTCCGTTGTCATGTACAGTATAGTATATCTAATTCTGATAGTTGTCATGTACAATATAGTATATCTAATTGTGATAGTTGTCATGTACAATATAGTATATCTAATTGTGATAGTTGTCATGTACAGTATAGTATATCTAATTGTGATAGTTGTCATGTACAGTATAGTATATCTAATTGTGATAGTTGTCATGTACAATATAGTATATCTAATTGTGATAGTTGTCATGTACAATATAGTATATCTAATTCTGATAGTTGTCATGTACAGTATAGTATATCTAATTTGATAGTTGTCATGTACAATATAGTATATCTAATTGTGATAGTTGTCATGTACAATATAGTATATCTAATTGTGATAGTTGTCATGTACAATATAGTATATCTAATTGTGATAGTTGTCATGTACAGTATAGTATATCTAATTGTGATAGTTGTCATGTACAATATAGTATATCTAATTGTGATAGTTGTCATGTACAATATAGTATATCTAATTGTGATAGTTGTCATGTACAGTATAGTATATCTAATTGTGATAGTTGTCATGTACAATATAGTATATCTAATTCTGATAGTTGTCATGTACAATATAGTATATCTAATTGTGATAGTTGTCATGTACAGTATAGTATATCTAATTCTGATAGTTGTCATGTACAATATAGTATATCTAATTCTGATAGTTGTCATGTACAGTATAGTATATCTAATTGTGATAGTTGTCATGTACAATATAGTATATCTAATTCTGATAGTTGTCATGTACAATATAGTATATCTAATTGTGATAGTTGTCATGTACAATATAGTATATCTAATTCTGATAGTTGTCATGTACAATATAGTATATCTAATTGTGATAGTTGTCATGTACAATATAGTATATCTAATTCTGATAGTTGTCATGTACAGTATAGTATATCTAATTGTGATAGTTGTCATGTACAATATAGTATATCTAATTGTGATAGTTGTCATGTACAATATAGTATATCTAATTCTGATAGTTGTCATGTACAATATAGTATATCTAATTCTGATAGTTGTCATGTACAATATAGTATATCTAATTGTGATAGTTGTCATGTACAATATAGTATATCTAATTGTGATAGTTGTCATGTACAATATAGTATATCTAATTGTGATAGTTGTCATGTACAATATAGTATATCTAATTGTGATAGTTGTCATGTACAGTATAGTATATCTAATTCTGATAGTTGTCATGTACAATATAGTATATCTAATTGTGATAGTTGTCATGTACAATATAGTATATCTAATTGTGATAGTTGTCATGTACAATATAGTATATCTAATTGTGATAGTTGTCATGTACAGTATAGTATATCTAATTCTGATAGTTGTCATGTACAATATAGTATATCTAATTGTGATAGTTGTCATGTACAATATAGTATATCTAATTCGTGATAGTTTGTCATGTACAATATAGTATATCTAATTGTGATAGTTGTCATGTACAGTATAGTATATCTAATTCTGATAGTTGTCATGTACAATATAGTATATCTAATTCTGATAGTTGTCATGTACAATATAGTATATCTAATTGTGATAGTTGTCATGTACAATATAGTATATCTAATTGTGATAGTTGTCATGTACAATATAGTATATCTAATTGTGATAGTTGTCATGTACAGTATAGTATATCTAATTCTGATAGTTGTCATGTACAGTATAGTATATCTAATTGTGATAGTTGTCATGTACAATATAGTATATCTAATTGTGATAGTTGTCATGTACAATATAGTATATCTAATTCTGATAGTTGTCATGTACAATATAGTATATCTAATTGTGATAGTTGTCATGTACAATATAGTATATCTAATTGTGATAGTTGTCATGTACAATATAGTATATCTAATTGTGATAGTTGTCATGTACAGTATACTATATCTAATTCTGATAGTTGTCATGTACAGTATAGTATATCTAATTCTGATAGTTGTCATGTACAGTATAGTATATCTAATTCTGATAGTTGTCATGTACAATATAGTATATCTAATTGTGATAGTTGTCATGTACAATATAGTATATCTAATTCTGATAGTTGTCATGTACAATATAGTATATCTAATTGTGATAGTTGTCATGTACAATATAGTATATCTAATTGTGATAGTTGTCATGTACAGTATAGTATATCTAATTGTGATAGTTGTCATGTACAGTATAGTATATCTAATTGTGATAGTTGTCATGTACAATATAGTATATCTAATTGTGATAGTTGTCATGTACAATATAGTATATCTAATTGTGATAGTTGTCATGTACAGTATAGTATATCTAATTGTGATAGTTGTCATGTACAATATAGTATATCTAATTGTGATAGTTGTCATGTACAATATAGTATATCTAATTGTGATAGTTGTCATGTACAATATAGTATATCTAATTGTGATAGTTGTCATGTACAATATAGTATATCTAATTGTGATAGTTGTCATGTACAATATAGTATATCTAATTGTGATAGTTGTCATGTACAATATAGTATATCTAATTGTGATAGTTGTCATGTACAATATAGTATATCTAATTGTGATAGTTGTCATGTACAGTATAGTATATCTAATTGTGATAGTTGTCATGTACAGTATAGTATATCTAATTCTGATAGTTGTCATGTACAGTATAGTATATCTAATTCTGATAGTTGTCATGTACAATATAGTATATCTAATTGTGATAGTTGTCATGTACAGTATAGTATATCTAATTGTGATAGTTGTCATGTACAATATAGTATATCTAATTCTGATAGTTGTCATGTACAATATAGTATATCTAATTGTGATAGTTGTCATGTACAATATAGTATATCTAATTCTGATAGTTGTCATGTACAATATAGTATATCTAATTGTGATAGTTGTCATGTACAATATAGTATATCTAGCTATCTTAACTGTCTTTTAAAATAAATTATTGTTGAATTCTAATTATTGTTGTGTGCAATATGGGCTGATTATTGTCATATACAATGTGGCGGCTCTGTGACAAAGGTGTTACGGGGGCAATGTGTAATCCTGCATATTTGGTAGCTGACAGCCTTGGGTTGGTCTTCATACAATGGTATGAGTGCTGGTCATTCAGATAAAAATGGCAAACTACTGAACGTAACTTGCCAAGAAACTACAAACAGCCAAACAATGTTGGGGTTAACTGTAACATCCTGTAAAGGATATGCAACTAAATTTAACAATGTAGTAGATCTGTTTTTTATAATTGTTATGTACATTTGCAAAATGTAAGTGTTACAATTATGTAATTATTTTATTTGTACAGAAAAGGGCTGACTTGGAGGTAACTTGCATGTTTTAGACATTTCATGAATTTTGTTTCACTGAAATTTAGTTCACGTTTTGAAGAAACTATTTTCTGTAAAGATGTGTTAGAACTAAATTCCAATCTATTATTGAAATGAAAGTTATTAGAGATAAACATTTTAAAATATCGTTTTGTTATACATATTATGGTATTTGTTTATTAAATAAATGGATTACAAATACAGAAACTGATTTTATTTACAGGTTATATGTAATTTTTAAAACTGGGATTTCATGAAATGGGAAACATTTCTGTCCGTTTCATGAACTTTCTTCTCTCGTTCCAGATCAGTTCACAAAACAGGCAACAAATTTGCTCAGGTTATAAAAACTATCAGTTTCACAAAATGGGTGTTACATTTTGTTCAAAAATATTATCCTAAAATGCTTATGAAACCTAGCTTGTGCCATTTGCCAGTTTGCAAAAGAAAGTATATAAGTTTAGTGAAAGCACTAATAAATGAGTTACTGAGTGTGAAGAATACTAGACAGATTGTCAACATTAACGGTCTTCAATAGGCATGCTAGGAGACTTCTTGTTTAAGGTTAAATGAATATACATTAAATATCCATACTTCAGGATGTAATTTGTCTTTACTGTATACAACTATTGTTTTTCTGCACAATATGTATAAATGACAGTAGAATACATTTGTCTGTATGTCAGATTTCATCAAACCCCAGTGATTTTGTATTCTTAGAATGGTGTTTTATTTCATTATTATTTTTAGTTAGAGTTGTCTATACATCGTGTATGTGTAAATAGAATGTGATTATATCTTGCATGTCATTGACCTTCACATCATGTGTGTAAATAGAATGTGATTATATCTTGCATGTCATTGACCTTCACATCATGTGTGTAAATAGAATGTGATTATATCTTGCATGTCATTGACCTTCACATCATGTGTGTAAATAGAATGGGATCATATCTTGCATGTCATTGACCTTTACATCATGTGTGTAAATAGAATGTGATTATATCTTGCATGTCATTGACCTTCACATCATGTGTGTAAATAGAATGTGATTATATCTTGCATGTCATTGACCTTCACATTATGTGTGTAAATAGAATGGGATCATATCTTGCATGTCATTGACCTTTACATCATGTGTGTAAATAGAATGTGATTATATCTTGCATGTAATTGACCTTCACATCATGTGTGTAAATAGAATGTGATTATATCTTGCATGTCATTGACCTTCACATCATGTATGTCATTAGAATGTGGTGATCTCTGGCATGTCACAGTAACTTGGCAGATCTATCATGACAACACATCTCCCCAATCTTCACATCTGACTCAGACTTTCCTGGCCAAACACAAAATTCCTCTGGTGTGTCAGGGTCTCTACTCCCCTGGCATGGCTGCTGTGATTTATGGCTGTTGCCCAAGCTGAGTATCTCTATACTTTCAGTTTTCTGTCTGGCATATCATCTAAATTCATGCCTTTTCTTATCTGGAGTCTCACTCAGTGTCTATTTCATCATGAGTTGCCAAGTTGGCTTCAAGATTTTCAATTTTTGCTTTATTTTCCTTGTGTTTAAAATTGTTTAGAGGCATGATTGTCTCGGGGAAAATACAGCTGTTGATCCCCCAAGCCTTCTGCCGGTTTGTTTTTGGTTGACTCCACTAGTCTTTGTCTAAATGACAAACCCTGCAAGGCAGTAGGGTGGAGAGGTTATATATGTCACCTCTGACCTGCCGATGGCCATGTCATAGAGCTTTGAGGTATTTTATAGAGCTCCAGGGAATAATCACACTGTGCCAAATATCAAAGTGAATGGTCATAGTCTAAGTGTTGTGGACAAATTCACCTATCTTGGCAGCACTGTGTCGCAAGCTGCCACAATTGATGACGAAGTGAATGCAAGAATCTCCAAGGCCAGCGCGGCCTTTGGCAGACTGTGCAAGAATGTATGGGATAAAAATGGAATAAGCCTGCAAACAAAGCTGAAAGTCTACAAAGCAGTTGTATTATCCACACTGCTATATGCTTGTGAAACCTGGACTGTTTATCAGCAACACGCTAGGAAATTAAACCACTTCCACACAGTCTGCGTTAGGAAGTCACTGAAGATTAAATGGCAAGACAAGATCCCAGACACTGAAGTCCTAGAAAGAGCGTCCATGCCCAGTATCCACACTTTACTAATGAAGAATCAGATTCGCTGGGCTGGTCACTTGACTCGCATGCCAGATCACACGCTCCCTAAACGAATTTTTTACGGTGAGTTGCGATGTGGTAAACGCTTCCAAGGCGGCCAGAGAAAACGCATTAAAGACACTCTGAAAATCTCACTGAATGCTTTTGGAATTCATCATGACACCTGGGAGACTGCAGCCAGAGACCGAAATTCGTGGTGTGCATCATTGCGCAGGGGTGCAGTCATTAGTGAGGCAACCAGGACTGCAAGAGCTGTGAAGAAAAGACAGAACAGAAAAACCACTGCAGGAGGTCCTCCTTCAGAAACGTCAAGCATTCTTTGTCCACATTGTCAAAGAACATTTCGAGCCAAAATAGGCCTTATCAGCCATCTTAGAACTCACGGCACCATACTTTCAACCCCACTGGATGAAATGAATGGTCATCATCATTCTTGATGGAGAAACAACATTTTATAGAGATAGCTGCCCACCAACTAACTTGCCTTCTCAGTGACCACCGCCTGTGTTGGTCCTCGGCTGTTTATTCAACATATTCACAGTTGACCTCTGGACAAAATACCCAGAGGCCACCCCCACCATCCGCCACCCGGTGGATGTGCCTAGTGGTAGGACAGGCTCTTACCCCAGCATTTTTTGCCACATTATGAAATGGCAAAAACTGGAGCATATTGTGACAAATGGAAAATTTTGTGGGAAAAGATATAGAGGAAGACACCGTGAGAAAATTCTTGAAAGTCTTGTGTCATGGCATGGAAGGAAGTCACACACACAAATGTACCCATTATTCTGGAAAGTCTTGTGTCATGGTATGGAAGGAAGTCACACACACAAATGTACCCATTATTCTGGAAAGTCTTGTGTCATGGCATGGAAGGAAGTCACACACACACAAATGTACCCATTATTCTGGAAAGTCTTGTGTCATGGTATGGAAGGAAGTCACACACACAAATGTACCCATTATTCTGGAAAGTCTTGTGTCATGGCATGGAAGGAAGTCACACACACAAATGTACCCATTGACATAAGCCTGGGTCATTGACATTGAGTTGAGTGACCGGGCATGAGGAAGAATGGAGATGAGAGTGGGAGACAGTAAAGTGACTGACCTGGCTACGAGGAAAACAATCAACCCTCAGAAATAATGGGGCGGATATGAGTGGAAATCCCCAGGGGGGGATGGGTCGAAAGAGAGTTGTGTGTTGTGTGAAGTGAGGAGACTGAAAAGTCAGTGAGAGAAGAGACCGACTGCGGGTCAGATCGTTTAAGAGAGAGCTCTGTGTTGTGTTGTTCTTCTAGTTGTGAAGACAGGCCTGAACCCAGAGTGGGTTCTGTATTGAGTGTAGGCCTAAACCCAGAGTGGGTTCTATAGTTGAGCAGTGGCTCCAACCCAATGTGTGGGTTGTATTGTGGGAGATCCAGCCGTGGATAGTAGCTGGATTACCTGTCTTGTGGATTGAGATTAGAAGCCAGCCGTGAGAAGGCATTGATGTGTGCTGGTTAAATTGTGAGGAGGATATTTATATTCTATGGATTACGTTATGTTTCTGGATGTATAAACCTGTTCCGTTTGTCCGTCTTATTTCTGTAATAAAGGATTATGTGCGCCAACGGAATCTTGTTTAATGCCTGGTGAATATGCACTGCGGGGGTGAGGTACATTGCAAGACAGATATCTCCATTGACACACCATGAGTATCGTTACCTAGACAACGACCATCACACAATAATATCATGAGCATATCATCGTAAGAACTTCGTGATATTATCATCAAGAAGACGTGTGACATTCTGAGGGCTACGTCCGATTAAGAACATTATAGACAGTGTTGTCATTCTGAGATATTTGTGGGCTCCTCGCTGAGAGAGGGTCGGAGTGTGTCCACCGTATAAACACTGAGTTTGTCTCCGTGCGGGAACTGGCTACAGCAGTTCACGTCAAGTCCACTACAGGTGAATTGGAACCAACCATATCGCTAAAGCGAGTAGGGGTGTCAAAAAACAGCTGCAGCACAAAAGTCGGTGATAAAGACACGCCATACAGACTAACCGGGAGAGTCCATTGTGGTGACAGGTAAATTTGATACCAGGCAGGAGGGCTGAAACCAGCAGACGCGGCGATGAAAGACCAGTGTTGAATCCAGAGTGGCGAGGGCAGCGTGTGTGTGTGTAGAACATCCGCTGTCGGTGATAATGACAGGATTGGGAACCAAAGATAATTGACAGGTGTGTGTGTGCTGGAGGCAAGCGCACTGTGTTGTTGCAAGTTGACTGGTCAAGATTTTTCGACGCAGTAAATAGGACGGGTGGGTACACCAGCGTCCAGGTACTGGGGAAGTACATGTTTGGAAAACAGAGAAAAATTGGCAGTCGCTGATTTGACGGACAGTTGACTGAAGGGGATAGTAACGGTACCCCTACCGCAGCCGGGTGGGGCTGTCAAGTTTGTGTGAAAACTGTTTTACGGAGGAATTTTTCACTGAGAGTGATAAAGAGAAATTAGGTTGACCTTGGAAGGCAAGGCTGTTTAACAGTAAGCAGTTACTGAGAAAATTTCCACGGAGTCAAAAGAGCAGCCGTGTCGGGGCTGAGAAGTTGTGTGGAAGGTGTTTTTGTATGACGGAAAAGTGTCCGGTCATTTTACAGACAGTCAGTGTGGATTATTATGACAAAGAAGACTGAGGTACTGACTTGAGATGTCCGGCAAGGTCAAGGTTAGGGACAGTGGAAAGTTACTGGGAATTTCCACAGGAGATCGGGATAAACAAGGTTGTTTTGAAAGAAAGCCAGACTTGATGTTTCGTCTTTGTTCAAGCCTTTGTCATCATTATTCTGTTATGAGCAAACAGTTTTAACTTATCGTCATCGCAACCATTGTCGTATTTCTTTGCCAATAAGGATCTATATATCAAAATTTAAAGCGCTGAACATTGGCTGCCATTCTCCTTTTCTTTTTTGGTGAATCTTGTCGGGTAACGGAAATCCATAACATTAATGATACAGCGAAGCGCCATCTCCGCAACGAAAGTAACAACATATCGAAAGAACACTTTGGATTATTACTGTGGGGCCACCACGTACAGAGAAAGTACAATAACGTTACGGACTGTGTCGAGACAGAACAGTTTGGATATCACTATCATCTTCAACTTTTGTCGACAGTTGGAACTTGTGATCACCACGTGAATTCAATAACCACTCAACAAAACAAGAAGTCGGTTTGAAATCTAGTGTCGTAGACATTTCCAGCGGATTGCGAATAACTATTAAAACGAACAAAAACTTTGGTGACTGAATAAAAAGAACTTTTGGCGACGGATTAATAGGCCCATATTTGTCGGCCAACCAGTTACACATTATTATTTTTTATTGTTTTGCTCCCATCGTCATATTTATTGTTGTCGGGTGTTACGCAATTATTTGTATGTGGTCCAGTGTTTGTCAAGAGTAGGGGATTTTTGTGTTGTTTCTCGAAGGCCGGGAGACAGGGCGAAAAGTTACTTTCTGAGGTGCACCATATATAATGTCTGGGAAGAAAATCGAAAGGTCGGTTTATTTGGTTCTGCAGGGACGGTCCTGAATTATATAACGTGCCAGTTTGTGTTTGACTGTCAGATTTCTGTATAATTTTATGCTATAATTTTTTTTTCTTCTCTTTCTTCTTTTCGTTATATTTACATATGATATTTGCTGTGTTCGGATAGATGTTATTATCGTGCACTTTTGTCGTGTCTACTATCTAGTGGTATCTGAGTCAGTTTATATGTTATGCGCACTGTGGGTGTCCCTACACAAGCTTGTAGTTGTTACTGTGCTTTATTTCTGTGTGATCATCGTCTCCGTGTACTCAGCTTGTGAAGTCTAGCGTTGGATAGTCATCACTTAGTGTTATCATCCATTTGTTTGTATATGTATTTATATGTATGTTTAACAATATTTCCAGGGACTTCATGAACTTGTGGTCATAGATATATAGATATAAGGGAGTATAGGTGATACTTCCCCCCTCACTACCTAGTGCTTATAGAGTGACTGGGTGAGTACAGAGTGATATTTTAGCACTACGAATTGACGTACACAGGGAGTGTGGGTGTACTTAGGGAAGTGACACAAAGACTAACAGCAGAGTCGTCACATTTATAGTTGGCTGACAGACAGCAACGTGTCCACAAGTACAAGATGCCTACTTTAATGGAATATATTGAAGCAGGTGAACGAATAGGCCTGAAGGGTAAAGAGTTACAAGAGTATGCCGAAGCAAAAGAACAACAGATTGAAAGAGACCAGGGACAAGCCGAAAGAGAACAGAGACAGGCAGAACTCGAGGCCAACCGCCTACAGGAAGTAAAGTTAGCTGAAATGGAAAACAAGCGTCTACAGGAAGAGAAAGAGACACAAGTAAAACTAGCTGAAATGGAAAACAAGCGTCTACAGGAAGAGAGAGAGACACACATGAGAATGGAAATTGAGAAAGAGAAGATTAAGATGGAAGCGGAAATTGCTATTAAAAAGTTAGAATTTGCATCGAAGGGTCAAAGTGAGGAAAGTAGAAAACCGTCGCAGTCGTCACAGAGATTAAAACTGCCATATTTTACGGACCGGGATTGCCTTGAATCCTATCTTGGGAGATTCGAATCGTCTGTAAAAACATTAGGCATTCCAGAGGCAGAGTATGCGATGCGACTTGGCGAATTTCTTACGGGCAAGGCACTAGACACCATGTTCAATTTACCTGTAGAAGAAAGGAACAACTACACTATCTTACGTCAACGTTTGCTGACAAAGTTCCAACTAACTGAACATGGATATAGAACAAAGTTTAGACAGTTAGGGCCAGAGACAAATCAAGATTTCACAGACTTTGTTAACACAGTAAAGAACACATTTAACAAATGGATGGAGCTTGCAGAGGTAGGGAAAGATTTTAATAAATTAGTAGATCTAATGTTAAGAGACAAGGTGGTATCTGCATGCAATTCTAACTTAGTAGCTTTCTTTGAGGAGCGTAAGCCAAAGGACATAGACACAATGTCTCAGTTAGGGCAAAACTACATGACTGCACATCCTAACGTATCTATTGGGAAACTAATGAGTGAGGAAATAGTCTGTGCAGCGTACACTAAACAGGACCAGAATCCAGTCATCAGACCAAGGGCGAAAAGTGTGGATTCAGCACAGAGAGGTGAGCAGCAGGAACCTCAAGATAATGGTTTCCGAGGAAACAATGTTGGTAGAGTAGGACGGTACCCATATAGAAGAGGGAATTTCCAGAGACGTCCAAATTATGCCGGATGTTGGAATTGTGGGAGCTGGAGACACAAGGCAGCAGAGTGTGATACACAACCATCAGATGGACCAACGAACAACAGTAAAAGGGAGATTACTTGTGTCAAATGTGGAAGGAAGGGGCATATCAGCCATCAATGTAGGATGAGAGAAACAGAGCACTCAAATGCAGCGCAAGTAATTGAGACGCTGAACAATGAAGATTGTAGTGGGTGCAAACCAGTGTTCACCCATAAATCACTTACACTTACCTCCATACATAAGTATTTGTTGTATCCCCTGACAGACATATCTATTGTTCTGTCCCCGACTCATGAAGTACAAGTTCTGTCCCCTGACACATGAAGTGTTTGTTCTATCCCCTGACAAATGAAGTGCTTGTTCTATTCCCTGACACATGAAGTGTTTGTTCTGTCCCCTGACACATGGAGTGTTTGTTCTGTCCCCTGACACATGAAGTGTTTGTTCTGTCCCCTGACACATGAAGTGTTTGTTCTATCCCCTGACACATGAAGTATTTGTTCTATCCCCTGACACATGAAGTGTTTGTTCTATCCTCTGACACATGAAGTGTTTGTTCTATCCCCTGACACATGAAGTGTTTGTTCTATCCCCTGACACATGAAGTATTTGTTCTATCCCCTGACACATGAAGTGTTTGTTCTGTCCCCTGACACATGAAGTGTTTGTTCTATCCCCTGACACATGAAGTGTTTGTTCTGTCCCCTGACACATGAAGTGTTTGTTCTGTCCTCTGACACATGAAGTGTTCGTTCTATTCCCTGACACATGAAGTGTTTGTTCTATCCCCTGACACATGAAGTGTTTGTTCTATTCCCTGACCTGGAATACCTGGTGGTATCTGCATGCAATTCTAACTTAGTAGCTTTCTTTGAGGAGCGTAAGCCAAAGGACATAGACACAATGTCTCAGTTAGGGCAAAACTACATGACTGCACATCCTAACGTATCTATTGGGAAACTAATGAGTGAGGAAATAGTCTGTGCAGCGTACACTAAACAGGACCAGAATCCAGTCATCAGACCAAGGGCGAAAAGTGTGGATTCAGCACAGAGAGGTGAGCAGCAAGAACCTCAAGATAATGGTTTCCGAGGAAACAATGTTGGTAGAGTAGGACGGTACCCATATAGAAGAGGGAATTTCCAGAGACGTCCAAATTATGCCGGATGTTGGAATTGTGGGAGCTGGAGACACAAGGCAGCAGAGTGTGATGCACAACCATCAGATGGACCAACGAACAACACTAAAAGGGAGATTACTTGTTTCAAATGTGGAAAGAAGGGGCATATCAGCCATCAATGTAGGATGAGAGAAACAGAGCACTCAAATGCAGCGCAAGTAATTGAGACGCTGAACAATGAAGATTGTAGTGGGTGCAAACCTCTTTTTGAAAAAGACAGTCAGCCAGTCCTAATATGTGGTCATACAGTAAAAGCAGGATCAGCAGTGCATGAAGGAGGAAGTCTGAAGCTGCATCAGGGATTTGTCAATGATAGACCAGCGTTAACAATTAGGGATTCCGGATGTACGTCTATCGGAGTGAGGAGAAGTTTAATAGATCCCTCGGATTATACAGGGAAAAAGATTAGATGCATAACATTCAACGGCACAGTAGAGTTCTACCCAGTAGCCATAATAACAGTAAAAACACCATATATCACTGGAAGAGTGACAGCGTGTGTTTTGGACTCACCAGTGGCTGATTTGATCATAGGAAATGTTATAGGAGTTAAAGATTGTACAGAAGAGGAAGTAGTTTATTGGGACCGAAAATATAGTGTAAGCAGTAACGAGGTAGTTACCACAAGAGAACCTAAATTAGAGAGTATAGCTGAGGTAGAAGAGGCACTTGAAGTAGACACAGGAACTCAGGACAAGGATAGTACAGCTGAGCAGATGAGAATGGATCCCAAATATAGTGCTAGTGACTCCCAGAGACAAGATACTACTCTGAACAAATGTTCCCAAGGGTGTAGGAGAGTAGAACATAGTCAGTCAAAGAAAGGTAGATGGTGCTTCGAGAGGAAGAACAAGGTTCTCACTCGCAGGTTTTCAGATAGCAGAACTGCACGTGGGCAAGGAGCAGTACCTTTAGCACATAGAGACCGATATACTAGAACAGCTCAGGATAGTGCATGTGCAGGGCACATAGGCATAAGGCGTATGCAGCAGAAAGCAAGGTGCCAGGTATATGGGCCAAGATTGAATAAAGAGTTCAGACTAAACAGAGACTCAAGTGTAACGGTGCAATATGCAGATAGGAAAGTTGAGTCAGGTCAAAAGAGTTTTCGCGACATTACTGACCCAGGGCTAGGGATAGCAAACAGATGTTGTAATTGTAGAGGTACCATGAGTCATGGGTACATGAAAGGTAGACACAGCATCGACAGGAATCAGAGGTGGGTTAATGCAAGAACAGAACCACCTGATATAGGGTCGGTACACAAATAGTATTGTGTGGTCGTAAAGTAGTAAGAGACCTGTGGGTACATGAGTATTATGCTTTTCTATGATGTATTATTATTATTATGTGATGTATTAGTTCATGCATTGATACACAAGATAGATGGGTGTATTTATGTGTGATGAATATAGGAGTGTAATATGAGCATTTGATGTATTATGTAGTGTGGTAGCTAGAGTAAGGTGCAACCATACTTAGGGCTACCCAGGCTATATGTCTGGGTCACATGTTTAGTAAGTTTTAGTCTCCCAATATTTGAAAACGAAGTTTTCTTTTAAGAGGGGGGTGATGACATAAGCCTGGGTCATTGACATTGAGTTGAGTGACCGGGCATGAGGAAGAATGGAGATGAGAGTGGGAGACAGTAAAGTGACTGACCTGGCTACGAGGAAAACAATCAACCCTCAGAAATAATGGGGCGGATATGAGTGGAAATCCCCAGGGGGGGATGGGTCGAAAGAGAGTTGTGTGTTGTGTGAAGTGAGGAGACTGAAAAGTCAGTGAGAGAAGAGACCGACTGCGGGTCAGGTCGTTTAAGAGAGAGCTCCGTGTTGTGTTGTTCTTCTAGTTGTGAAGACAGGCCTGAACCCAGAGTGGGTTCTGTATTGAGTGTAGGCCTAAACCCAGAGTGGGTTCTATAGTTGAGCAGTGGCTCCAACCCAATGTGTGGGTTGTATTGTGGGAGATCCAGCCGTGGATAGTAGCTGGATTACCTGTCTTGTGGATTGAGATTAGAAGCCAGCCGTGAGAAGGCATTGATGTGTGCTGGTTAAATTGTGAGGAGGATATTTATATTCTATGGATTACGTTATGTTTCTGGATGTATAAACCTGTTCCGTTTGTCCGTCTTATTTCTGTAATAAAGGATTATGTGCGCCAACGGAATCTTGTTTAATGCCTGGTGAATATGCACTGCGGGGGTGAGGTACATTGCAAGACAGATATCTCCATTGACACACCATGAGTATCGTTACCTAGACAACGACCATCACACAATAATATCATGAGCATATCATCGTAAGAACTTCGTGATATTATCATCAAGAAGACGTGTGACACCCATTATTCTGGAAAGTCTTGTGTCATGGCATGGAAGGAAGTCACACACACAAATGTACCCATTATTCTGGAAAATCTTGTGTCATGGCATGGAAGGAAGTCACACACACAAATGTGCCCATTATTCTGGAAAGTCTTGTGTCATGGAATGGAAGGAAGTCACACACACAAATGTACCCATATTTCTGGAAAGTCTTGTGTCATGGCATGGAAGGAAGTCACACACACAAATGTACCCATTATTCTGGAAAGTCTTGTGTCATGGCATGGAAGGAAGTCACACACACAAATGTACCCATTATTCTGGAAATTCTTGTGTCATGGCATGGAAGGAAGTCACACACACAAATGTACCCATTATTCTGGAAAGTCTTGTGTCATGGCATGGAAGGAAGTCACACACACAAATGCACCCATGCCGTGGAGATCACAATTTGTGGAGAACCATGATTGTCGGCAAGGCAATGGATGATGATAATGATGATGTGTAAAACTGTTGAATGTTCTGCATATATTCTGCACACCGACATGGCTTTTTGCACCTTCAATCACATTTTCTTGCATGTTACTGCTTCATTTGTTTTATCTTTTATTTTATCATGTTGTTCAACCAGAAATATAGTTTTTATAAAAGTCGGAGTGTTTATATGTTGTCATAGATAAACAGCATTTTAATACATTGATGGATTATTTTCCCCACACTCTTCATTGTTTTCCCTTTCAACATAATGAGCCTACATGTCTTTTGGCCGCAGTCTCATTATGTTTCTGCCAGGATATTGATCACATGGCTCTTCAAGTGCCAGTTGGTCTGTACAAATATGGGACCAGCACCATACGTCCAGTACACTTCATGGCACGGACAGGTTTTTTTATCTCTTATTGACCGTGTTGTATTATCTCCATCTCTGCATCCCCTCTGCTGGCATCCTCTCTGCCCCCAAATAGTTCCGTTACATCTCATTGCATTGGTGCTTCCATCCACTTCTGGCATGTCATCTTGGTCTTGTCCCTTATATGTGTCCATGAGGTGCTGTCTCCAGTGGCAGACTGGCTCTACAAATATTAGTTGCCAGGACTAAAAGGTCATTAACATTTGGAACATATTGTCCATTGTTTAAGGGTCCACACAACCCACTTGCCATCGTGTCACCTGACACTATGGCCAATCCACCACTGGCAGCCTGGGTCTCCATGCCAGGATCCATCCATTTGGTTTGGTGACCCACGTGAAACTCAGATTTCATGATGTCAGCTGTTGCTGTGTTCATGAGTTCTCTGATTATCCTTCATGCCGTGGTACCATGATCCTTGGGTAATCAGACTTGAGGGCAGCCTGAAGCTGTCGATCAACAGGATTATGGAGTGTTGTACATTGTTTTGTGTTTTTTAATCCATTTTAAATTGTTGATTTTATCAGTGTTTTATTTATGTTCACCTTTGTTGTAATTTTTGCATGTGATTAACATTAATTATTCATCATTTGGAATAAGTGTCAGTGTAAGTCAATTGTTATGGTGCAAGCATCTTTGTGTATAGTTACCAGTCTAGTTCTGTAGTTATTTGATCAACTTATTTGACCCACTGTTTGAAACAGTAGGCCACCATACTTTGTCTTAATTCTGCAGTAATTTGACCCACTGTTTGAAACAATAGGCCACCATATTTTGTCTTAATTCTGCAGTAATTTGACCCACTGTTTGAAACAATAGGCCACCATACTTTGTCTTAATCCTGCAGTAATTTGACCCACTGTTTGAAACAATAGGCCACCATACTTTGTCTTAATTCTGCAGTAATTTGACCCACTGTTTGATACAATAGGCCACCAAACTTTATCTAAGTTGTAGGAAAGTGGCAAGGAGGGGAGGTAACCACCAAATCTCATGAAGAGTGACTTCGGAGTGTGAAATCATTGGTGTTTCAGACCCATCCAGCATCATGAGCTCTCTGATAATATTTTCCTTGTGGAGTTGCAAATGAGAATACATCCTGTGCTGCCATTTGGGTGATAACATAATGAACAAATTATGTCCAACTTGGATCTACAACCTGACATGTGAAGTTAACGGGTGTAGGAATCAGGATATCTCTCTACATGCTGGGGTAGTAAGGAGTGTTGTGACAGGACATGATCTCCATCACCACAAACATGGCAGACATACTGTAACCAACATACTGGCTGCTCATATATTAAATATGGTGGACTGAGAAGAATTTGTTAGAAGAAATAATTTTTGATTTGAGTCAAAAGACTAAGTCAGAGGATCATGTGAGCAAGAGATTAAGGTTTGAATTTCACCATTAGAGGACCTAGGTTCAAATTTCCTGTAAGGCCAAGGATTTTTATTTATCAGAGTTGAAATATAAACCTGGCCTTAGGGACAGCATGATAGCATTGCCTGGGCACACATTGCTTATACCTTGGCCACAAGTTAAGCTCCAGGCAAACATTGTTTATACCCTGTCCTCATCCCAAACTTCAGCCAAACATTGTTTTTACCCCTGGCCTCAATTAAAGCTTCAGCCAAACATTGTTTTTACCCCTGGCCTCAAATAAAGCTTCAGGCAAATATTGTTTATACCCTGTCCTCAACACAAACTTGAGGCAAACATTGTTTTTACCCCTGGCCTCAATTAAAGCTTCAGGCAAACATTGTTTATACCCTGGCCTCAATTAAAGCTTCAGGCAAACATTGTTTATACGCTGTCCTCAACCCAAACATTGTTTATACCCTGTCCTCAACCCAAACATTGTTTATACCCTGTCCTCAACCCAAGCTTCAGGCAAACATTGTTTATACCCTGTCCTCAACCCAAACTTCAGGCAAAC
The DNA here is from genome assembly GCA_014155875.1 of Cepaea nemoralis. Taxonomy (NCBI): domain Eukaryota; kingdom Metazoa; phylum Mollusca; class Gastropoda; order Stylommatophora; family Helicidae; genus Cepaea; species Cepaea nemoralis. Next base: position 269,457 of record JACEFZ010012183.1, read on the forward strand.
ATTGTTTATACACTGTCCTCAACCCAAACTTCAGGCAAACATTGTTTTTACCCCTGGCCTCAATTAAAGCTTCAGGCAAACATTGTTTATACCCTGTCCTCAACCCAAGCTTCAGGCAAACATTGTTTATACCCTGTCCTCAATTAAAGCTTCAGGCAAACATTGTTTATACCCTGGACTCAATTAAAGCTTCAGGCAAACATTGTTTATACCCTGGACTCAATTAAAGCTTCAGGCAAACATTGTTTATACCCTGGCCTCAATTAAAGCTTCTGGCAAACAATCTTTATACCCTGTCCTCAACCCAAGCTTCAGGCAAACATTGTTTATACCCTGTCCTCAATTAAAGCTTCAGGCAAACATTGTTTATACCCTGTCCTCAATTAAAGCTTCTGGCAAACATTGTTTATACCCTGTCCTCAATTAAAGCTTCTGGCAAACATTGTTTATACCCTGTCTTCAATCCAAGCTTCAGGCAAACATTGTTTATACCCTGTCCTCAATTAAAGCTTGAGGCAAACATTGTTTATACCCTGGCCTGAATTAAACCTTCAGGCAACCATTGTTTATACCCTGTCCTCAATTTAAAAAAAAAAAATTGTGTTGCGTATCCCTTACGGGATGTTGCAGTCAACACCAGCATTTTTTCAGCTGCTGTTGATGTACTAGGCAAGTGTTACGTTCAGTAGTTTGCCATTGCTTTCTGAACGACCGGCCCCTATACCTTTTTCGAAAAAACCAGCACCGCCGTGTTTCGAACCCGGGTATACGGGCTCACAAACCGCGTTCGCAAGCCCTTTAGCCACAGAGACCGGCCCTCAATTAAAGCTTCAGGCAAATATTGTTTATAACCTGGCCTCAATTAAAGCTTCAGGCAAACATTGTTTATACCCTGTCCTCAACCCAAGCTTCTGACAAACATTGTTTATACCCTGGCCTCAATTAAAGCTTCAGACAAACATTGTTTATACCCTGGCCTCAATTAAAGCTTCAGACAAACATTGTTTATACCCTGGTCTTAACCCAAGCTTCATGCAAACATTGTTTATACCCTGTCCTCAACCCAAACATTGTTTATACCCTGGTCTCAACCCAAGCTTCAGGCAAACATTGTTTATACCCTGTCCTCAACCCAAGCTTCTGGCAAACATTGTTTATACCCTGTCCTCAACCCAATCTTCAGGCAAACATTGTTTATACCCTGTCCTCAATTAAAGCTTCAGGCAAAAATTGTTTATACCCTGGCCTCAATTAAAGCTTCATGCAAACATTGTTTATACCTGTAACAAAACTGCCGGGGCTTGGACTGGTTTGCTACTATAGACAATATCCCCCGCCTTTGCTCCAACCACCTCACTAGCACTTCACATCTACCAGGCCCCACACAAGCCGGGACAGCTGAACCTCCCCTCCCCTACCTAGGGTTTCCTACCCCAAGGGGGCTCGGACAAAACACAAGTCATACCACAGCACAAAGTCATAGCTAACATAACAAAATTTAATTCATTACTACGTCAAAAGCAACACAGAGAAGGATGGCTGAAAGCCGGACCATAAGACAATATGTACATGAGCAAATCTACAGATGATTCTTCTGCATCATAGAGACTGTGACTATAGTTCGTGCGGTCATCCTGTCGTGGTCACGACTCACCCAGGAACCTCCAGTGGACAGGAACTCCAAGGTCGGATGCCTCTCCAAAGTTCCCTCTTCCTTCAGTGTTCCAATTCCCAGGATGATCAAGCGTAGTACCACTGCCTGACCGACACTGCACCTATGATCAAGGGATCCTTCCTTGATGTAGTACTATATCACCGTCACACTCTACGGAAAAAGTCTGGGCAGACACTAGACTACTAGCTGTCTCCCACTGCAGACAAGTACGTGTAGCACTGTACTCTAAAGTTCAAGAGCCGGGATGCTCTTCTGTCTCATAAGTGACTGACACACTGATACGTCACCTATAACATGAGCGTTCGCTCCACATAAACACAATGTCACTTGCAAAGTCTAATAGGTGAATACCACCCTTCACCTATTCCACATAAACACAATGTCACTTGCAAAGTCTATCAGGTGACTACAACACTTCACCTATTCCCATGTCTCTTGGAATAATAGATCTTCACAAATTCACAAGTAACTACCCTGATCGAAGGGTATCAATCACATCCTAACCATCACTGTCAATGTTCAACACCTCGGAATGGGGTAGATCCCTACCCTAGCAAGCATGTCACTCCGGTGTTCACACCAAGCAATTAATCATTGTCTTAGGTCACTGGACCAAGTTTCGGCTTCACGAAGGTAAACCATTGTAGGTACACACCACACAAGCATGATAATATACAAGGTGTCCCATAACGACCCAGCCGGGCCGGAAGCATAACAAACAGGCCATGGTGACTGTTAACAGAGATTACTTCCGTCAACTTTGAAAGTTACTACCTTGCACTCCTCAAGGTTCTCACTGAGTTCGAATTCCACCAGTGCTTCACTGGCTAGAATCAACAGACGTTGTTTTGGATCCTCTCGGGATCTGTGGACACTCGTCGGACTCTCTCCCGTGGTCACAGCATAGACCTACCGACACATTCTGTACTCAGACATTTCAATCGTTGATCTCGGCAGATTCCGATGACCGCTCCCAGTAATGCCTTACTCGTTTGATAGGCACTGGAGTGAGCCGGTCCCTTAGAGCTCATGGTTCAACTCTGGAATCTCCGGTAGTATACCAATAACAAATCCTGAAACACGGAGGGGGTGGTGTGAGTACTCAACTACACCAAGAACTAACTGCAACTCCACCATTACACCTGCCTCTCAGTCATACATAATGCAATCAAGATATATGTATGAGATCATCACATCATAGATCTACTCTTAACTATAATGTATAGGCATGATGATGTAAGAGCAAGCAATAGTACACCTGTACATAGTCAAGTCACTCGTCTGGGCTACCACTAGCCCTCTAGCACCAGTGTCGACTGTATGACTCTGTCAAAGCATCCTGCGCCTGGTGCTAGTCCACTCCTGTTTCATCTTCCATCATCAATCAACAAATACACCTTACTTCCCGTTCAGTGTAGGGATTACTTTATCTAGGAGGTGCCCAGCCGGACAAGTCCTCCTTCCACACATACTCACCAATTAACCAATCCTTTCACCCATGGATTGATCAACTACACACATTAATAACTATATGACCATAATAAATTATACTTCCTTATAATTCATTACTATAGTATTAACTAAGGATAATGCATGAATTGTTAAACTTAAATAACCAACTCATATCACAGCCATCGCTCCGTCCTGGGATCCCTGTCCCAGAACCTGAGTTGCCTTTGATTAACTGGCCTTCCATTTCAGGTCGGTCATCTCTGTGCCGGTCGAGCACAGCTTTGGTGGCCATCCACCAATACACTTTCCCACAGCTACTGTGGGTCCCGTGCATCTTGTCCCGTGACGAATTAGGTCACGTCATCCAATGTAGCAAGGCCTCCAGCCTCTCCTCTACCACACCTCAGCTCCATATTTTGGGGGGATCATTCCCCTTACATACTACTGCTACTTCACGGCAGTACCTCAAGTACTCCATGAACAGAGTCAGGTTTCTGGAAGAGTAGAATAATAGAGACAGACTCGGTTCGGTTCCTATCTTGGCCCTACCTAGACTCAACAGCCTCGAATTACAGAGCGCCGCATCGCTCTCGGTCGTGTATGTTCAACCATCGGATAAGCACGATCGCTTTGGGGTCGGACCTGCAACCTAACTAGTCGGGCGGACCGGCCTACTTCCCAGTCGGTTAACTAGACATACGCAAGATTGAACACGCACGGTCACTCTAGCGGACGGACATGTAACAAGCAGTGACAATAGGTCTTATAAATACTTCCTATCAACTGTTATCCACTAAATGTAACACCATTCTTCCTACGAGGAATAACACTGGTAATATTACATCGCAAATACTTACCTGTCGACCTGTCCCATGAATCACACCTTGGTTCCAAGAAAAATCACCACCACTGATCTAACACCTTGGAGTTACATCATAATCTAACGAAGCCAATTATACATCTCTAATAATAACAAGCCCTACCTTATCATTATTAACAGCATCTAACATTTCTGTGTAATGACTGACAAACAATCTGCCTTGCGTGAGTAATTATTAAACCAAACAAGTAACTGCTACACACTTGGTAAAGTACCGGAATCTCTCTGGCACAAAGCAGTGATGATCTATAAATATCACTAACCATGCAAATCATTTGTAAACTAACCATTTATAATTCTATCAATCTACAAACAATGGTTATACGCGAGTACTAGAAAGAACACACGTTCCGGCACATTTTGGATACACACGCTCAGCTGTTGAGCCCGTCTGTCAACACATCAGTTCGCCGATCGATAAGAGCTAATTAAATATGCAGGCCGCCGTCGGCAAATGTCTCCGCTTCGCTACGACAATCGCGGTCGGCAATTAATTTTCTTGGGACAGTAGGCGCTGTATATGGACAATAGTTACACAATAGACAAAGTATTCAACTAACCTGTGATATTCAATCACAATCTTGACTGCTGATGTCCCGCTCTGGCCGCGCACACTGACATCAACTTTCAGCAGCTCAATTCTGTGATCGTTCTACGATGAGGTCCGACTGGTGACTGATCACTCCCAGCTAAATGCGTCTTCACAATGCCTTCACTGCTCGAGTGAATTTCATGATCCACGGAGAAGTCTTGCATCACGGATTGTTCGACCTTCTCGTGTTCCATGAGGCAATTGTGAGACAAGCGTGATCTTGACCACGTACGCACTTACTGGGGAAGCTTCTAGATTTCTCTAGAAATAACCAGACTAGTGACGTCAGGCACTATTTTCGTTGGGAAACCCCCTTATTTAGTATTATTACGTCCAGGGAGACTAACCCTTCGCCATCCCATCAAAGGGATATAACTCAGAGACCAGCAGATCTGCAGACGTTTCGTCACAATACCTTGTCCTCAACCCAAGCTTCTGGCAAACATTGTTTATACCCTGTCCTCAACCCAAACAATGTTTATACCCTGGTCTCAACCCAAGCTTCATGCAAACATTGTTTATACCCTGTCCTCAACCCGAGCTTCAGGCAAACATTGTTTATACCCTGTCCTCAACCCAAGCTTCAGGCAAACATTGTTTATACCCTGTCCTCAACCCAAGCTTCAGGCAAACATTGTTTATACCCTGGCCTCAATTAAAGCTTCAGGCAAACATTGTTTATACCCTGGCCTCAATTAAAGCTTCAGGCAAACATTGTTTATACCCTGGCCTCAATTAAAGCTTCAGGCAAACATTCTTTATACCCTGGCCTCAATTAAAGCTTCAGGCAAACATTGTTTATACCCTGGCCTCAATTAAAGCTTCAGGCAAACATTGTTTATACCCTGGCCTCAATTAAAGCTTCAGGCAAACATTGTTTATACGCTGTCCTCAACCCAAACATTGTTTATACCCTGTCCTCAACCCAAACATTGTTTATACCCTGTCCTCAACCCAAGCTTCAGGCAAACATTGTTTATACCCTGTCCTCAACCCAAGCTTCAGGCAAACATTGTTTATACCCTGTCCTCAACCCAAGCTTCAGGCAAACATTGTTTATACCCTGTCCTCAACCCAAGCTTCAGGCAAGCATTGTTTATACCCTGTCCTCAACCCAAGCTTCAGGCACACATTGTTTATACCCTGTCCTCAACCCAAGCTTCAGGCAAACATTGTTTATACCCTGTCCTCAACCCAAACTTCAGGCAAACATTGATTATACCCTGTCCTCAACCCAAGCTTCAGGCAAACATTGTTTATACCCTGGCCTCAATTAAAGCTTCAGGCAAACATTGTTTATACCCTGTCCTCAACCCAAACATTGTTTATACCCTGTCCTCAACCCAAACATTATTTATACCCTGGCCTCAACCCAAACATTGTTTATACCCTGTCCTCAACCCAAGCTTCAGGCAAACATTGTTTATACCCTGTCCTCAACCCAAACATTGTTTATACCCTGTCCTCAACCCAAACTTCAGGCAAACATTGATTATACCCTGTCCTCAACCCAAGCTTCAGGCAAACATTGTTTATACCCTGGCCTCAATTAAAGCTTCAGGCAAACATTGTTTATACCCTGTCCTCAACCCAAGCTTCTGGCAAACATTGTTTATACCCTGTCCTCAACCCAAGCTTCAGGCAAACATTATTTATACCCTGGCCTCAATTAAAGCTTCAGGCAAACATTGTTTATACCCTGGTCTCAACCCAAGCTTCTGGTAAACATTGTTTATACCCTGTCCTCAACCCAAGCTTCTGGCAAACATTGTTTATACCCTGTCCTCAACCCAAGCTTCTGGCAAACATTGTTTATACCCTGTCCTCAACCCAAGCTTCAGGCAAACATTGTTTATACCCTGTCCTCAACCCAAGCTTCTGGCAAACATTGTTTATACCCTGTCCTCAACCCAAACTTCAGGCAAACATTGTTTATACCCTGGCCTCAATTAAAGCTTCAGGCAAACATTGTTTATACCCCTTGCCTCAATTAAAGCTTCAGGCAAACATTGTTTATACCCTGGCCTCAATTAAAGCTTCAGGCAAACATTGTTTATACCCCTTGCCTCAACACTAGCTTCAGGCAAACATTGTTTATACCCTGGCCTATACTGGTATAATGCCAGCTCCGTGACGTAGGGGTTGTGGACACAGTTCATGATCCCACATACCCGCGTTTAAACCACAGCTGTACGCAATTTAGCATCAGACCGCATTACGTTGGTTTTTTTTACAAAATGGTATGGGTGCTGATCATTCAGCAAGCAATGGCAAACTACTGAGCGCAAACTTGTTAAGAGGTCACTGAGATCTTGCTAAGAGATAACAGCTAAAAGTATGCTGGCGTTGACTGCAACATCCTGTAACTAACTATAACTATATGCTGGTATAATACACAGTTATAAAGAACATGGCAGCTTTTATAGACATATATTTCATCAGAAACATACAACCATGATGATCATGATGATTCTGATAATTTGCAAAAGTTGATAAAACAATTTTGAGATGCTTAATGACTATTTTTCTGTCATTTATTAACAACTAGCGTTTGAAGCGTGCCACATCACGACAGGTGGATCTTGACCTTCATGCTGTTATAAAGCGGTTTCACAAGCATCAGAAACTTTCAGAGCAGATGTCTTTCAAAGAGAAGCTGGAGGAAGCTGAATATCTACAGCAGCAGAGGCAGAAAGATCGCCAGTACTTGATCGACCGCTCCCGCAAGATGAGGGAGAAACAAGCTGAACTGATCGCAAAAATCAAGTGAGTAAAGTTGATGTCATGTCTGGATATCTGGCAGTTATATGATCACATTAAATGTGTATAATTGTTTTAATGAAATGAGTTGTTACATTCAGACTATCCTAATTATATATCTAATCTAATTTTACATCAACTCATCTGTCTGCCTGCCTTGTCTGTCTGTCTGTCTGTCTGTCTGTCTGTCTGTCTGTCTGTCTGTCTGTCTGTCTGTCTGTCTGTCTGTCTGTTCTGGCCTGCCTGTCTGTTCTGGCCTGCCTGCCTGTTCTGACCTGTCTGTCTACCCCAGTCTGGCTGTCTGCCTCAGTTTGTCTGTCTATCTGCCATGGTCTGTCTGTTCTAGTCTGTCTGTCTGCCTCAGTCTGTCTGTCTGCCTCAGTCTGTCTGTCTGTCATGGTCTGTTCTAGTCTATCTGTTTGCCTCAGTCTGTCTGTCTGTCTCCCTCAGTCTGTCTGTCTGCCTCAGTCTGTCTGTCTGTTCTGGCCTGCCTGTCTGTTCTGGCCTGTCTGTCTGTCTGTCTCAGTCTGTCTTTCTGCCTCATTCTGTCTGTCTGCCTCAGTCTGTCTGTCTGTCTCAGTCTGTCTGTCTATTCTGGCCTGCCTGACTGTTCTGGCCTGTCTGTCTGCCTTGGTCTGTCTGTTCTGGCCTGTCTGTCTGCCTCAGTCTGTCTGTCTACCTCAGTCTGTCTGTCTGCCTTGGTCTGTTTATCTGCCTCAGTCTGTTTGTCTGCCTTGGTCTGTCTGTCTGCCTCAGTTTGTCTGTCTATCTGCCATGGTCTGTCTGTTCTAGTCTCTCTGTCTGCCTCAGTCTGTCTGTCTGCCTCAGTCTCTCTGTCTGCCTCAGTCTGTCTGTCTGCCTCAGTCTGTCTGTCTGTCATGGTCTGTTCTAGCCTATCTGTTTGCCTCAGTCTGTCTGTCTGTCTCCCTCAGTCAGTCTGTCTGCCTCAGTCTGCCTGTCTATTCTGGCCTGCCTGTCTGTTCTGGCCTGTCTGTCTGCCTCAGTCTGGCTGTCTGTTCTGGCCTGTCTATTCTGGGTGTGTGAGTGAGTGAGTGTGTGTTGTTGGATGAGTGGGGAATGTGTGTGGGTGGGGAGAGGTGTGTGTTGTGTTGATTGGGGATATGTGTGTGGTGTGTGGGTGGGGATGTGTGTGTGGGTGGGGGATTTGTGTGGTGTGTGGATGGGGGTTTGTGTGGGGTGGGTGGGTGAGGGTATCTGTGTGGGTGTGGGTGGGGATATTGTGTGGTATGTGGGTGGGGGATATGTGTGTGGTGTGTAGGTGGGAGATGCGAGGTGGTATGTGGGTGTGGGATGTGTGGGTGAGGGATATGTGTGTGTGGTGCATGAGTTGGGAATATTGTGTGATGGGATGTTGATTAGGGCATGGGTGGGTGGGTGGAGGATGTATGTGTGGGTGGTGGGGTGTGTGTGAGTGGATTGGGGATGTATAGGTGGTTAGGGAGATGTGGGGGTATTGAGATGTCAGTTGGTGGGATGTGTGTGTATATGGTTTGGGGATGTGTGTGGATGTGCGATGTGTGGGTTGGTTGGAGATGGGTGGGGAATATGTGGTCAATGGAGGTGTGGTTTGGGGGATAGGTGGTTGGAGGTGTGGGTGGGGAGAGGATGTGTGGGTGGGGGATGGGTGTGTGGGTTAGGATGTGTATGTGGGTGGGGAGAGGATGTGTGGGTTGGTGGGGGATGTTTGTGTGGGTGGTGAGTGTGTTTGGGTTGGAAGAACAGGTGAGGACAGTGTGTGTGGGTGGGGGATGTGCGGGAGGGGGAACGAACAAACAAACAAACTTTATTTTAAAAGGGTAACAAATTGGACACGCAGGCCCATCTTACATTTGGCCCTTTCGATCACTCATCTTTCATTCATCAAATGTGCATGTTACATTTACATAGGGAAAAAAAAACATTGTCAAATGGATTTTGTAAGCATAAACAATACATATTACGCATGGTACATTCACACGGGGGAAAAAACATTGTCAAATGAAAGTTGTAGACATAAACAGTGCATATTGCAATGTTGTGAGACACATCCCCCACCCACCACACCCCCCACCTACCCACACATACCTCCACACATTCACACAGACTCAGGCAAACATACATGCTGCCACCCACCCACCGATCCCCCACCTACACACATTTCCCCACCCACACATACATCCCCCACCCATCCCATAACTGACACGCACACACCCACTCACATATTCTCCACCACCCACCCACATACCCGCAACCACCCAGCAAAACACACATCACAAAACCATACACACATACCCCCGTCAACCCACACATCCCGCACCTATCCATACATACATCCTGCACCCTCACAATTTTCCCCACCCACCCACACACACATCAGCCAACTTACACCCACTCTCCCACCCAATATCCGCCACCACTCAACTACACATCCTCCACCTATACACACATCCCCACCCACAAAAACATCTCCCCACCTGCCCACACATATCCCCCCACCTGCCCACACATATCCCCCACCAATAAACACCCAAAAACACACACCTCCTACCCACACACAACCCACCACCCACATATACCCCACCCACACACATCCGCCGCTCACACACATCTTCCCATCAACACACACATCCCCCAACCATACACTCATCTCTCACACACATCCACCCACTCACGTACTCATCCATCAACCACTCACACCCACACATCACCCACCATCCCATCAACACATGCATCTCTCATATACCCTCCCACCCACACACACCACAACCACCCAGCCAAACACACATCCCCCATCCTCACATACATCTGTCATCCACCTGCACATCCCACACCTCCCCCACCTCTCACACATCTCCCCTCCCACACAAAACTCCACCCATAAACACATTCTCCTCCACACACACATCCCCCACATGCATTCCTCATACACATCCCTGCCCACACATCTCTCACCCACACACACATCTCCCCACCCACCCACACATCCCCCACCTACAAACATCCTCACCTCCCACACATACATCCTCCACCCACTCACATTTACCCCATCCACACTCACACACTACCACCCACACAGACATATCCCATTCACAGACATATCCCATTCACAGACACCCCCCACACACTCATCCCCCACACCCATTACACACCCATCCCCCAACCCACATGATCTCCTACACACCCATTCACCCACCCAAATACACATTCCCTACCCACACCCCCAACCCACCAACACCCGCATACTTCCAATAATCCTCCCAAATATCCCCCCCCCCCCACACACACACAAACATCTCTCACACACACATACATCCCCTACTGACTACACATCCCTTCACCCCTCCACACATCACCCATCAACCCATACACATTCCCCACACACAACCCCTCCACACATACATTCCCCACACCCCCACACACATCCCTCACATACACACCCACACAAACATCCTCACATCTACACAATACATGATTGGTCAGTTGGTGGGATATGTATGTGTCCCTGGGTGTATGTGGGTGGGTGGGGTGTGTGTGTGTGTGGGTGGGGTGATGTTTGGGTTGGGTGATATGTAAGTAGGTGGGAGATTGGCCTCAAAACATGGTAATTTGCCTTGTTTATGTTTACAACATTCATTTCACAATGTTTTTTTTCTTCATATGTGAATGTATAAAGCTCTTGATGGACGAAAGATGAGTGATTGGAAGGGCTGAATGTAAGACGGGCCTGCGTGCAGAATTTGTGACCCTTTTAAAATAAAGTTGATTTGATTTGATTTGATTTGTCTATCTATCTTTTTGTTTGCTTGCCTGCCGGCCTCAGCCTGTCTGCCCACTGGTTGGCCAGCCTATCTAGGTCTGTCTCTCTGCTCACTGGTTGGCCAGCCTATCTAGGTCTGTCTCTCTGCTCACTGGTTGGCTAGCCTATCTAGGTCTGTCTCTCTGCTCACTGGTTGCCAGCTTATCTAGGTATGTCTCTCTGCTCACTGGTTGGCCAGTCTGTATGTGTCTGTCTCTCTGCTCACTGGTTGGCCAGCCTATCTAGGTCTATCTCTCTGCTCACTGGTTGGCAAGTCTGTATGCGTCTATCTCTCTGCTCACTGGTTGGCCAGCCTATCTAGGTCTATCTCTCTGCTCACTGGTTGGCCAGTCTGTATGTGTCTATCTCTCTGCTCACTGGTTGGCCAGCCTATCTAGGTCTGTCTCTCTGCTCACTGGTTTGCCAGCCTATCTAGGTCTGTCTCTCTGCTCACTGGTTGGCCAGCCTATCTGGGTCTGTCTGTATGCTCACTGGTTGGCCAGCCTGTATGGTACTATCTCTCTGCTCACTGGTTGGCCAGCCTATTTAGGTCTATCTCTCTGCTCACTGGTTGGCCAGTCTGTATGTGTCTATCTCTCTGCTCACTGGTTGGCCAGCCTATCTAGGTCTGTCTCTCTGCTCACTGGTTTGCCAGCCTATCTAGGTCTGTCTCTCTGCTCACTGGTTGGCCAGCCTATCTGGGTCTGTCTGTATGCTCACTGGTTGGCCAGCCTGTATGGTACTATCTCTCTGCTCACTGGTTGGCCAGCCTATTTAGGTCTATCTCTCTGCTCACTGGTTGGCCAGCCTATCTGGGTCTGTCTCTCTGCTCACTGGTTGGCCAGCCTATCTAGGCCTGTCTCTCTGCTCACTGGTTGGCCAGCCTATCTAGGTCTGTCTCTCTGCTCACTGGTTGGCCAGCCTATCTAGGTCTGTCTCTCTGCTCACTGGTTGGCCAGCCTGACTGGGTCTATCTGCTCACTAGTTGGCCAGCCTATCTAGGTCTGTCTCTCTGCTCACTGGTTTGCCAGCCTATCTAGGTCTGTCTCTCTGCTCACTGGTTGGCCAGCCTATCTGGGTCTGTCTGTATGCTCACTGGTTGGCCAGCCTGTATGGTACTATCTCTCTGCTCACTGGTTGGCCAGCCTATCTAGGTCTGTCTCTCTGCTCACTGGTTGGCCAGCCTATCTAGGTCTGTCTCTCTGCTCACTGGTTGGCCAGCCTATCTAGGTCTATCTCTCTGCTCACTGATTGGCCAGCCTATCTAGGTCTGTCTCTCTGCTCACTGGTTGGCCAGCCTATCTGGGTCTGTCTCTCTGCTCACTGGTTGGCCAGCCTATCTGGGTCTGTCTCTCTGCTCACTGATTGGCCAGCATATCTGGGTCTGTCTCTCTGCTCACTGGTTGGCCAGCCTATCTAGGTCTGTCTCTCTGCTCATTGATTGGCTAGCCTATCTAGGTCTGTCTCTCTGCTCACTTGTTGGCCAGCCTATCTAGGTCTGTCTCTCTGCTCACTGGTTGGCCAGCCTGACTGGGTCTGTCTATCTGCTCACTTGTCTGACTGCCTGTCTCAGCCTACATGTCTGTCTCTCCATCAGTGTGCTTGCTGGGATGTTCATCCTTTCGTATTCAAAACTCTTAATATTCTTGACTTTATTATTTTAATTCTCAGCTCTGGCTGCATTAAAAAAAAAAATAGTTCAGACTCCTTCTACATGCCATCCTGGCAGACCGTTCATATGGTGCCCAATCCATGTTTTCTGGACACAACGGCATTCACCGGGTGACTTCAGCATCATACTGGCCACTGACCTACCAGAGAATTTTCTGTGACTAAGTTTGTCAGAGTGGGTCCAAGCTGAAATGATGTGATTATATCAGACATTTTATCAGATTTGGTCAATTCTGAAATGATGTGATTATAGCAGACATTTTATCAGAGTGGGTTCAAGCTGAAATGATGTGATCATAACAGACATTTTATTGTATTGGGTCCAAGCTATAATGATGTGATCATATTAGACATTTATCAGAGTGGATCCAAGCTGAAATGATGTGATTATATCAGACATTTTATCAGATTCGGTCAATACTGAAATGATGTGATTATAGCAGACATTTTATCAGAGTGGGTTCAAGCTGAAATGATGTGATCATATCAGACATTTTATCAGAGTGGGCCCAAGCTGAAATGATGTGATCATAACTGACATTTTATCAGATTGGGCCCAAGCTGAAATGATGTGATCATATTAGACACTTTATCAGATTGGGTCCAAGCCGAAATGATGTGATCATAACTGACATTTTATCAGATTGGGCCCAAGCTGAAATGATGTGATCATAACTGACATTTTATCAGATTGGGCCCAAGCTGAAATGATGTGATCATATCAGACACTTTATCAGATTGGGTCCAAGCTGAAATGATGTGATCATAACTGACATTTTATCAGATTGGGCCCAAGCTGAAATGATGTGATCATATCAGACACTTTATCAGAGTGGGCCCAAGCTGAAATGATGTGATCATAACTGACATTTTATCAGATTGGGCCCAAGCTGAAATGATGTGATCATATTAGACACTTTATCAGAGTGGGTCCAAGCCGAAATGATGTGATCATATTAGACACTTTATCAGATTGGGTCCAAGCTGAAATGATATGATCATATTAGACACTTTATCAGATTGGGCCCAAGCTGAAATGATGTGATCATATTAGACACTTTATCAGATTGGGTTCAAGCTGAAATGATGTGATCATATTAGACACTTTATCAGATTGGGTTCAAGCTGAAATGATGTGATCATATTAGACACTTTATCAGAGTGGATCCAAGCCGAAATGATGTGGTAATGAAAGAAATTGCACCTTTAGGGGAATAGGAAACTAGGATCATCACTTAATCACATCAGCTACTGCAGCTATCATTTATCTGTATACTTGTCTAAGACTTGTGCCTACTCCTATACACCATTTATCAGTGTTAGTTAAAGTCATACAATGTTCAATGAGCGATGCTGTCTTGTTTGTACCATTGCTCTGTTGTTCATTTATCTTTAGTGCCACAACAGTTTACATTCCAAAACCACCACCTCATCAGACATTACAAGCAGTACAAGCCCAGAAGATGTTGCGAAGGAAGAGAGAAGCTGAGGAGACAATTAGTGCAATCCACCAGTTTGAGCAAAAGCTGAAGGCCATTTTACCACCAAGTGATGACAGGTAAAGTATAGATCACTCTAGTTGAATACTCAGAGTTATCTTAGCAGAACTTTAGCGCTGTCAGCACAAATAAGGCCAACCCACAGCAAATACTACCTGGCTAGTAAGAAAGTATGAATAACTGTGCATGCAACAAAGAACTTTCTGAAGTCATAAAGCTTCCAATGAAGGAGATTGATTGACAGAAGCATTCAGTGACTGTTCGAATTTAGAACAAGTGGTCATTGATTTAGAATTTACAACAGGTGGTCATAGATTTAGAATTTACAACAGGTGGTCATAGATTTAGAATTTACAACAGGTGGTCATAGATTTAGAATTTACAACAGGTGGTCATTGATTTACAATTTACAACAGGTGGTCATAGATTTAGAATTTACAGCAGGTGGTCATAGATTTAGAATTTACAACAGATGGTCACAGATTTAGAATTTAAAACAGGTGGTCATTGATTTATAATTTACAACAGGTGGTCATTGATTTAGAATTTACAACAGGTGGTCATACATTTAGAATTTACAACAGGTGGTCATTGATTTAGAATTAAAACAGGTGGTCATAGATTTAGAATTTACAACAGGTGGTCATAGATTTAAAATTTACAACAGATGGTCATACATTTAGAATTTACAACAGGTGATCATTGATTTAAAATTTACAACAGGTGGTCATAGATTTAGAATTTACAACAGGTGGTCATAGATTTAAAATTTACAACAGATGGTCATACATTTAGAATTTACAACAGGTGATCATTGATTTAAAATTTACAACAGGTGGTCATAGATTTAGAATTTACAACAGGTGGTCATAGATTTAGAATTTACAACAGATGGTCATAGATTTAGAATTTACAACAGGTGGTCAGTAATTTAGAATTTAGAACAGGTGGTCAGTGATTATAATTTAGAAAATTATTGATGCACGTGTATAGTTTAAGTGTCTATGTTATTATTTTCTGATTCCAGCAGCGATGTTGAAGATAAGACCATATTTAGTCTAGCAAATGAAGGAGAGAAGCTCATCAGTATCCCCCAAGTAATTCCCAATAATGAGTACATTTGCAAGATTCGCAGACGTCTTGAAGAGGATGCCATGGCTAGAGAGGAGAGAGAGAAAAGACGAAGAAAAGTTCTGAATGATCAACTGAATGCTCACCAGGCACAGGAGGTAGGTTTTGTTACATTTGTTGTAGAAATAATCATTACATGTCTTGTATGCTGGCATGGTTGAGACACAGGAGGTAGGTTTTGTTACATTTGTTGTATAAATCATCATTAAATCTCTTGTATGCTGGCATGGTCGAGACGCAGGAGGTAGGTTTTGTTACGTTTGTTGTAAAAATCATCATTACATCTCTTGTATGCTGGCATGGTCGAAACACAGGAGGTAGGTTTTGTTACATTTGTTGTAGAAATCATCATTACATGTCTTGTATGGTCGAGACAGGAACACTGAGGTGATCCACGACCCTGGTGATTGAGTGAGGTGGCAAAACATTACCTCCCATGCTTATCGGCATGGCACATGATGATGATGATGCTGGCTTTGTGTAACTATCTGTAGGGTTGTTACTCCTGTAGATATACTAAATGTTACAGGCTGTTACTCTTGTGCAGATACTAAAAGTTGTGGGACATTATTCCTGTGACTATAGTGAAATCCAGTGACTATTTCTCGTGTGACTAGAATAAACACCAGGGGATGTTACTGCTGTGTCTATAATAAACACTAGGGGATGTTACTCCCATGATTATGGCGAATGCTAAGGAATATTACTCCTGTAACTATAAAACATAGCAGGACATATTACTTATGTGATTATTGTTAACAATTTGAGAAATAAGTCGTTAAGAAAGACAGCGAGGAAGATAACTAGACATTTTTGAAGCTGTTGTATCGTTTATGTAAAATCAATCACTTCTGACTCAACGGTTTAATCTTACCTTTAAGGAAAATGTTAAACTACTTTAAAGATAACTTTGAATATGGAAGTGGAATTATCTCCACCAGAGTCACCATCACAACATTGTCTCCTGAGGAATAATCACTACTGATGATGGTGACTACTTTTGAGATCACTTTGATTATGCAGTTAGAATTGTCTCCACTTGACCCATCATACAAAGTTCTGCTCAGGATAAGTTATTGGATGTAGAGGATGATGATGATGATGACCAATCATGACAAGTGTGAGATAATTTACACCTGTACCTTCACTTATTAATTAAACAGTTAGTTTCAGAATGCTGCAGACTTTGGGCTTAGTTTCCCAAAAGTCTGGCTTTTATACTCTTGGCCGAGATAACAACAGGAAATGCTGAACTACAATATATGTCAGAGAGAGGTGACACAACACACAAATGTTACCTACATGTCAGAGAGATGTGACACATGACACACAAGTATTAACTACAGGAAACTGAAAGTTTACCCAAATATTACATTTGCTGATTGAATGAGAACATTTATTAAAGTATAGCTACCTGTAAGATGTGAAGCACAGCAGTTTATAATGTTTGAGAAAATAGCTGCAAAAATTATGTGAATGGACGTTAATTTATAATTTATTATGTTTTATATCATCTAAAAGAAGACCGCCGGGCTCCATGGTGAAGGGTTTATGGACGCAGTTAGTAATCCATGTGTTTGTTAGTTAGTTAGTTAGTCGACAGATCATCCTCATTGCACATCGAACCATTCAGTCCATAAGTGCTCGGATCCCCTCCTCAGCAAATCCCGCAGCGTGTAGCGGCTAACGACACCAGTTCTGTGTTGGTTTATCAATCTTCTTTGGCTTCCTGCGTAGTGTTCTTGTTTGGCCACCCCTCTTTTAATTTGCTGTTCTCGCAGTCTGGCCATGGTTGTAGATTCACAGTCATCACTTGGTTCACGCAAGAGTCTTACTTCTCGTAGAGCATTCAGAATGTCAGCCTGGTCCATGGCGCGTCCGCCCTCCACAGTAGCCTCACCTGCGAGCTTGTCAGCCCTCTCATTTCCTTGTACTCCCGCATGCCCTGACACGAAGATGAAACTAATCTTTGTCAGCCGAGACCGCTCCAGAGGCAGCAACCATTCTCTTCGGATCGACCCCTCCTCTATCCTCTTGATCATGTTCATTGAGTCGCTAAGGAAACATGCCCTAGTGAATGTCTGTGTCTCGAGCCATGTTATTGCTTTACTTACTGCCATGACTTCCATAGTCAGGCTACTTGTGGTTTCAGTGAAAGCACCAGAGTCCTCCTTCACAATTCTCCCTCCGGCCCGAGCTGTAAAGGCCCATGAGCTTCTCACATGTCGGACGACCGACCCATCTGTGTAGATGACCGCATCACCGTCTAGCGAATTCTCGAAAATCAACGCTTGTACTTCAGCCTCCACAGCAGCCGGATTTTCTTGTCTGCATTCTCTATCTAGTTGGATGCAAACTGAAAAGGATGTGCAGAAATCTGTTGGCACTTGCACCACTCGCCAGGTTCTAAGTTCTCAAGTGAACACACCTGTTGAAGAATGTCTTCGGCTTGACCCATCCACGACCGTCCTCTTTTTAACCTGCTGCTCTTCACCTTCATAATTTCACTATGCAGTGGATGTTGTGTGTTTGCGTTAACTCTGAGGTAGGCGCGTGCCCTGCAAACTTGTATTCTCTCTTCAATGGTTGGAAAATCAAGAATGTAGTGCATCGCCCTGCATGCTGTATCTCTTGTACATCCAAGAATAATGCGCATAGCTTCATTCTGTATCCTTTCCATCCTTTCTATCTGCTTACTGCTGAGAGTCAGGATTGCCATTGCATACTCCAAAACAGACATGACCAGCCCCTCGTACAGAAGACATAGATGGCACTGCTCACAGTTTGCTGCCGCCATCACCCGCATCGCATATCACCTGGTCTATGTGCTCATTATAAGCAAGGCTTCGATCAAACCGTATCCCCAGGTAATTCATTGCCTGCGTTCTTTCCACCGTCTCTGAACACAGCATTACAGTTGGTGTTGGAGTGTTGACAATATGATTATTCAACGAGAACCAAGTCACTGTTGCCTTTGTTGGGTTGACCATTGCCCCAGCTTCATCACACCAAGTACTTAAGAGTGTGAGTTCGGTTTGTAGTTCCACAGCAACCTGCTCTCTATCCTTACCCTGACGATACACTAAAACATCATCGGCATATGACAATGTCCTACCAGGTCCAGTGATCTGCTCACTGGTGATTCTCACTGTGTAGTCGTTGAACAGTACCGGAGATAATGGTGATCCCTGTGGTAGGCCAGGATATATTGTTGTTGGTTCCGAAGTCCAACTGCCACATCTAAAAACTACTTTGCGTTGGAAGAGGGCTGCAGCGATCCAACTAAGGAGGAATGGACTTACTTTTAGTTCAAGAAGCTGACGCATTAAAAAATCCAATGGTACTCTGTTGTATGCGTCCTCAAGATCAATCGCTGCAGCAAAGGTTTCAATGCCTGAGTGGAAACCTTCATAGACATCATGGGCAAAGACTGCTGCATTGGTCCAGGTTTCTCTTTTTGGACGGTACCCACCCAGGGTAGGTGGGAAAACACCTTGCCTCTCTAGCTGGCTTGATATTTTCCTGGCAATTACCTTCTCCAGCAGCTTGCCTATTGTATTCTGCATGGTTATAATTCGATGTCCCTGAATTTTTGTGTGGTCTTTGTCAGGCTTCGGCAAGGGAATCAGATAGCTGTGTAACCATTCCTCCTTGATGCTAGCACTCTCTATACTGTTGTTGTACATGTCTGCTACTTTCTCTAGCTCATTGTCGGTACACCTATTGATGTCGTCGTATCTTATGCCATCAGGCCCTGGAGCGCTGTTTTTTGATCATCGAAGTACAGCCTTGATTTCTTTCACTGTCACTGTGTCTTCATCCGAAGTGTTCTGGGCCTTGCACCTGTCTGAGGTGACCTCCTTGGCCAGATTTCGGCCTCCCATGTCTGTCTGGTTACTCTGCTCTAGATAGCGTTCAAAGAGGCCTTTGCCCTTGTCCTTGTCAGTCCTCTGCCAGATGAGTTCAGCACCTTGGAAGTCAGAAATGCTCTTATTCTTGACTACACCACTCATGCTTTTATGTAGTCGCCAGAACAATTTCAGTGACTTGTCTGTGCTTACTCTTTGACACACCTTTGCCCATTTTTCGCTTTTAACCACCTTGACCAGTTTTTTAAAATGGCTTACTTTTGTGTGCATCTCTCTTTCTAAGTGCATGCAGGGACTAGGATGACCAGCTCTGTTCTTCTTGGCATTCTGCCATCGCCTTACAGCACTACGCTTATCCACCCAAGCCTTCTCCACCTCGAAATTCCACCAAGGTGGCTGCTCCCAGCTTTTTTCCTGCCCTGAAGCTTTCTGCGCTTGTCACGTCTTATTTTACTCACCACATCTTGCCCTGTACTGTCATACTGGAAAGTCTTTACCTTTAGCTTGTGCTGCCTGGTTCTGCCTTTCTCTACCAATATGCTGCAAGGGTGGTGGTCGCTCCATGCAACAGGAAATGCTGAACTACAATATATGTCAGAGAGAGGTGACACAACACACAAATGTTACCTACATGTCAGAGAGATGTGACACATGACACACAAGTATTAACTACAGGAAACTGAAAGTTTACCCAAATATTACATATGCTGATTGAATGAGAACATTTATTAAAGTATAGCTACCTGTAAGATGTGAAGCACAGCAGTTTATAATGTTTGAGAAAATAGCTGCAAAAATTATGTGAATGAACGTTAATTTATAATTTATTATGTTTTATATCATCTAAAAGAAGACCGCCGGGCTCCGTGGTGAAGGGTTTATGGACGCAGTTAGTAATCCATGTGTTTGTTAGTTAGTTAGTTAGTCGACAGATCATCCTCATTGCACATCGAACCATTCAGTCCATAAGTGCTCGGATCCCCTCCTCAGCAAATCCCGCAGCGTGTAGCGGCTAACGACACCAGTTCTGTGTTGGTTTATCAATCTTCTTTGGCTTCCTGCGTAGTGTTCTTGTTTGGCCACCCCTCTTTTAATTTGCTGTTCTCGCAGTCTGGCCATGGTTGTAGATTCACAGTCATCACTTGGTTCACGCAAGAGTCTTACTTCTCGTAGAGCATTCAGAATGTCAGCCTGGTCCATGGCGCGTCCGCCCTCCACAGTAGCCTCACCTGCGAGCTTGTCAGCCCGCTCATTTCCTTGTACTCCCGCATGCCCTGGCACGAAGATGAAACTAATCTTTGTCAGCCGAGACCGCTCCAGAGGCAGCAACCATTCTCTTCGGATCGACCCCTCCTCTATCCTCTTGATCATGTTCATTGAGTCGCTAAGGAAACATGCCCTAGTGAATGTCTGTGTCTCGAGCCATGTTATTGCTTTACTTACTGCCATGACTTCCATAGTCAGGCTACTTGTGGTTTCAGTGAAAGCACCAGAGTCCTCCTTCACAATTCTCCCTCCGGCCCGAGCTGTAAAGGCCCATGAGCTTCTCACATGTCGGACGACCGACCCATCTGTGTAGATGACCGCATCACCGTCTAGCGAATTCTCGAAAATCAACGCTTGTACTTCAGCCTCCACAGCAGCCGGATTTTCTTGTCTGCATTCTCTATCTAGTTGGATGCAAACTGAAAAGGATGTGCAGAAATCTGTTGGCACTTGCACCACTCGCCAGGTTCTAAGTTCTCAAGTGAACACACCTGTTGAAGAATGTCTTCGGCTTGACCCATCCACGACCGTCCTCTTTTTAACCTGCTGCTCTTCACCTTCATAATTTCACTATGCAGTGGATGTTGTGTGTTTGCGTTAACTCTGAGGTAGGCGCGTGCCCTGCAAACTTGTATTCTCTCTTCAATGGTTGGAAAATCAAGAATGTAGTGCATCGCCCTGCATGCTGTATCTCTTGTACATCCAAGAATAATGCGCATAGCTTCATTCTGTATCCTTTCCATCCTTTCTATCTGCTTACGGCTGAGAGTCAGGATTGCCATTGCATACTCCAAAACAGACATGACCAGCCCCTCGTACAGAAGACATAGATGGCGGCTGCTCACAGTTTGCTGCCGCCATCACCCGCATCGCAGCCAAACCCCGCTTGGCCTTTGTTATCACCTGGTCTATGTGCTCATTATAAGCAAGGCTTCGATCAAACCGTATCCCCAGGTAATTCATTGCCTGCGTTCTTTCCACCGTCTCTGAACACAGCATTACAGTTGGTGTTGGAGTGTTGACAATATGATTATTCAACGAGAACCAAGTCACTGTTGCCTTTGTTGGGTTGACCATTGCCCCAGCTTCATCACACCAAGTACTTAAGAGTGTGAGTTCGGTTTGTAGTTCCACAGCAACCTTCTCTCTATCCTTACCCTGACGATACACTAAAACATCATCGGCATATGACAATGTCCTACCAGGTCCAGTGATCTGCTCACTGGTGATTCTCACTGTGTAGGCGTTGAACAGTACCGGAGATAATGGTGATCCCTGTGGTAGGCCAGGATATATTGTTGTTGGTTCCGAAGTCCAACTGCCACATCTAAAAACTACTTTCGTTGGAAGAGGGCTGCAGCGATCCAACTAAGGAGGAATGGACTTACTTTTAGTTCAAGAAGCTGACGCATTAAAAAATCCAATGGTACTCTGTTGTATGCGTCCTCAAGATCAATCGCTGCAGCAAAGGTTTCAATGCCTGAGTGGAAACCTTCATAGACATCATGGGCAAAGACTGCTGCATTGGTCCAGGTTTCTCTTTTTGGACGGTACCCACCCAGGGTAGGTGGGAAAACACCTTGCCTCTCTAGCTGGCTTGATATTTTCCTGGCAATTACCTTCTCCAGCAGCTTGCCTATTGTATTCTGCATGGTTATAATTCGATATCCCTGAATTTTTGTGTGGTCTTTGTCAGGCTTCGGCAAGGGAATCAGATAGCTGTGTAACCACTCCTCCTTGATGCTAGCACTCTCTATACTGTTGTTGTACATGTCTGCTAGTTTCTCTAGCTCATTGTCGGTACACCTATTGATGTCGTCGTATCTTATGCCATCAGGCCCTGGAGCGCTGTTTTTTGATCAGTCGAAGTACAGCCTTGATTTCTTTCACTGTCACTGTGTCTTCATCCGAAGTGTTCTGGGCCTTGCACCTGTCTGAGGTGACCTCCTTGGCCAGATTTCGGCCTCCCATGTCTGTCTGGTTACTCTGCTCTAGATAGCGTTCAAAGAGGCCTTTGCCCTTGTCCTTGTCAGTCCTCTGCCAGATGAGGTCAGCACCTTGGAAGTCAGAAATGCTCTTATTCTTGACTACACCACTCATGCTTTTATGTAGTCGCCAGAACAATTTCAGTGACTTGTCTGTGCTTACTCTTTGACACACCTTTGCCCATTTTTCGCTTTTAACCACCTTGACCAGTTTTTTAAAATGGCTTACTTTTGTGTGCATCTCTCTTTCTAAGTGCATGCAGGGACTTGGATGACCAGCTCTGTTCTTCTTGGCATTCTGCCATCGCCTTACAGAACTACGCTTATCCACCCAAGCCTTCTTCACCTCGAAATTCCACCAAGGTGGCTGCTCCCAGCTTTTTTCCTGCCCTGAAGCTTTCTGCGCTTGTCACGTCTTATTTTACTCACCACATCTTGCCCTGTACTGTCATACTGGAAAGTCTTTACCTTTAGCTTGTGCTGCCTGGTTCTGCCTTTCTCTACCAATATGCTGCAAGGGTGGTGGTCGCTCCATGTGTTTGTTTTGTTTCACTGTATCTTCCACAATTTCAGTGTTCATTGAACGGACAGTTACATTATTATACTTGTTTATTTGATTGTGTGCCATGACTGGTCCAAACCAACTTTTTGTTTGGTGCGGAATAGTGAATGTGACATCTGTGTGATGTATGTAACCTCATCGACCTCACTTGATGAATGCCAGCAGTGTTGATATAATTACATGTGAGAGTGACTGTGTCACAGACATTTTGATATAATTACATGTGAGAGTGACTGCAACTGACATTTTGATATAATTACATGTCAGAGTCACTGTGTAACAGATATTTTGATATAATTACATGTGAGAGTGACTGTGTAACAGACATTTTGATATAATTACATGTGAGAGTGACTGCAACTGACATTTTGATATAATTACATGTGAGAGTGACTGCAACTGACATTTTGATATAATTACATGTCAGAGTCACTGTGTAACAGATATTTTGATATAATTACATGTGAGAGTGACTGTGTAACAGACATTTTGATATAATTACATGTGAGAGTGACTGCAACTGACATTTTGATATAATTACATGTGAGAGTGACTGCAACTGACATTTTGATATAATTACATGTCAGAGTCACGTTGTAACTGACATTTTGATATAATTACATGTGAGAGTGACTGTGTCACAGACATTTTGATATAATTACATGTGAGAGTGACTGCAACTGACATTTTGATATAATTACATGTCAGAGTCACTGTGTAACAGATATTTTGATATAATTACATGTGAGAGTGACTGTGTAACAGACATTTTGATATAATTACATGTGAGAGTGACTGCAACTGACATTTTGATATAATTACATGTGAGAGTGACTGCAACTGACATTTTGATATAATTACATGTCAGAGTCACTGTGTAACAGATATTTTGATATAATTACATGTGAGAGTGACTGTGTAACAGACATTTTGATATAATTACATGTGAGAGTGACTGCAACTGACATTTTGATATAATTACATGTGAGAGTGACTGCAACTGACATTTTGATATAATTACATGTCAGAGTCACGTTGTAACTGACATTTTGATATAATTACATGTCAGAGTCACTGTGTAACAGATATTTTGATATAATTGCGTATGAGAATGACTGTGCAACAGACATTTTGAAATAATTGCATATTAGAGTGACTGTGCAATGGACATTTTGATATAATTACATGTGAGGGTGACTGTGTAACAGATATTTTGATATAATTACATGTGAGAGTGACTGTGCAATGGACATTTTGATATAATTACATGTGAGAGTGACTGTGTCACAGACATTTTGATATAATTACATGTGAGAGTGACTGTGTCACAGACATTTTGATATAATTACATGTGAGAGTGACTGTGTCACAGACATTTTGATATAATTACATGTGAGAGTGACTGTGTCACAGACATTTTGATATAATTACATGTGAGAATGACTGTGCAACAGACATGTTGATATTTCCTGACTGCACATGTGTTTTGTCATCTGTGTTGCTAGGAAGCCCGATGGGAGGAGATGTTGGTGAACAGGTTACTTCGACAGTCACAGCAAGAGCGTCGTATCGTGGTCCAGCTGCTCCAGGTATTTAGGACAGAATGAGACAAACAAATGGTGCTTGTTGTCCTCAATGATTAGGGTAGTTGTTTATGATACCTAGAGATTTGGGTTTGAATCATGGTCAGGTAAAGATTGCTATCTATTAGATGTTAATCATGAGCCATCTCCACAATGAACGTTTGTTGTGTATCACCAATACTTTCTGTCTCTCACTCTAATAGTACACAATGACCAACTGTTGTGTCCGTCTCTTGATGCTATTTGTTATCATGCCACCTGTAGTACTGTTTGTCCATCTCTTGATGTTATCTTCCCACTTGTAGTGCTGTCTACCACTTCCTCATGTTACTTAATTTTTTCACTCCACAATACATTTTACACGAGTGTCACATTTTTTAATGGTATCCAAATTATTTTATGCCATTTTTATGTCTTTCATCATCTGTCTGTCATTCCTATCTCCTGTAGTAATTGCTTCTTTTATTTGTTTTTATTGTCATGAAATGCAAGCTGTTGTTCTGCATATCCAAATTTCTAGAGTAATTGTTCCTGCTTCTGCACCATACAGTGGGAGGAGTATTTTGAGTATATATATATATATATATATATCATCAAGTGCCGTACCGGCTGGCGTAGGCGTTCATGGCTCTTCACAGATCTCGGTCTTTGGTGTTCTGGTTCAACTCTGCTGCTGATATTCCTCCATGCCACCGTCTCAATCCATCCAGCATCATTTCTCTTGGTCTGCCTCTGCCTCTCTTCCCCTCGATCTTTCCAGCTGTTACGATGTTCTCCAATGCCTCTCTTCTCATCACGTGACCGAAGAAAGATGTTTGTCTCTGTCTTACTGTTGTATATAATGTTCTAGTTTCATTAGCCTCTTTCAGGCATTCCCTGTTAGTTACTCTGGCAGTCCAAGGAATTCGCAACATTCGTCTCAGGAACCACAACTCTGTTGCTATATATATATATATATATATATATATATATATATATATATATATATATATATATATATATATATATTATATATATATATATATATATATATATGTGACATGACAGTTCTGATGTTGAATTATGCCTGATCTCTGTACATATATTATGTCTGTTCTCTGTACATATTGATGTCCTCTTTATGTTGCTGACATTTATCAAAGCCCTGTGGTAAAAGGGTTATGTATGCAGTTCATAATACCACATTTGAAACACAGCTGTGCATGATTTGGAAGTGGACCGCCTTGCTTTGGTTTTCATACAATGGTATGAGTGCTGGTCATTCACAAAGCAATGGCAAATTACTGAAGGTAAACTTGCCAAGAAATCACAAACAGCCAAGACATGGCTGAGAGGTTCCAGTGTAGTTCTGACACTGGCTTTACAGATGCTGGAGAACTCTCTGTGTGAGTGGGTGGAGGGATGCGTGTGGGTGGGTGAGGGATGTGTGTGTGGGTTGGTGTGAGAAGTCTAGATATGACACTGGCTTTACAGATGCTGGAGAACTCTCTGTGTGAGTGGGTGGAAAGATGCGTGTGGGTGGGTGAGGGATGTGTGTATGGGTGGGTGCGAGATGTCTGGGTTGGTGGTGGGATCTGTGAGTGGGTGGAGGGATGAGTGGGGGATGTGTGGTGAGTGGGGGATGTGTGGGTATGGGTGGGTGATGTGTGAGTAGGTGAGGGATGTGTGTGTGGGTTGGTGCAGAATATGTGTGTGTGGGAGGGGAGATGTGTCACATAACATGAGAATATGCATTGTTTATGCTTACAACATTCATTTGACAATGTTTTTTTTCATATGTGAATGCATCATGCACTGTTGATGAATGAAAGATAAGTGATTGGAAGGGCCAAATGTAAGACGAGCCTACGCGTCCAAATTGTTACTTTGAAAATAAAGATCAATTCAATTCAATAAAGATCAATTCAATTCTGTGTGACCTCTACACCTTACACCTCATTAAACATTATATAACAGCATCTGGCCTGGTCTGATGTGGTTATGAGATTTGCTGACTGTGTGACCTCTACACCTTACACCTCATTAAACATTATATAACAGCATCTGGCCTGGTCTGATGTGGTTATGAGATTTGCTGACTGTGTGACCTCTACACCTTAGACCTCATTAAACATTATATAACAGCATCTGGCCTGGTCTGATGTGGTTATGAGATTTGCTGACTGTGGTATATTTTTACAGGCTCGTCGAGAAAAGGAAAACATGCGGCAGAATCGTATTCTGAGGGAGAAGCAATACCAGGACAGGCGGGAGAAGGATTTCCAACAGGCCCTGTCTAGAGAAGCAGTAAGTTGAACCTGTGTAGAGGGGAATGGTGAAATTTGGAGAGAGCAATGGTGTTATGTAGAGAGAGTAATGGTGTTTTCTTGAGAGCAATAGTATTATATAAAGAGAGCAATGATTACACATGTAGAGAGCAATGGTTTTATGTAGAGAGAGCAATGGTGAAATGTGTAGGGAGCAATGGTATTATATAGAGAGCAATGGTGAAATTAGTAGGAAGCAGTGGTGTTTTGTAGAGAGAGCAATGGTGTTATGTAGAGAGAGCAATGGTGTTATGTAGAGAGAGCAGTGGTGTTATGTAGAGAGAGCAATGGTGTTATGTAGAGAGAGCAATGGTGTTATGTAGAGAGAGTAATGGTGTTATGTAGAGAGAGTAATGGTGTTTTCTTGAGAGCAATAGTATTATATAAAGAGAGCAATGATTACACATGTAGAGAGCAATGGTTTTATGTAGAGAGAGCAATGGTGAAATGTGTAGGGAGCAATGGTATTATATAGAGAGCAATGGTGAAATTAGTAGGAAGCAGTGGTGTTTTGTAGAGAGAGCAATGGTGTTATGTAGAGAGAGCAATGGTGTTATGCAGAGAGAGCAGTGGTGTTATGTAGAGATAGCAATGGTGAAATGTGTAGAGAGCATTGGTGAAATGTGTAGAGAGCAATGGTGAAATGTGTAGTGAGCAGTTGTGTTACATAGAGAGAACAGTGGTGAACTGTAGAGAGAGCAACAGTGTTATGTGTAGAGAGCAATGGTGAAGTGTGTAGGGAGCAGTGGTGTTATGTAGAGAATGCAATGGTGAATGTGTAGGGAACTGTGGTGTTATGTAGAGAAAGCAATGGTGAAATGTGTAGAGAGCAGTGGTGTTATGTGTAGAGAGCAGTGGTGAAATGTGTAGGGAGCAGTTGTGAAATATGTAGGGAGCAGTGGTGAAATGTGTTATGTAGAGAATGCAATGGTGAATGTGTAGGGAACTGTGGTGTTATGTAGAGAAAGCAATGGTGAAATGTGTAGAGAGCAGTGGTGTTATGTGGAGAAAGCAGTGGTGTTATGTGTAGGGAGCAGTTGTGAAATATGTAGGGAGCAGTGGTGAAATGTGTAGAGGGCAATGTATTATGTGTAGAGAGCAGTGTTGTTATGTATAGGGAGCAGCAGTGAAATGTGTAGGGAGCAGTGGTGTTATGTGTAGAGAGCAGTGGTGAAATGTGTAGGGAGTGGTGTTAAGTATAGGGAGCAGTGGTGAAATGTGTAGATAGCAGTTTCAAAATGTGTAGGTAGCAATGGTGAAATGTGAAGGGAGCCATGATGTTACACAAAATCCCTGGTCCTGACCACATCTACCTTATATTGAACCAGTACCCCAGCAAGGTGTACAGACCCAGCTGACCTGTCCACCTGCTCGCTTCTCACCACACCTGTGTGTCCTGGGGAAAGAATCCATCAGATGCTGTCTATTTTTGATTGTTTAATGTAAGCCTACCACTCTGCCCTAAGCATGCCTGTCTTCACCTTTATCATCATACTTTGTGAGCCCATTACAATCACAACGTGCATGATGAATGTGCACTGAATGTTTGATTCTTCAATCATTTCACACAGTCTTCATGTCATCCAGGAAATGGCCGCTCATCAAAATCTAGAGTATGCAGAGCAAATCAAGGCTGACCAGGAGCTGCACGATCAGATTGCTGTCCAGCGCGCACAGATCCGTTACGGTCGACATTATGACATGTGCGCTGGCATTGTGGATGACATTTTGCAGTTCGCCAGCAAGGTCACCGAATACAGGGAGCTCACCAACAAGTCAGTTTTTGTTGTTGTTTCCCTTTTGTGTGCTAACTGTTAACAGATATACCTTAAAGTTTTTCTTAGATAGCTCATTTGTTTGTGTGTGTATGTGTGTGTGTGTTTGTGAAGTATATATATATATTGTATCTATTATTTTTAATATGATATAATAGTATGTTTTGGATGATCAGCAAGTTTGCTGTTTAATCGTTAAATGTGGAGAGTATAAAATCATCATCAATGGGACATCACTCCGAGTAACAAGGAGCTGTGACTGTGACGGTGACAGAAACACTAAATAACAAAGAGCTGTGATAGTGACGGTGACACAAACACTAGATAACAAGGAGCTGTGATACTGAAGGTGACACAAACACTAGATAACAAGGAGCTGTGACAGTGAAGGTGACACAAATACTAGATAACAAGGAGCTGTGATAGTGATGGTATCACAAACACTAGATAACAAGGAGCTGTGACAGTGAAGGTGACACAAATACTAGATAACAAGGAGCTGTGATAGTGAAGGTGACACAAATACTAGATAACAAGGAGCTGTGACAGTGAAGGTGACACAAACACTAGATAACAAGGAGCTGTGACAGTGAAGGTGACACAAATACTAGATAACAGGGAGCTGTGGTAGTGAAGGTGACACAAACACTAGATAACAGGGAGCTGTGACAGTGAAGGTAACACAAATACTAGATAACAAGGAGCTGTGATAGTCAAGGTGACACAAATACTAGATAACAGGGAGCTGTGACAGTGAAGGTGACACAAATACTAGATAACAAGGAGCTGTGATAGTCAAGGTGACACATACTAGGTAACAGGGAGCTGTGACAGTGAAGGTGACACAAATACTAGATAACAAGGAGCTGTGATAGTCAAGGTGACACAAACACTAGATAACAGGGAGCTGTGACAGTGAAGGTGACACAAATACTAGATAACAAGGAGCTGTGATAGTCAAGGTGACACAAATACTAGATAACAGGGAGCTGTGACAGTGAAGGTGACACAAACACTAGATAACAGGGAGCTGTGACAGTGAAGGTGACACAAATACTAGATAACAAGGAGTTGTGATAATGCCAACATATCCTCAGTGCTGGTAGGTTACATATTCAATATATGGGTGTATCAACATATCCACAGTGGTGGTAGTGTTACATTTGCAATATATTTGTGTAACATATCCTCAGTGTGAATTATGGCACATTAGTTGCTCATTTGCCAGTCTAGATGTCATGGGTTCAAATATGCATCTGGGCAGGTGTTTTAAATACCAAAGAACTGTGAGTGTGACACAATCACTAAATGCCTAGTCTCAATTGGGTACCAGAACATATCTACGGAAGTAAAGGTGAGACTCTGAGCACATCAGCCACACAGTGACCACATCACCCACCCAGTGTCCACATCAGCCACCCAGTGTCCACATCAGCCACCCAGTGACCACATCACCCACCCAGTGACCACATCACACACCCAGTGACCACATCAGCCACCCAGTGTCCACATCAGCCACCCAGTGACCACATCACCCACCCAGTGACCACATCACACACCCAGTGACCACAACAGCCACCCAGTGACCACATCACCCACCCAGTGACCACATCACCCACCCAGTACTGATTCTTCCATACAAATATGGGTACAGCACCATATGTCCAGTCTATTAAGGTAAAAGGGTCCTTTACCTTTTTGGAAATAATCTCTTTTTTGATTGTCTACTGGCTAGACTTGATCATCTCTGCAGGTTGTCTACTGGCTAGACTTGACCATCTGTGGAGGTTGTCTACTGGCTAGACTTGACCATCTGTGGAGATTGTCTACTGGCTAGACTTGACCATCTTTGGAGGTTGTCTACTGGCTAGACTTGATCATCTCTGCAGGTTGTCTACTGGCTAGACTTGATCATCTCTGCAGGTTGTCTACTGGCTAGACTTGATCATCTCTGCAGATTGTCTACTGGCTAAACTTGACCATCTGTGGAGGTTGTCTACTGGCTAGACTTGACCATCTGTGGAGGTTGTCTACTGGCTAGACTTGACCATCTGTGGAGGTTGTCTACTGGCTAGACTTGACCATCTGTGGAGGTTGTCTACTGGCTAGACTTGACCATCTGTGGAGGTTGTCTACTGGCTAGACTTGACCATCTGTGGAGGTTTCTACTGGCTAGACTTGACCATCTGTGGAGGTTGTCTACTGGCTAGACTTGACCATCTGTGGAGGTTGTCTACTGGCTAGACTTGACCATCTGTGGAGGTTGTCTACTGGCTAGACTTGACCATCTGTGGAGGTTGTCTACTGGCTAGACTTGACCATCTGTGGAGGTTGTCTACTGGCTAGACTTGACCATCTGTGGAGGTTGTCTACTGGCTAGACTTGACCATCTGTGGAGGTTGTCTACTGGCTAGACTTGACCATCTGTGAAGGTTGTCTACTGGCTAGACTTGATCTTCTGTGGAGGTTGTCTACTGGCTAGACTTGATCATCTCTGCAGGTTGTCTACTGGCTAGACTTTATCATCTCTGCAGGTTGTCTACTGGCTAGACTTGATCATCACTGCAGGTTGTCTACTGGCTAGACTTGACCATCTGTGGAGGTTGTCTACTGGCTAGACTTGACCATCTGTGGAGGTTGTCTACTGGCTAGACTTGATCTTCTGTGGAGGTTGTCTACTGGCTAGACTTTATCATCTCTGCAGGTTGTCTACTGGCTAGACTTGACCATCTGTGGAGGTTGTCTACTGGCTAGACTTGACCATCTGTGGAGGTTGTCTACTGGCTAGACTTGACCATCTGTGGAGGTTGTCTACTGGCTAGACTTGACCATCTGTGGAGGTTGTCTACTGGCTAGTCTCAGCTAGTTGTAGCTCTTTTGATATGGTAGATCACGATATTCTAATTAGAAAACTAAAACAAATGAAGACAAGCACCAACATGGTGAACATAATTACGTCATTTCTATCCGACAGACAACATGTCGTGTCCTTCAACAACTGTCTATCAAGACCCACACAGCTTAATATTGGTGTGCCTCAGAGCTCAATACTAGATCCGCTGCTTTTTGCAGTTTATATTAATGATCTTCCTTTATATATCAATACAACTTGTGATCTATTTGCAGACGACTGTACTATATATACTAGTCAAGAAAACTGTAGTGAATTAGAGAATTATTTACAAAAGGAACTTGATAATCTTACTAGATGGAGCAATGAAAACCGCATGCAAATTAACATTGACAAAACCAAATCCATGCTAATAACGACCAGACAAAAACTGCAGACACTAGCCATAACTGGAGCACCGCTCGAACTCCGCATAGGCACGTTACCTATAGTTAATGTGACTGAACATAAAACACTAGGTCTTTTAATTAACAGCCATTTGAACTGGAGCTCTCATGTTCACGCTCTTACCAAGAAAATAGCACAGAAAGTTTACCAACTTGCTAAAATTCAGCACTTCCTGGACGAAAGCACACGAAAAATATTCTATACATGCTATATCCAATCACATCTCGATTACTGTTCCACAGTTTGGGATGGTTGCCCTAAATCTAATTTAAAATGACTATGTTCTCTACAAAACCGCGCTATTCGTCTGGTTTCTGGCATAAAGCACGTTGAAAGTAATAATTTGTACAGTCATCTAAGACTTCTACCACTTCAAAAGCGCTTCCTTTTCAACAAAGCCAAATTAGTGAATAAAATTATATCTCAAAATACCCCAGAGTATCTTCTGCCGCTGATTCAATCTAATGCAATGAACAGTAAGCGCCTAAATTTGTTACATGTCTCAAAGCCTAGATTGGACCTATACAAAACATGTTTCGCCTATTCTGGTGCTCACTTATGGAATGAGCTGCCTCCAGATCTGAAAACTCCAATGAGTCCCTACGCATTTAACCGAAAACTCTTTCAATACTTAATCCATATCGACTATATGCCACCATAATTCATTTACTGGTATAATTGTTCATTATAATTGTTTAACTATAATTGTTCACTATATATGTGTGTGCGTGTGAGAGTGAGAGAGAGAGAGAGAGAGAGAGAGAGAGAGAGAGAGAGAGAGAGAGAGAGAGAAAGTGGGTGTCAGAGAGAGGGAGAGAGTGAATGTGTGTGTGCGCACGTGCATGCGTGTGTGTGGAGAGAGTGATTGAGTGAGAAATGGTGGGGGAATGTGTCAGTGCATGTATTCGTACGTGTATGTGTGAGAGTGAGTGAGGGAGTGTGTGCATGTGTTCATGCGTACGTGTATGTGTGAGAGAGTGTGATTGAGAGAGTGAGTGTGTGTGTGTGTGAAGGATTGTGTGTGAGAGAGTGAGACAGTGGGAGAGTTGATGTGTTAGTGTGTGTGTGTGAGCGCGCATGCGTGTGAGTGTGTGTATATGAAAGAATACAGACAGAGAGAGAGAGAGAGAGAGAGAGAGCTGAGCAGATGCATGTCATGTAACACGAATGTTATGTAACACGTGAATCCATATGTTTGTGTATTCCCATCTGTCATATTATCAGTTAAATACCACTTGATTTTATCATGCATAATATAAACTCATGTTCATTACTGTAGTTTGAGTGAGAGAGTCAGTGAGTGTGAATGAGAGACAGAATGAGTGAGCGGGAGAGTGAATGAGTGAGCATGAGAGTGAATGAGTGAGCATGAGAGTGAATGAGTGAGATTGAATGAGTGAGCGCAAGAGTGAATGAGTGAGCGTGAGAGTGAATGGGTAAGCATGAGAGTGAATGAGTGAGCATGAGAGTGAATGAGTGAGCAAGAGAGTGAATGAGTGAGCATGAGAGTGAATGAGTGAGCGTGAGAGTGAATGAGTGAGCGTGAGTGTGAGAGTGAATGAGTGAGTGCAAGAGTGAATGAGTGAGCGTGAGAGTGAATGAGTGAGCGTGAGAGTGAATGAGTGAGCATGAGAGTGAATGAGTGAGTGTGAGAGTGAATGAGTGAGCATGAGAGTGAATGAGTGAGCGTGAGAGTGAATGAGTAAGCGCAAGAGTGAATGAGTGAGCGTGAGAGTGAATGAGTGAGCGTGAGCATGAGAGTGAATGAGTGAGCGCGAGAGTGAATGAGTGAGCGTGAGAGAGAGATAGAGAGCATGAGAGACAGAGAGAGAGAGAGAGAGTGTGTGTGGTGTGTGTGTGTGTGTGTGTGTGTGTGTGTGTGTGTGTGTGTGTGTGTGTGTGTGTGTGTGTGTGTGTGTGTGTGTGTGTGTGTGTGTGTGGGAGCATCACTATTCTTACATCACATACTTTTTATGTACACATTTTTCTCCATGTTTAACATTTTTATGAGACTGCTCATGACAATTGTCAGTGTATGTGTGTGAGTAAAGTGTGGGAGTTTGTTCATACTAGTTTCACTGCTAACTTGAGACATTTTTTATGTGTCTAGATGTGAGGAGGTGTGAGTGTGTGTGGAGGATGTGTGTGAGTGTGGGGATATGTGTGGGTGGGGGATGTGTGGGTGGGGATATGCGTTTGGATGGGTTGGGGTGTGTGGTTTTGGTGGGTAGTGATATTTCTGGGTGTTGGTGGGATGTGTGGATGGATGTGTGGGGGTGAAAGTAGGGGTGTGGGAATGGGTGTGGGGGATGTGTATTGGGTGGAGGATATGTGTATGGGATGGATGCGGGGGATGTGTGTTTATGTGGGTGGAGATGTGTGGATGGTTTGAGGAAGTATATGTGGGTGGCGGGGTTGTGTGGGTAGGGGATTGTGTTGGGTGGATTGGGGATGCAAGGGCGGGTGGGGAGAAGTGTATGGTGTGTGGGTGTGAGATATGTGTGCAGTGTGTTGGTGCGGGATGTGTGCATGATGTGTGGTGGAGGGTATGTTTGTGGTGGTATGGGTGAGGATATGTGTGTGGGTGGAGGAAAGTGGGTGGTGTGGGGGATGTGTGTGATGGGTGCGGGGAATGCGTGTATGGGTGGGGTATATGTGGGGGTGAGTAGGGGATGCGTGGTGGTTGGGGGAAGTATGTGGGGGTGTGTGGGTGGGAAATGTGTGCGTGGATGGGGAATGAGTGGGTGAGTGTGTGTGGGTGGCTTAGGGTTGTGTAGGTCGGAGAGGGAGTTGTATGTGTCAGGATGGGATGTGTGAGTGGGTGGAGGATGTGTGTGGGTAGGGGTATTGTGATCATGAGATGTTTGGTTGGGGGTGGTTGGGTGGGGGTGTGGGTGCGTAGTGGAGGATGTATGCGTGAGTGAGTGTGTGTTGGTGGACGGGTAGGGAATGCATGTGTGGGTGGGGAGAGGTGTGTGGTGTGTTGGTTGGGGATATTGTGTGGGTGAGGTATGTGTGTGTTTTGTGGTGTGTGAGTGGGGGTATGTGGGGTGGATGGGTAAGGGTATCTGTGTGGGTGGGAATATTGTGTGGTATCTGGGTGGGGGATATGTGTGTGGTGTGTAAATGGAGATGTGTTGGTGAGGGATATGTGTGTGTATGTGTGGTGCGTGGGTTGGGAATATTGCGTGGTAGGGGGTGTATGTGATGTGCGGGTGGGGGATTGGGTTAAGGCATGTGTGGGTGGGTGGAAGTTGTATGTGTGGGTGGTGGGGTGTGTGTGAGTGGTTTGGGGATGTATGGGTGGTTAGGGAGATGTGTGTGTGAAGGGTGGGGGGGGGGGGGGGGGGTAGGGACATGTCAGTTGGTGGGGATGTGTGTGTATGGTTTGGGGATGTGTGAGTGGATGTGTGGTTTGGTGGGGGATTGTGTGCGTGGGGAGGGGAATATGTGGTCGATGAAGATGAGGCTGGGGGATGGGTGGTTTGAGGTGTGGGTGGGGAGAGGATGTGTGGGTTAGGATGTGGATGGGCGTGGGATGTGTGGGTTAGTGGGGGAATGTTTGTGGGTGGCGAGTGTGTTTTGGTTGGGGGATCAGATGAGGGCAGTGTGTGTGGGTGAGGGATGTGCGCGAGGGGGATGGGTCGGTTGGTGGGGTATGTATGTGTCCCTGGTGTGCGTGTGTGTGGGTAGGTGAGTGTGTGTGTGTGGGTGGGGTGATGTATGGATAAGTGGGAGATGGGCCTCATAACATGGTAATAAGCCTTGTTTATGTTTACAACATTCATTTCACAATGTTTATTTTTCTTCCTATGTAAATGTATAATGCTCTTGATGAATGAAATGGAATAGAGAGAAAAAGCAGCGGCTGCAGCAGGATATAACAATATGAAATGGAAACAAATAGGTATTTTAAATTCCTGCGAGAAAAAACGAACTAAACATTAACAAACGTTGCACATACCTTACAAGGAGATCCACGTGTCGCGAAATACAGGTGAAAATTCCGAAATCAGAAGCACTCAATAAATATAAAAATGAATAATAAAATAAGATAAAATACACACGAACGCATACAGTACGACACACAGACGTTTCGATTCTAAGAATCTTTGTCAATGACAACACAGATAGCTGACGACAAACAACGACAAAAACACAAACACACGACCTATCACTTATAGTGCACAACCTGATAATTCCATGTGGGGCAGAAAATGTGACTTGGCCAGCTGCGAAAACGCTTGTGGCGCAGAATTGAAAATGGGTTGCCAAAAAGGATTTGAGTAGCCAAAAAAATGTGAACAGTCTGCTATGAAAACATAGAAATGTGGGGACAATTAAGTCTAGATATCGCGGGGGGGGGGGGGGGGGGACAGCACGGTAATAGGTAGTGTAAACAATTGGGGAAGATGCCACAGTTATACTGTAGCGTCCTACGACAGTATTAATTCCTGCCGGGTGGATGCATCCCAGATTGTTGATTAGCTGGCATTCAATTCTAAGTCTGACACAGCTATTTGAGAAGCAGGGTTTTAATGCGGTGACACATGCATCGTCGGCTCCATTGTGGTTGGAGGAATTGAAATGGTTGGGGACAGGTTTGTCAGCGCCCTGATTGATGTCTCTGAGGTGTTCTCTAAAACGATCCGCAAGACGTCTGCCCGTTTGGCCAATGTATTTCAATGTATGCTGGGCGAGGGACATACGCGGGACATGGGCGAGGGGCCCAGCATACGCGACCTCAGAACAATGAACCCAAGCTTATCCTCACCTTCCATCCACATGCCTATGCCATCAAGCACATTTTCCTGAGACACTGGTCCATCTTGGAATCGGATCCTACCACTCGTGAGGTAATCTCAAATGGCCCCAGGGTAATTTTCCGCCGTAACCAGAGCCTCAGAGACCACCTTGTGCACAGTCGCCTCCCCACGGTTACTTCATCCGTGGGCACCTTCGAATGCCATCGTAGGAACTGTCTGACATGCCCATACGTTGTTCAGACACCAGAAATTGCATTTCCCCGAGGCACCTTCACCTTGAAAGATTCTTTCACCTGCACATCCCGCAATCTGATTTATGTTATCATCTGCAAACGATGTGACATGAAATACATTGGCCAAACGGGCAGACGTCTTGCGGATCGTTTTAGAGAACACCTCAGAGACATCAATCAGGGCACTGACAAACCTGTCCCCAACCATTTCAATTCCTCCAACCACAATGGAGCCGACGATGCATGTGTCACCGCATTAAAACCCTGCTTCTCAAATAGCTGTGTCAGACTTAGAATTGAATGCCAGCTAATCAACAATCTGGGATGCATCCACCCGGCAGGAATTAATACTGTCGTGGACGCTACAGTATAACTGTGGCATCTTCCCCAATTGTTTACACTACCTATTACCGTGCTGTTCCCCCCCCCCCCCCCCCCCGCGATATCTAGACTTAATTGTCCCCACATTTCTATGTTTTCATAGCAGACTGTTCACATATTTTTGGCTACTCAAATCCTTTTTGGCAACCCATTTTCAATTCTGCGCCACAAGCGTTTTCGCAGCTGGCCAAGTCACATTTTCTGCCCCACATGGAATTATCAGGTTGTGCACTATAAGTGATAGGTCGTGTGTTTGTGTTTTGTCGTTGTTTGTCGTCAGCTATCTGTGTTGTCATTGACAAAGATTCTTAGAATCGAAACGTCTGTGTGTCGTATTGTATGCGTTCGTGTGTATTTTATCTTATTTTATTATTCATTTTTATATTTATTGAGTGCTTCTGATTTCGGATTTTTCACCTGTATTTCGCGACACGTGGATCTCCTTGTAAGGTATGTGCAACGTTTGTTAATGTTTAGTTCGTTTTTTCTCGCAGGAATTTAAAATACCTATTTGTTTCCATTTCATATTGTTATATCCTGCTGCAGCCGCTGCTTTTTCTCTCTATTCCATATCATTTAATTTCCTGGCTGCTACCCCTTCTCATCGTCCGTGTTCCTGTTGTCAGTTTTTTAGTTTATATATCCATTATTTCATGTTTACCGACCTGTAGCCGATCATGCCTGCTGACAGACGGACTATGTCATCTCTCCACCACACCGTCTCCGACATATTTGCCCTCATACCCCAGGACATGTCCCGTGCAGCTATCAGCCTTGCGCGCACTATGTTTAACATCACTCGCTTCTCCTGCCATTTGAATTTCCTGAACAACTGTCTCCGGCTTAAAATTACACCCAAAGGCTTCCGGAGCAACATTCATCTCTCGTTAGGCAAACTGGTTCCTGCTGAGACACGACTCTTCAATCGCCTGGCACAGGAGCAGTCTGTCAAGTACATGAAGCTGGCAGTGACTGTGCATCAACGACATATCTCCGAACTCAAGGACACCAAGCACAACCTGTACCAGACTCTGCATCTACTGACGTTCAACAACCAGCTTGCTTTCCATTTGATCACCTCCATCATTCAACATTATAATAGAGAACTATATAAATGTCTATCTTCACGTAAGAAAGACAAAATTAGCCATCTACGTCCCCATGTCCCTTCCCCCACTTCGATACCTATCAACCACACCAAAGTGGTATGCATACCGCCTGACCTACCACTGTCTCCTGAAGAACATGCTGTGTTAGGGAAAGGTCTCAGTTTTGTCCCTCTACGCCCCCGCATGGACAGTCGCGCCATTTTGGAAGACGTCTCCAACTTCCACAGACGACTCCGCCTCAAGTACCACCACAGAGACAAGCCTGTCCTCAGTCCCACCCCACAGCTTCCAGACATTTTTCCATCTTCAACCAAATCCCGTTCCACATGGACCCCACCCCCCGGAGTTTCCAACGCGCTTGACCTCTACATAGCCAACACACTCCATGAGATCAAGCAACTTTCTTTCCCTCGCTTGAAACGCTCCAACCTATCCCCTTCCGAATGGCGTGCCCTGTCTCAACTACAGCGCAGACAGGACATAGTCATCAAACCGGCGGATAAAGGGGGTGCGGTAGTTGTTTGGCAAAAAGATCTATATGTCGAGGAAGTCATGTCTCAACTTAATAAACCTGACAATTATTCACCCTGCACCGAAGACCCCACTCTCTCCTACAACCGGAAGATTCAAAACACCATCAAACAGCTCATACGTGAGGATGCCTTACCACCCAGTGCCACTTCACTTCACATCCATGACTCCGACTTGGGCAAACCCACCCTCTACATGCTGCCCAAAATACATAAACTTAAAAATCCTGGACATCCGATAGTTTCTGCCTGCTCGTGCCCGACTGAACTGATCTCAGCGTTTCTTGACAGGATTTTCCAACCTCTAGTTGCGAATCTCCCGTCATACATCAAGGATACAACGCATGCGTTACTTTCATTCAACTCTCTCCAACTGACTCCTGGGAACACATACAGACTATTCCTAATAGATGTATGTTCCCTCTATACCTCCATTCCTCACGCTGATGGCCTCAGGGCGCTACAGTTCTTTCTGGATCAACGCACAGATCAAGCCATCCCTACACGCACACTTGTGAGACTCGCTGAATTGGTCCTCACCAACAATTCCTTTGAGTTCAATGGCCACTACTTTGAACAAATCAGCGGTGTCGCCATGGGCACTAAAATGGGACCCAGCTACGCATGTGTATTTATGGGACATCTGGAACACCAGATTGAACTCAGCTATGATGGTCTTCTCCCTTCTTTTTACCGACGCTACATCGATGACGGCATAGGTCTCACTGACATGTCGGAGGCGGAACTGAACCGGTTCATTAATTATGTCAAGAACTTCCATCCATCGATCCAATTCACCTCAGAAATTTCCACCACCTCTGTCAATTTTCTTGACACCACCATTAAGTTAAACTCTACAGGCCTCACGACCTCCGTGTACTATAAACCTACTGATGCTCACGGTTTCCTCCTGTACAGCTCATCCCACCCCAAAAGCTGCAAAGATTCCATCCCATATTCCCAGCTACTCCGCCTTCGTCGCATCTGTCAGGATGATAATGACTTCCTCGAGAGAGCCCACGAAATGCTGGACTTTTTCCGCAGACGGTCCTACCCAGAGGACGTCTTGTCGACAGCTCTCTGTCGCATAACCCAGGTCTCGCGGGAAATGTCCCTCGCCAAGCATACGCGACCTCAGAACAATGAACCCAAGCTTATCCTCACCTTCCATCCACATGCCTATGCCATCAAGCACATTTTCCTGAGACACTGGTCCATCTTGGAATCGGATCCTACCACTCGTGAGGTATTCTCAAATGGCCCCAGGGTAATTTTCCGCCGTAACCAGAGCCTCAGAGACCACCTTGTGCACAGTCGCCTCCCCACGGTTACTTCATCCGTGGGCACCTTCGAATGCCATCGTAGGAACTGTCTGACATGCCCATACGTTGTTCAGACACCAGAAATTGCATTTCCCCGAGGCACCTTCACCTTGAAAGATTCTTTCACCTGCACATCCCGCAATCTGATTTATGTTATCATCTGCAAACGATGTGACATGAAATACATTGGCCAAACGGGCAGACGTCTT
Source organism: Cepaea nemoralis (assembly GCA_014155875.1). Classification (NCBI taxonomy): domain Eukaryota; kingdom Metazoa; phylum Mollusca; class Gastropoda; order Stylommatophora; family Helicidae; genus Cepaea; species Cepaea nemoralis. The sequence continues at coordinate 310,107 of JACEFZ010012183.1, forward strand.
GCGGATCGTTTTAGAGAACACCTCAGAGACATCAATCAGGGCGCTGACAAACCTGTCCCCAACCATTTCAATTCCTCCAACCACAATGGAGCCGACGATGCATGTGTCACCGCATTAAAACCCTGCTTCTCAAATAGCTGTGTCAGACTTAGAATTGAATGCCAGCTAATCAACAATCTGGGATGCATCCACCCGGCAGGAATTAATACTGTCGTGGACGCTACAGTATAACTGTGGCATCTTCCCCAATTGTTTACACTACCTATTACCGTGCTGTCCCCCCCCCCCCCCCCGCGATATCTAGACTTAATTGTCCCCACATTTCTATGTTTTCATAGCAGACTGTTCACATATTTTTGGCTACTCAAATCCTTTTTGGCAACCCATTTTCAATTCTGCGCCACAAGCGTTTTCGCAGCTGGCCAAGTCACATTTTCTGCCCCACATGGAATTATCAGGTTGTGCACTATAAGTGATAGGTCGTGTGTTTGTGTTTTTGTCGTTGTTTGTCGTCAGCTATCTGTGTTGTCATTGACAAAGATTCTTAGAATCGAAACGTCTGTGTGTCGTACTTGTATGCGTTCGTGTGTATTTTATCTTATTTTATTATTCATTTTTATATTTATTGAGTGCTTCTGATTTCGGATTTTTCACCTGTATTTCGCGACACGTGGATCTCCTTGTAAGGTATGTGCAACGTTTGTTAATGTTTAGTTCGTTTTTTCTCGCAGGAATTTAAAATACCTATTTGTTTCCATTTCATATTGATGAATGAAAGACGAGTGATTGGAAGGGCCGAATGTAAGACGGGCCTGCGCGCCCAATTTGTGACCCTAATAAAGTTGATTTGATTTGATTTACTTATAATGTTCAGTTTAGCTTTAGCTAATCATCAATCTAAGCCCTGCGTGAACTACTCATCATTCTCAGCCTACCATCAACTACTCATCATCTAACTATTCATCATTCTCAGCCTAACATCCACTACTCAACATTCAACTACTCATCATTCTCAGCCAAACATCAACTACTCATCATTCTCAGCCTAACATCAACTACTCATCATTCTCAGCCTAACATCAACTACTCAGCATTAACTACTCATCATTCCATTACTCATCCTTCCCAGCCTTGTGCCTGCCAAACTGATGAGAGAATGGAAGCTACTGTTTGTGAAAGGGCAGCCACTCTACGAGCATGTGGAACCTGAAGTTCACGAGTTCTCTACAGAACTAGTTCTAGAGGAAGAGAGGCAGAACCTGCTTGACGATGCAGACTTCATGGAGTACAGGGTTTGTCTGGTTATTTTTTGTCTGCATTATCCATTTCATATCCTGAGACGAGTGTTGCGAATACGTTGAACTGCCAGAGTAACTAACAACAATGAGGCTAAAAAGCAAGAACATTATATACACATGTAAGAAAGAGACAAACAGCATTCTTTGGTCATGTAGTGAGAAGATGAAACTAGAACATTATATACACATGTAAGAAAGAGACAAACAGCATTCTTTGGTCATGTAGTGAGAAGATGAAACTAGAACATTATATACACATGTAAGAAAGAGACAAACAGCATTCTTTGGTCATGTAGTGAGAAGAGAAGCATTGGAGAACATCGTGACAACTGGAAAGATCAGTGTGAAAAAAGACATAGAGAAATTACACTGGATGGACTGAGACAGTGGCTTGGAGGGATATCAGCAGAGTTGATCACGAGCACCAGGTATGGAGATCTGTGGACAGACATGAACGCCTACACCAGCTGACAAGAGACACGATGATGATAATGAGGAGGATCTATTTCTGCGATGTTTGTTTGATTGATGCATTACTGAGAATCAGTATAGCACAGAATATCATCATCATCATCATGTGCCATGCCGGTAATTGTGGGCGGTCATGTTTTGCCATCTCACACGATCACCAGAGTCGTGGATCAGTTCAGTGTTCCTGTCTCGACCATGCCACATGGTAAAGCCATCCAGGTATTTACTTCTCAGTCTTCCCCTTGGTCTCTTCCCTTCAATCTTGCCAGTTGTCACCAAGTTCTCCAAATCATTTCTTCTCATAACAGAATATCAACAGTCAACAAAAATACAGGTTCCTGTTACATGGCCAAACTGAATTGGGCATATGTATCCAGATCCATGATTGTGTAGAGAACACGGCACTCTCTGGCTGATGTGTAGAGCACACTGCAGGCACAATCAGACCCACGTTTGTGTAGAGCACACGTCACTCCCTGACTGATGTGTAGAGCACACAGCAGGCACAATCAGACCCACGTTTGTGTAGAGCACACGTCACTCCCTGGCTGTTGTGTAGAGCACACGACAGGCACAGTCAGACCTATGTTTGTGTTGACCATACAACACTCCCTGGCTAAGTGTAGAGCACACGGCACAGCCAGACCTATGTTTGTGTTGACCATACAACACTCCCTGGCTAAGTGTAGAGCACACGGCACAGCCAGACCTATGTTTGTGTTGACCACACAACACTTTCTGGCTGATGTGTAGAGCACACGGCACAGCCAGACCTATGTTTGTGTTGACCATACAACACTTTCTGGCTGATGTGTAGAGCACACGGCACAGCCAGACCTATGTTTGTGTTGACCATACAACACTCCCTGGCTAAGTGTAGAGCACACGGCACAGCCAGACCTATGTTTGTGTTGACCACACAACACTTTCTGGCTGATGTGTAGAGCACACGGCACAGCCAGACCCATGTTTGTGTTGACCATACAACACTTTCTGGCTGATGTGTAGAGCACACGGCACAGCCAGACCTATGTTTGTGTTGACCATACAACACTCCCTGGCTAAGTGTAGAGCACACGGCACAGCCAGACCCATGTTTGTGTTGACCATACAACACTTTCTGGCTGATGTGTAGAGCACACGGCACAGCCAGACCCATGTTTGTGTTGACCATACAACACTTTCTGGCTGATGTGTAGAGCACACGGCACAGCCAGACCTATGTTTGTGTTGACCATACAACACTCCCTGGCTAAGTGTAGAGCACACGGCACAGCCAGACCTATGTTTGTGTTGACCACACAACACTTTCTGGCTGATGTGTAGAGCACACGGCACAGCCAGACCTATGTTTGTGTTGACCATACAACACTCCCTGGCTAAGTGTAGAGCACACGGCACAGCCAGACCTATGTTTGTGTTGACCACACAACACTTTCTGGCTGATGTGTAGAGCACACGGCACAGCCAGACCTATGTTTGTGTTGACCATACAACACTTTCTGGCTGATGTGTAGAGCACACGGCACAGCCAGACCTATGTTTGTGTTGACCATACAACACTCCCTGGCTAAGTGTAGAGCACACGGCACAGCCAGACCTATGTTTGTGTTGACCACACAACACTTTCTGGCTGATGTGTAGAGCACATGGCACAGCCAGACCTATGTTTGTGTTGACCACACAACACTTTCTGGCTGATGTGTAGAGCACACGGCACAGCCAGACCTATGTTTGTGTTGACCACACAACACTTTCTGGCTGATGTGTAGAGCACACGGCACAGCCAGACCTATGTTTGTGTTGACCATACAACACTCCCTGGCTAAGTGTAGAGCACACGGCACAGCCAGACCTATGTTTGTGTTGACCACACAACACTTTCTGGCTGATGTGTAGAGCACACGGCACAGCCAGACCTATGTTTGTGTTGACCATACAACACTTTCTGGCTGATGTGTAGAGCACACGGCACAGCCAGACCTATGTTTGTGTTGACCATACAACACTCCCTGGCTAAGTTTAGAGCACACGGCACAGCCAGACCTATGTTTGTGTTGACCACACAACACTTTCTGGCTGATGTGTAGAGCACACGGCACAGCCAGACCTATGTTTGTGTTGACCACACAACACTTTCTGGCTGATGTGTAGAGCACACGGCACAGCCAGACCCATGTTTGTGTTGACCACACAACACTTTCTGGCTGATGTGTAGAGCACACGGCACAGCCAGACCCATGTTTGTGTTGACCACACAACACTTTCTGGCTGATGTGTAGAGCACACGGCACAGCCAGACCTATGTTTGTGTTGACCACACAACACTTTCTGGCTGATGTGTAGAGCACACGGCACAGCCAGACCTATGTTTGTGTTGACCATACAACACTTTCTGGCTGATGTGTAGAGCACACGGCACAGCCAGACCTATGTTTGTGTTGACCACACAACACTTTCTGGCTGATGTGTAGAGCACACGGCACAGCCAGACCCATGTTTGTGTTGACCACACAACACTTTCTGGCTGATGTGTAGAGCACACGGCACAGCCAGACCCATGTTTGTGTTGACCACACAACACTTTCTGGCTGATGTGTAGAGCACACGGCACAGCCAGACCTATGTTTGTGTTGACCACACAACACTTTCTGGCTGATGTGTAGAGCACACGGCACAGCCAGACCCTATGTTTGTGTTGACCACACAACACTTTCTGGCTGATGTGTAGAGCACGACAGGCACAGCCAGACCCTATGTTTGTGTTGACCACACAACACTTTCTGGCTGATGTGTAGAGCACACGGCACAGCCAGACCCTATGTTTGTGTTGACCATACAACACTTTCTGGCTGATGTGTAGAGCACACGGCACAGCCAGACCCTATGTTTGTGTTGACCATACAACACTCCCTGGCTAAGTGTAGAGCACACGGCACAGCCAGACCTATGTTTGTGTTGACCATACAATACTTTCTGGCTAAGTGTAGAGCACACGGCACAGCCAGACCTATGTTTGTGTTGACCATACAACACTTTCTGGCTGATGTGTAGAGCACACGGCACAGCCAGACCTATGTTTGTGTTGACCACACAACACTTTCTGGCTGATGTGTAGAGCACACGGCACAGCCAGACCTATGTTTGTGTTGACCACACAACACTTTCTGGCTGATGTGTAGAGCACACGGCACAGCCAGACCTATGTTTGTGTTGACCACACAACACTTTCTGGCTGATGTGTAGAGCACACGGCACAGCCAGACCCTATGTTTGTGTTGACCACACAACACTTTCTGGCTGATGTGTAGAGCACACGGCACAGCCAGACCCATGTTTGTGTTGACCATACAACACTCCCTGGCTAAGTGTAGAGCACACGGCACAGCCAGACCCATGTTTGTGTTGACCATACAACACTCCCTGGCTAAGTGTAGAGCACACGGCACAGCCAGACCCATGTTTGTGTTGACCACACAACACTCCCTGGCTAAGTGTAGAGCACACGGCACAGCCAGACCCATGTTTGTGTTGACCACACAACACTTTCTGGCTGATGTGTAGAGCACACGGCACAGCCAGACCCATGTTTGTGTTGACCACTACAACACTTCTGGCTGATGTGTAGAGCACACGGCACAGCCAGACCCATGTTTGTGTTGACCATACAAACACTCCCTGCTAAGTGTAGAGCACACGGCACAGCCAGACCCATGTTTGTGTTGACCATACAACTACTTCTGGCTAAGTGTAGAGCACACGGCACAGCCAGACCTATGTTTGTGTTGACCATACAACACTTTCTGGCTGATGTGTAGAGCACACGGCACAGCCAGACCTATGTTTGTGTTGACCACACAACACTTTCTGGCTGATGTGTAGAGCACACGGCACAGCCAGACCTATGTTTGTGTTGACCACACAACACTTTCTGGCTGATGTGTAGAGCACACGGCACAGCCAGACCTATGTTTGTGTTGACCACACAACACTTTCTGGCTGATGTGTAGAGCACACGGCACAGCCAGACCTATGTTTGTGTTGACCACAACACTTCTGGCTGAGTGTAGAGCACACGCACAGCCAGACCTATGTTTGTGTTGACCATACAACACTCTGGCTGATGTGTAGAGCACACGGCACAGCCAGACCTCATGTTTGTGTTGACCATACAACACTCCCTGGCTAGTGTAGAGCACACGGCACAGCCAGACCTATGTTTGTGTTGACCACACAACACTTTCTGGCTGATGTGTAGAGCACACGGCACAGCCAGACCTATGTTTGTGTTGACCACACAACACTTTCTGGCTGATGTGTAGAGCACACGGCACAGCCAGACCTATGTTTGTGTTGACCACACAACACTTTCTGGCTGATGTGTAGAGCACACGGCACAGCCAGACCCATGTTTGTGTTGACCATACAACACTTCCTGGCTGATGTGTAGAGCACACGGCACAGCCAGACCCTATGTTTGTGTTGACCACACAACACTTTCTGGCTGATGTGTAGAGCACACGGCACAGCCAGACCTATGTTTGTGTTGACCATACAACACTTTCTGGCTGATGTGTAGAGCACACGGCACAGCCAGACCTATGTTTGTGTTGACCATACAACACTTTCTGGCTGATGTGTAGAGCACACGGCACAGCCAGACCTATGTTTGTGTTGACCACACAACACTTTCTGGCTGATGTGTAGAGCACACGGCACAGCCAGACCCTATGTTTGTGTTGACCACTACAACACTTTCTGGCTGATGTGTAGAGCACACGGCACAGCCAGACCTATGTTTGTGTTGACCACACAACACTTTCCTGGCTGATGTGTAGAGCACACGGCACAGCCAGACCTATGTTTGTGTTGACCATACAACACTTCTGGCTGATGTGTAGAGCACACGGCACAGCCAGACCCTATGTTTGTGTTGACCACTACAACACTTTCCTGGCTGATGTGTAGAGCACACGGCACAGCCAGACCCATGTTTGTGTTGACCATACAACACTTTCCTGGCTGAATGTGTAGAGCACACGGCACAGCCAGACCCTATGTTTGTGTTGACCATACAACTACTTTCTGGCTGATGTGTAGAGCACACGGCACAGCCAGACCCTATGTTTGTGTTGACCATACAACACTCCCTGGCTAAGTGTAGAGCACACGGCACAGCCAGACCCTATGTTTGTGTTGACCACTACAACACTTTCTGGCTGATGTGTAGAGCACACGGCACAGCCAGACCCTATGTTTGTGTTGACCACACAACACTTTCTGGCTGATGTGTAGAGCACACGGCACAGCCAGACCTATGTTTGTGTTGACCACACAACACTTTCTGGCTGATGTGTAGAGCACACGGCACAGCCAGACCCATGTTTGTGTTGACCAACAACACTTTCTGGCTGATGTGTAGAGCACACGGCACAGCCAGACCCATGTTTGTGTTGACCATACAACACTCCTGGCTAGTGTAGAGCACACGGCACAGCCAGACCCATGTTTGTGTTGACCACACAACACTCTCTGGCTGATGTGTAGAGCACACGGCACAGCCAGACCTATGTTTGTGTTGACCATACAACACTCCCTGGCTAAGTGTAGAGCACACGGCACAGCCAGACCCATGTTTGTGTTGACCACACAACACTTTCTGGCTGATGTGTAGAGCACACGGCACAGCCAGACCTATGTTTGTGTTGACCACACAACACTTTCTGGCTGATGTGTAGAGCACACGGCACAGCCAGACCTATGTTTGTGTTGACCATACAACACTTTCTGGCTGATGTGTAGAGCACACGGCACAGCCAGACCTATGTTTGTGTTGACCATACAACACTTTCTGGCTGATGTGTAGAGCACACGGCACAGCCAGACCCTATGTTTGTGTTGACCACACAACACTTTCTGGCTGATGTGTAGAGCACACGGCACAGCCAGACCTATGTTTGTGTTGACCACTACAACACTTTCTGGCTGATGTGTAGAGCACACGGCACAGCCAGACCTATGTTTGTGTTGACCACTACAACACTTTCTGGCTGATGTGTAGAGCACACGGCACAGCCAGACCCATGTTTGTGTTGACCATACAACACTTTCTGGCTGATGTGTAGAGCACACGGCACAGCCAGACCTATGTTTGTGTTGACCACTACAACACTTTCTGGCTGATGTGTAGAGCACACGGCACAGCCAGACCCATGTTTGTGTTGACCACACAACACTTTCTGGCTGATGTGTAGAGCACACGGCACAGCCAGACCCTATGTTTGTGTTGACCACACAACACTTTCTGGCTGATGTGTAGAGCACACGGCACAGCCAGACCTATGTTTGTGTTGACCACACAACACTTTCTGGCTGATGTGTAGAGCACACGGCACAGCCAGACCTATGTTTGTGTTGACCATACAACACTCCCTGACTGATATTGTTGTTAGAGAAGAATGTTGAAAATTATTCTCTCTCACATATACACACACACACACACAAACAAATAAACAGAGACAGAGAGAGAGAGAGAGAGAGAGAGAGAGAAGTATGTTACTAAAAGACTGAAAGAGCAGAATTGTAAATATATCTAATCTACAGAAGCATTTTCTCAGTTTGTGTCATGATAGATAAATAAATTTAAATATTCTGTTACTTTCGTAGAGTATGACAGGAGAGTGGCTTCCCCCTGTGAACTGTGCTGTCAAAGAACCACCTCGTGACAACCCCGTGGTCAGCCATATTGTACAGAGACTGTTCTACATTGCACACCCTCCGACCGTACGTACATGCACCTTTATCTGATTGTTGGTTTACACAGATTTTTCTGTAAATGAAACGCTGTTTCTGATCATGTCTCCTGATTATAAGTACAAAGTAGTTCATGATTATAAGTACAAAGTAGTCCATGATTATAAGTACAAAGTAGTTCATGATTATAAGTACAAAGTAGTCCATGATTATAAGTACAAAGTAGTCCATGATGATTATAAGTATAAAGTAGTCCATGATGATTGTAAGTACAAAGTAGTCCATGATGATTATAAGTACAAAGTAGTCCATTATTATAAGTACAAAGTAGTCCAGAAATCGTTTGCATATCTTTAGCATACTGGGCATATGTTGCTAGACTCATATTTGTATCGAACATCCAGCGCTCGGTGGCAGATGTGCTCGGTATCACACCGGCCATCTTGACTTCCCAAGGCATTTCCTGGCACACATGTTAGGCTTCGTTGACCTGGGAGCCCGAGTTAATTTTACAAATCTGCCCTAATTCAGATTTGAACCTCTGACCTACAGGTCAGCAGGCGATCATCTACACACTGTGCTCTGGTAGCTCACCCACTTGGTCACCTAAATATCTTCTTGCACCTGGCTGTTGACATGTTAGTGGAAAATGTTGTATGTGTAAAGTACTCAACCTATAAAAGACATTCCTCGTCAAACAGACAGATAACATCCAAGAGATTTGACATAAAACTGTCATGAAGGCTCTTTCATTTACAGATCTGGTGCTGTCAGTTATCAAGAAAGTTGGAAATAGTTGAGCCTGTTTTTGTTCACACAAGAAGATTCTAGCTGCTGTTTTCTGATGAGCCAGATTTATTGTGTTGTGTACTTATTCATATGTGCAAGGATATTTACATATTTATATCTGCTGCAATTCTTCATCACAGCCACCGCCAGCCATACCTGAGTTCCCACCATTCCCTGTCCGGGCTTGTTTGCTTGGCAAAGCTTTCAGTGGGAAAAGTACCTGTCTCAAACGATTGGCTATGGGTAAGAGTCTTTGTGATTTATTTCATAAATATTGTGGTATATGCGAATGAAAAATTGTTAATAGCAAATAGTCTGAAAATTGCAACCTATTCTAGGCAAGGTTGTAGGGGAGAGTGAGAAAAAGGGATTGTTGTTAAAAAAAATTGAATGCATGGTAGTATCCAAAAGAGCACAAATGAAGGTGTGATTTTTTTAATATAGTAAAATCATAACAATCAAACAGATCAGTGTGTGTTCATCATCTAGACCACTCAGTAACAGCTGATGGAGGATGTGACACAGACCACTCAGTGACAGCTGATGGAGGATGTGACACACAGACCACTCAGTGACAGCTGATGGAGGATGTGACACGGAGATCACTCAGTGACAGCTGATGGAAGATGTGACACACAGATCACTCAGTGACAGCTGATGGAGGATGTGACACAAAGACCACACAGTAACAGCTGATGGAGGATGTGACACAAAGACCACACAGTAACAGCTGATGGAGGATGTGACACAGAGACCACTCAGTGACAGCTGATAGAGGATGTGACACGGAGATCACTCAGTGACTGCTAATGGAGGATGTGATACAGAGACCACTCAGTAACAGCTGATAGAGGATGTGACACGGAGATCACTCAGTGACAGCTGATAGAGGATGTGACACAGAGATCACTCAGTGACAGCTGATAGAGGATGTGACATGGTGATCACTCAGTAACAGCTGATGGAGGATGTGACACAGAGACCACTCAGTGACAGCTGATAGAGGATGTGACACGGAGATCACTCAGTGACAGCTGATGGAGGATGTGACACAGACCACTCAGTAACAGCTGATGGAGGATGTGACACAGACCACTCAGTGACAGCTGATGGAGGATGTGACACACAGACCACTCAGTGACAGCTGATGGAGGATGTGACACGGAGATCACTCAGTGACAGCTGATGGAGGATGTGACACACAGACCACTCAGTGACAGCTGATGGAGGATGTGACACAAAGACCACACAGTAACAGCTGATGAAGGATGTGACACAAAGACCACACAGTAACAGCTGATGGAGGATGTGACACAAAGACCACACAGTGACAGCTGATGGAGGATGTGACACAGACCACTCAGTGACAGCTGATGGAGGATGTGACACAAAGACCACACAGTAACAGCTGATGGAGGATGTGACACAAAGACCACACAGTAACAGCTGATGGAGGATGTGACACACAGACCACTCAGTGACAGCTGATGGAGGATGTGACATGGAGATCACTCAGTGACAGCTGATGGAGGATGTGACACACAGACCACTCAGTGACAGCTGATGGAGGATGTGACACAAAGACCACACAGTAACAGCTGATGGAGGATGTGACACAAAGACCACACAGTAACAGCTGATGGAGGATGTGACACAGAGACCACTCAGTGACAGCTGATAGAGGATGTGACACGGAGATCACTCAGTGACTGCTGATGGAGGATGTGACACAGAGACCACTCAGTGACAGCTGATAGAGGATGTGACACGGAGATCACTCAGTGACTGCTGATGGAGGATGTGACACAGAGACCACTCAGTGACAGCTGATAGAGGATGTGACACGGAGATCACTCAGTGACTGCTGATGGAAGATGTGAGGTGTGAATTGTGAGAAAATGTTGAAAATATCCTGGGCAAAGAAGAAATCAAACACTGGGGTATTCAGAGCTGCAGGTGTCTCAAGATCACTCATTATAGCGTTAAAGACAAGTCAAATGAAAGCAGTGGGACATCTGCATAGATTGAGCAGAGTAATTAGTCATGTGGAAAAATAAGCAGAGGCGAATAGAGAAAGATGTATGCTGAAAGGTTAAACTGGAAAATAATGAATCATTTAGGATCTACCAACTTCATCTAAATAACAGATGACAGAGAGGATTGGGAAGTCATGATCTCCCACGTCTGTGCCAGACCAGGCAGCTGACCAAGAGGAAGGCACAATGTTTGAATCCCAGTGTAAGTGTTATCCTGTATACACAGCTTATCTACCTCAATGGTAATCTCACGTACACAGTGTGAACAGAGAAGTGTTATCCTGTATACACAGCTTATCTACCTCAATGGTAATCTCACGTACACAGTGTGAACAGAGAAGTGTTATCCTGTGTACACAGATAATCTACCTCAATGGTAACCTCACGAATACAGTGTGAACAGAGAAGTCTTATCCTGTGTACACAGATAATCTACCTCAATGGTAACCTCATGTACACAGTGTGAACAGAGAAGTGTTATCCTGTGTACACAGATGATCTATCTCAATGGTAACCTCAAAGAAGTGTTATTCTGTGTACACAGCTGATCTATCTCAGTGGTAACCTCATGTGCACAGCTAATATGTCTCCATGGTAACCTCATGTACACAGTGTACATTCATTGGCTGTTTGTGATTTCTAGGCCATTTTACATTTAGTAGCTTGCCATTGCTTTCTGAATAATGATGTGTACACAGTTTATATATCCCAATGTTGACCTTGCATTCTGTTCTCCATCAGAACACAACTTATGTGTCCTTGACCCAGTTATTCTGGCTCAGGAGGCAGTTGAGGCTTTCAAAGATGGCGAGTTAGAGATAGCAGATGTGGTAAGTATGGCTACTCTCATGTCCGTGATTACATCAGGAAATAGAATCACCTTGACACAGTAGAACAGCTCATGGCAACTCTCTTGTCCGTGATTACATCAGGAAATAGAATCACCTTGACACAGTAGAACAACTCATGGCAACTCTCTTGTCCGTGATTACATCAGGAAATAGAACAGCTCATGGCTACTCTCTTGTCCGTGATTACATCAGGAAATAGAACAGCTCATGGCTACTCTCTTGTCCGTGATTACATCAGGAAATAGAACAGCTCATGGCTACTCTCTTGTCCGTGATTACATCAGGAAATAGAACAGCTCATGGCTACTCTCTTGTCTGTGATTACATCAGGAAATAGAATCACCCTGACACAGTAGAACAGCTCATGGCAACTCTCTTGTCTGTGATTACATCAGGAAATAGAATCATCCTGACACAGTAGAACAACTCATGGCAACTCTCTTGTCTGTGATTACATCAGGAAATAGAACAGCTCATGGCTACTCTCATGTCCATGATTACATCAGGAAATAGAACAGCTCATGGCTACTCTCATGTCCGTGATTACATCAGGAAATAGAACAGCTCATGGCTACTCTCATGTCCATGATTACATCAGGAAATAGAACAGCTCATGGCTACTCTCATGTCCGTGATTATATCAGGAAATAGAACAGCTCATGGCTACTCTCATGTCCGTGATTACATCAGGAAATAGAACAGCTCATGGCTACTCTCATGTCCGTGATTACGTCAGGAAATAGAACAGCTCATGGCCACTCTCATGTCCATGATTACATCAGGAAATAGAACAGCTCATGGCTACTCTCATGTCCGTGATTACATCAGGAAATAGAACAGCTCATGGCTACTCTCATGTCCGTGATTACATCAGGAAATAGAACAGCTCATGGCTACTCTCATGCCGTGATTACATCAGGAAATAGAACAGCTCATGGCTACTCTCATGTCCGTGATTACATCAGGAAATAGAACAGCTCATGGTTACTCTCATGTCCATGATTACATCAGGAAATAGAACAGCTCATGGCTACTCTCATGTCCGTGATTACATCAGGAAATAGAACAGCTCATGGTTACTCTCATGTCCGTGATTACATCAGGAAATAGAACAGCTCATGGCTACTCTCATGTCCATGATTACATCAGGAACTAGAACAGCTCATGGCTACTCTCATGTCCGTGATTACATCAGGAAATAGAACAGCTCATGGCTACTCTCATGTCCGTGATTACATCAGGAAATAGAACAGCTCATGGCTACTCTCATGTCCGTGATTACATCAGGAAATAGAATCACCCTGACACAGTAGAACAGCTCATGATTCGTGTCATCATTACTCCTGATGTTGTGGAGCTCTTCAGCAGCTTGAGAATGCTAGAAGCCATCTTGGTCCTGGACTGGTAGATACAATGTCAACCCTGCAAGGACAAACAAAATAGGAGACCCGTGAGCACGCTACAAACGTGACACATCCATCATCATCATCATGTGCATTAGTCAAGTCGTTAGCGTCAGCAAGCATCCTATCTTCCAGTTCTTGTGATAACATGTCCCCTGAGATTCTTGAATTGTCATGGTAACAGTAACAAGTATAACACTCTTCAAGTCCTTCTCTTCACACTTGTCAAGTAATTTATCATGCTCTGATGTCACAAAATATAGCCCATGAAATTCTCACGCATCGAACATCTGACCAATTTTTGTAAATGACAGCATCACCCTCTAAAGAATTCTTAAAGATCAAAGCTTGTACTTCCACCTCCACAGCAGCCAGATTATCTAGTCTGCATTTTCTGTCTAGTTGGACGAAAACTGAAAAAGTCATAAAGAACCCTGTTGGCACTTGTAGCCACTCCACGCCAGGTTCTAAGTCCTCCAGTGAACACACCTGCTGAAGAATGTCTTCGTCTTGACCCATCCACGACTTTCCTCTTTTTAACCTGCTGCCCTTTACCTTCTTAATCTTACTATGCAGTGGATGTTGTGTGTTTGTGTTGACTCTGAGGTAGGCACATGCTCGGCAGATTTGTATTCTGTTCCCCATGGTTGGAAAATCAAGAAGGTAGTGCATCGCCCTGCTAGAACATCCAAAACTAGTATGCATAGCTTCGTTCTGTATCCTTTCCATCCTTTCTATCTGCTTACGGCTGAGAGTCAGGATCGCCATTGCATACTCAAAAACAGACATGACCAGCCCCTCGTACAGAAGACATATATGGCGCTGCTCACAGTTTGCCTGCTTACGGCTGAGAGTCAGGATCGCCATTACATACTCAAAAACAGACATGACCAGCCCCTCGTACAGAAGACATATATGGCGCTGCTCACAGTTTGCCGCCGCCATCACCCGCATCGCTGCCAAACCTCGCTTGGCCTTTGTTATCACCTGGTCTATGTGCTCATTATAAGCAAAGCTTCAATCAAAACGTATCCCCAGGTAATTCATTGCCTGCGTTCTTTCCACCGTCTCTGAACACAGATTTACAGTTGGTGTTGGAGTGTTGACAATATGGTTATTCAAGGAGAACCATGTCACTGCTGTCTTCGTTGTCTTGACCATTGCATCAGCTTCAACACACCAAGTGCTTATGCGATTGAGTTCTGTTTGTTGTTCCACAGAAACCTGATCTCTGTCCTTGCCCTGACGATACACTAACATATCGTCGGCATACGACAGTGTCCTCCCCTGTCC